>NC_061163.1:10713205-10725705 GCF_022113875.1 Hydra vulgaris | reverse complement strand
ATTTCGGTGGCATCCCTAATGTTCTGGCTATTCACGATGACTTGATTATTGCAGCTAAAATTGATACAGAGCATGATAAAATTTTCCAACAAATTCTACAACGAGCTCGTGAAAGAAACATCAAATTCAACCTAAAAAAATACAATTTCGAGTATTTGAGGTCAAGTATCTTGGCAACATAATCAGCCATGAAGGCATAAGAGTTGATCCTGAAAAAACTAAAGCCATATCTGCATACCCATTGCCTGCATGTCAAGCAGATTTGCAACGGCTCTTAGGAATGGTCAACTACCTGCGACAATTCATCCCAAATATGTCAGAGATAACAGCTCCCCTCCGCCAGCTGCTTAGAAAAGACATACACTGGTCATGGAACCATGAACATACCAGTGCTATGGAACAAATTAAACAGGTTCTTTCATTTTCTCCTGTACTCTCATTTTTCGACACGTCAAAAGATGTTCAAATTCAGGTTGACGCATCTTCACATGGGTTAGGAGCCTGTATTATGCAAGAAGGTCACCCGATCAACTATACTTCTCGTAGTCTAACCATAGCAGAACAGAGATATGCCCAGATAGAGAAAGAACTTTTAGCAATAGTTTTTGCTTGTGAACGTTTTAACCAATATACCTATGGGCGACAGGTCTCAATAGAAAGTGATCACAAATCTCTTGAATATATCTTGCACAAGCCACTATCAGAAGCACCATTTCGCATACAAAGACTTCTGATAAGACTCCAAAAATATCAAGTTATAGTAAAATATGTTCCAGGAAAAGATCTACACATTGCAGGCTCTTTATCACGTGCTAACCTCAACATTTTAGACGAGGATGATAGCCTAAATGAGGACTGCAGCGTTATGGTCCACACTTTAGTTCAAAATTTGCCAATATCAACGGATAGACTAAAACAATTGCAGCACGACACTAAACTTGACCCTGTGCTCTCTCAAATAACAAACGATATAACTTATGGTTGGCCTCGAAACCGACAAATGCTCTGTGGTAAAGAAAAGAAATATTGGACCATCAGAAACAACTTACACATAGCAGAGGGAATAATTTTAAAAGAAAATAAAATAGTCATACCAACTGATATGAGACCCCTTATATTAACACAGCTTCACGCATCACACCTTGGCACCGAAAAGACGAAAGCTAGAGCTCGAAACATTGTTTACTGGCCAGGACTTACAAGCGACATTGATAAACTAATACTTAATTGCCACAAATGCCTTAAATACCGTAATAACAACAAAAAGGAAAAAATCATTCAACACGACATTCCTGACTTACCGTGGAGTAAAGTAGGATCAGACATATATGAGTTGCATGGAAAAATCTATGTAATTGTTATAGACTACTTTTCTAAATTTATAGAAAACAGTGTCATTCCTGACAAAACGGCATTTTCTGTAATCAAATTTATGAAAACCATATTTACTCGTCACGGAATACCTTCAAGTCTCATTGCTGACAACAACCACTACAATAGTGCAGAATTTCTTAACTTCTCAAAAGAATATGGGTTTAACTTCACTCCATCAAGTCCAAACTATCCCCAATCAAATGGTCTCAGTGAAATGGGCGTAAAAATTATGAAGAAAATACTAAAAAAATGCGACAACCCTGAGTTTGGTCTTCTAGAATACCTCAACATGCCTCTCACTGGTATGGACTACTCCCCATCCCAACTTCTCATGAACAGAAGAACGCGAAAAACCCTACCTGTCCACCATGAGAGACTTCATTTAACAGTGTATATTATAAAGAACTTGTTTAGCTATATGATAAATATACACATCTTTAAACTTTAAAAAAAAAAAAAAAAATTAAGAAGGAAGATGTAATATCCGTGTTCGGCATAATACACACATGCCTCGTGTTATTATTATTACTTGAAATAAATATGGCGCTTTGCACGCTTTAAACTTTGTTGTATTTAGTTCTTAGTATAACATCATCCTCAGAATATTACAAGTTATATATTATAAACCGTAGATGGGGGTAGCTAAAGCCACTTTCGAAATTCAAACTTCTGCCCAAGTCAGACCCTTTAATTTATAGGTTAAATAAATATTGCAAAACTTGAGTCTGTGGTCATATATTAAAGAAATATATTCATAAATTGCAGAAATATACATTTTTTTAATAAAATAAATGAAAACATATTGGCTTTAGTTACCCCTGGAAAAGGGGGTAACAAAAGCCATCCATTAAAAAGCAATGTTTGGCTTTAGTTAGAGAGTGCTTAGGTAACTAAATCCATAAATCATGCATCTGTAACAATAAAGAACCACTATTAACAAGAAAAAAGCTTTATTATTTAAGAAAAACATTAAAAAGAGAGAAAAATATTATTTAAAATAGGTCTTGTTGAAATCAGTGCTTTACAGGTAATTCATAAGGAAAAGTATAACGTCTTCTGTTTACTTTGGATGGTTTCACAATTGAAATGACGTCTGTTAAACTGAATGTCCATTTCGTCATCAACATTTGGAAATATATAGTCATTTCCTTTTGATTTGGAACTTCTTCTGAAAAACTTTACTGTAACTTTGTTCTTCTCAAAACAAGTTCTAAGAATGACTCCATAGAACTGTTTGGTGGTTTCTTTTTTTGTGTTCTTATCAAAGATGAGCTCAACAATGACGTAAATATCAGGTTTAAGTTCCCTTTAGAGACTCCTATTTTGGGGGGATCGTCATAAGTTGTTTCTTCTAGTTGTAGATCTAGATTTGTTCAGAGCAGAAGTTATGCAAGGTAACTTTTTTATCGATTTTTTAGGTTAAATATATAGTTTTACTGTACACTTACCGTGATATTGTTTTAATAATCCAGACAAGTATTTGGAAAGCAGTCCAAGTTCCTATTAGAAGAACACAACATCAGCTGTTGAATCCAAACAGTGCTGCCACTATCACCATCCAAAAATTACCTGCTATAATAGCTTTAGTTTCCCCGTAGGCTTTAGTTACCCCCATCTACGGTACGAATAAATTCTATTTAAATTTGAGTAAAAAAAAAAAAAGGGCCTCTTAGGTAGACAGGATTTTTAGACCGGTATGCCCAAAAAATTTCTGGATACGTCACTGATATATACATATATATATATATATATATATATATATATATATATATATATATATATATATATATATATATACATATATATATATATATATATATATATACATATATATATATATATATATATATATATATATATATATATATATATATATATAGGGAAAGACAGAAACATGTAAATAATGGATATGTATATATGTATGTATATATATATATATATATATATATATATATATACATATATATATATATATATATATATATATATATATATATATATATATATATATATGTATGTATGTATACATATATATATATATATATATATATATATATATATATATACATTATTTACATGTATATAAATAAATATATAAATTTTTTATGCGTATACACATAATACTATGTTTTGAAAACATGGCATTATGTGTACGGGGAGTGCCATGTTTACGGGGGAGACTTGGAAAAACTTTAATGCCACACGATATTTTCTCACTAAAATACCTCTACCGAATAAAAAAGTTTTTTAACAATTTATTACTCTGATAACTAACTTAAAAATGTCCAAATTTGGCCATTGACTGATCTGAAGCTTTATTTGTATAGATATATTTATATTTATGTGTGTGTTGAGCAATTTTTAACAATCTTTATCCATTTTTCTTAACTTTTAAAATGAAAACAATTAAAAAAATTAGAAGCTTGGTGTATTTTAAGTTACTAATGAGGAAAAGAAAGTTTTTAAATTATTTTTAAATGCAGGTTAGAGATAAATTTCTCTTTAAAATTCAGAAAACTCCTGCCAAATGGGAGAGACTTCATAGGTCTGTATACAGATACTTAATAAAACTAGTATACAAACTCTTAATAAAATAATAAATAAATGTAAAACTATATAAATATTAAATTCCTCATAAAATATTAAACTCTTAAATATTGATAATAATTCTTTCATAAAATTTCCAAACCATTATACTAACTTTTATATTTTTCAATAAAAATGACTAAACATGACAATATTTTGTAATAAAAAAAAAAAGCTTCACATGGGGTGTGTGTGTGTGTGTGTGTGTGTGCCATTACAACTTTTGCCGACTTTTTTATTAAAATCATCAACTTAAAACAAAATAAAACATTGACAATAATAAGCTGAACAAATCGAATTTACCCTGAGATTTATGTACTTTATATACATTTTGATATAAAATCTAATAGTTTTAAATTAGTCGCAATAAAATAGGCTATAAAATATAACTTTATTAAAAAAAAAATTTTATGCATTCTATCAAGTTTTTTTTGTCTTTCAATAACGGCAAATTATTTTTGTAATGGCTAGTTATTGAGACAATAATTTTCAATGTGCCACTTCCTCAACATTGTCAAAACAACGTTTTATTAACGTTGGCAAAGTAACACTTTTTCAACGTTTTTTAATTACCACATTTTTATCCAACGTTGAAATAACGTTGAATTAGTGTTACAAATACATTACCATGGTACGCTTGTCGCTCAACCTTCAATCTTTTATCTTTAATGGCCTTATTAAAAGACCTCTCATGAGTCCCCATGCTACTTTTGTATATTTTTTCTAGGTCACTCCATATGCATTTTAATATATTCAACGTCTAAAAGTTCGGGTTGTGCGCATATAAAAGAAATTTTTTTAGAAATATAAAGGTCAAGACATTCTATATCTTCACTCTGACATGCTAAACACTTGTACTTCTCTATATCATACAATGCACTCTTCTGCAACACCAAATAATTTACAAAATTTAAAAAGTTTTTTTCGGCACCATCCACACTCTACCCAATCAAAGTTACTACTATATTTTGTAATTAAACACCTGATACTAGCACACATTTCTTGCTGTTTACAGGTTTTTTTTTTTATTGGAGGAGTTAGGGATATGCTTGCTAATTTGGAAAAATTGTTATTAAAAGCTAACCATCGCACCTGCAGATTTACAACGTCTACAAAATGATTTTCTACTAAACGCAAAATTTCTGCAGTTTTAGAACAATCAACACTTTCTTCACACAAGTTCTTATTGTAAGCACCTTCTAGAGATTGTATTATCCTCCTTAAGATGTTACATTTAGCATGTGCGTGAGGCATAGAAGCATGATTTCTTAGAGAATTCAATTCAACTAGATCTGTAAAACTAGGAAAGCTAGCAGCTGAACCTTGGTGTCCCAGAACATCATTGATGAAATGAAAATTTTCACCTAAGAACAACCTGACTATTTTACCTTTTAGCTTAAAATCCTACAACTAAATTTTTTTAATGTCGTTGGCGTAATGTCCAAGAATTAGGGCAATATTCTCACGACAGTCTAAACCCTGACACATTAAAAATAAATGAAAATCATATACAGACCCTGATGATTTAAAATTGACAACTTCAAAATGGAATTTAATATACTTCTCACCCTTATCCTCAGCAAAAAAAAACCATACCTCTTCACCAAGACCAACATCCGAGTTAAGGTGGTCAAACGTGAAGACTATTAAAAACCTCTTCAATGTAAGTTGTCAAACTCTTGATCATCAGTACAGGTAATAAACAAGGTGCTTCATTTGCAGATAGATAAAGTAACATGGTAATTCACAGTAACATGTTCTTTACTGACATGAATTGTCCGCATTTCTTGTTCTTGTCTTTTCTCGAGCTCAGAGGCCAAGATTGCACCAAGATTACACAGAATATGTCTTAGCCTACGGAATTTAGGTGTGGGCATCTTTAGTTGGCTCTGCAGCTCTACGGTATCAGAAACATATAATTGCTTAACTAAACTTAATTTATTTGTAACACAACAAAATATTGACATTGACATAAGACAAAGAATCGCAAAACAATATAGAAAAATCACTTTCGAAATCTAAACAAGCTGTTATTCAAATATAAAAGCAACTTTAGATCATCTAACTACAGCATGTCTACCTAACTTAGAATAAGTTTTTAATATCTCTATTTGCTCTAATTTGTTTCATTTCCAGAAGAATTGGTCAACTTGACTCAGTAGCTCCTGAATTCTTATTTAAAATAAAAAATTCCTCTGCATCTGCTAATTTTTTATTTTTTTTTATATATGGAGCTTGGGACAACTGCATATTAAAAAATTTGATGAAAATTGAAAAATGAAAATGTTTATAGAAAAAAAAAATTATTTTATTATTATTTTAAAGTTGGTGAATTTTTATACTTATTATGCGGAAATACTTTTTTTTTTTTTTTTTTGTGACATCAAGCTCGCTTTTACATTGAGTGAAACAGCCATGATATATATATATATATATATATATATATATATATATATATATATATATATATATATATATATATATATATATATATATATATGTATACACATATATAATTTAAATATATATATATATATATATATATATATATATATATATATATATATATATATATATATATATATATATATGTATATATATGTATACACATATATAATTTAAATATATATATATATATATATATATATATATATATATATATATATATATATATATATATATATATATATATATATACATACACACACACACGTATATAATATAAATATATATTATATATGTATATATATATATATATATATATATATATATATATATACATATATACACGTATATAATATAAATATATATTATATATGTATATATATATAGATATATAGATATATATATACATATATAATATATATTTATATTATATATATATATATATAATATATATTTATAAATATATAATATATATACATATATATATATAAATATATATATATATATATATATACATATATATATATATATATATATACATATACAATATATATTTATATTATATATGTGTGTATATATATATATATATATATATATATATATATATATATATATATATATGTTATTATATATGTGAATATATATATGTTAATAATTATATGTGTGTATTATATATGTGTATATATATATATATATATGTTAATATATATTGTACATGTTTATATATTACAATACATGTATAATATATAATATATAAATATGTATATATATATATATATATATATATATATATATATATATATATATATATATATATATATATATATATTTATAAAATATATAATTATATGTATAATACATTTACAAGTACTCTGGACGAATGAGTCAAAATTTGAAGTTTTCGGAAATAAGCGAAGAGTTTATGTTAGATGATCTGCTTAAGAAAAAATGCTAACAAAATGTGTGGCTCCAACAATAAAACACGGTGGAGGCTCTGTGATAGTTTGGGGTTGATTCTCTCTATATGGAGTTGGAGATTAGCAAAAAATCGATGGTATAATGGTAAAAGAACATTACAGAGATATCTTCGAAAACAAGAGCGATCCTTCGGAACTTTGATTAATAAGAGATAATATTGTTCTGTTGCATGATAATAACCCTAAACATACTGCATTATTATGTAGAAATTATTTAGAATCAAAAAAATCTAAAAATGTATTAATGATCTAGCTTCCCCAAAGTTAAGATTTCAACCCCATTGAGTTACTATGAGATGAACTGCATAGAAAAATTAGAACTGTATGTCCAACATCAAAATCTCATTTATGGAACATTACAGAACAGGAATGAAATAAAATTCAGATAGAAACAGTTAGAAAATTATTTGAAAAAATGCCAAGAATAGTTAAAGCAGTTATTAAATCAAAGAGTGCTTTTTTTGACAAAAAGAAAATTTAATCATTATAATGGTTTTTATAGAGTTTTATAGCATAAAATTGGCTAATAAAATCATTTATATTGAAAATGTTTAAAAAATATAATTTTTATTTATATAAATTAAAAATTTTATGTTATTATAGGCATATAAGAGGGTCTAGGGGAGGGGTAGCACTTCTCCCTAACCTCCTTCACCTCCTCCAACCAGATTTGAAACAAAAAAAAAAAAAAAAAAAAGGAAAAGCAAATACTAAGTTACTAAGTTACTAAAAATATGTAAATAAATTACAACAACACTTTTTGTTTTTAGGAATAATATCAATTACTTCAGTATGTGTGTCCACACTTTTTTAATGGTTGGTCAATATTCTCATTTGAAAATAACCTCAAACAAATGCCAGTTATATTCGCTTTATAAAAGGAATACTTTGCCTCCTAGTCAAAGAATTTAGATGTAAGAAAAAAAATTCTGCTAACCAGCCTCGAAACCCTTTTTCATCTATTAGGCTGGTGTATATGTAAACCTGTGTTACATTTGCTATGAAACTTTTCTTGTTATCTTCTAATGAGAAAAGCTCTAAAACTCATTTTATTGGTTCTGAGGCAGGCTGGTAGTAAGGTTTCTCAAACTCTGTGGTAGTTCTCAGAGAGGCTGATTCCATCAACAGTTCATATACATAAACGAAAATCTCAGAATATAAACAGTGCCATGTTGCGCATTAATGATGTCCCATTTTAGACAACTTGGTCACGGCCGTTTGCAAGTTATATAATATTATTCATTGCAAATAAAATTTCAAAAACAAAAAAAGCAAAACTTACAAAATAGGAAATAAAAAGATATTTAAATAGAAAAAAAAAAAAAAAATTAATTTAAATAACTTGTGTACTGTTTTTATTTTTGCTTCTTTAGAGTGGTTGTTACATTCAGTTACAAAATTTCATAAGGAGAATGAAAACAAAATTTCATAAGATGAACTTTAAATGTAATAAGTGATTTATAAAAGTAATAACACTATTATAGTTTTATTACTTTTATAATGCAGTTAGTGACTAGCGTGTTATTACTTTTTTCTTATTGCTTGGACTTACCAAGTTTTGTTGCCAAAAAAGTACTATGAAGAAACAAAAATGAAAAAAAGTATACACATTATTTAAATTATTTTTAATATTATTTTCTATACAAGTTCATTTTTATTTCCTATTTTGTTATTTTGCTTTCTGTTTTCAAAACTTTTATCAGCAATGCAAATAATAAAACCTGCAAACGGCAGTGACTAAGTTGTCTAAATTAAAATACTCAAGCGTGGACATACAAGACAAAAAACTTCACGCATTTCCTGGGAAGGCTTGTAGCTCATCACTAATGAGACCATGCTTTATCTATGAATGAGTCACTTTAAACTAGATATGTCACTTCAAACTAAACTTCTCTTCAAACTTAAATCATGCCAAAATTAAGTCAAAATATTAAACATGAAAAACCATCCCCACCACCTAACTTTTAAAATATCTTTTAATAATATTCGCGGTCTAGGAAGCAGCCTTCCATCTGTTAAATCTTATCTCTTGAAAAATTTACCAGACTTGCTTGCTCCTAGTAAGACCAATTTAAATTCTACTATTTCTTCTTCAGGTCTAAGTGTTGGTATGTACTATTCATTGATTTGCAAAGACTCCAATAATCACATGCTTGGCTTGGGTGTATACATACGCATCAATTCACCTAATTGCTGTGAAATCAGGTTTGAATCCTTTGACCATTTTTTTACGTGCTTCCGCTTAGCACCTCCTTACTCTATCACCTTTCTCTTTGAAAATTATGTAAAAAGGTGTTGTTTGATGCCAAGCTCCATTATTCTCAGTTCACTAAATAAAAATCTCAGAAATTAGACTCTAGAGACTTTTAGAAAGTGGTCATCAGGGTTGATAGGTTTAAACCAATCAAAAAAAAATATATTATATTATATTATATTATATTATATATATATATATATATATATATATATATATATATATATATATATATATATATATACATATATATATATATATATATATATATATATATATATATATATATATATATATATATATATATATGTATATATATATATATATATATATATATATATATAAAATATATATATATATATATATATATATGTATGTATATATATATATATATATATTATATATATATATATATATATATATATATATATATATATATATATATATATATATACGTATGTATGTATGTGTGTATGTATATATATAATATGTATTTATGTATGTCTATACATAATATACTATATCATATAGACTAACTATTTGAATCAAAACATAAGCATTTAACATACATATTTGCTAATATTTTTATTTTCCTTTTGATATAAATATTTTTATTCATTTAGTTATACTAAGGGTTAATAATTTTTACAGTGCTTTAAGGCGCTTTTTGAATAAAAGAGACTATTACAGTAAATGCAAATTAAAGTAATAATTATGAAAATAAAAGTGTTAAGTTGACATCAGTTAATATTCTTTCTCTTTCAGGGTTGTTAGTATTTGGAATAACTTGCAGTTTATTCCAAATACTAACAACCCTGTAAGAGAACCACTTAAACAAATAATTACAGGACTTAAGGTTAATTTTTATTAAATATATTTTTTAAGATACCAAGTACTGGGTACTGCAATAAAATGGCAGATTTAATGGATCCCCAGGTCTGAACCGGGTACCCAGCGCATCACTAATATAAAATAGTTCTTTTTGTTGATGACTCAAATTTATACTCATGATTTGACAAAATTTTTTCTTTTTTGGATTGCTTAGAACATTCAACCAATCTTGAATCTGATCTCACTTCAGTAACAGATTACAGTGCTTACAGTGGCTTGTAAATTTTAACTCCAACAAAACTCAGTTTTTTATTGCAAACAACTATCACAATACTGTTATCATTTCTACATTAATGAATGGCAACCCTCTTGCTGAGTTCTCTTCTTTACATCTTCTTTGATTATCCTTTACTACTGACTTTTCATGGAAACCATTTATACAACCAATTGCAAAAATAGCATCTGCTAAAGTTGCTTCTCTTTATCGTGTTTGCTATTTTCTCTCTCCTGATTCCATTCACTACCCCTACAAATCTCTAATTTGTCTTTGTATGAAATACTGTTGTCATATTTGAGCTGGTTCTTCTAAAGATGCTTTTTATCCTCTTGATAAGGTCAAAAAATGCATTGTAAAAGTAGTTGGACCAGCTCTATCTGTTAATCTTGAGCCTTTTTTCTATCATTGTAAAGATGCATCTCTTTCTCTTTTCTATAAATAGTTTCGTTTTTGCTGCTCAAAAGAGCTATCATCTCTAGTTCCATTAACTAAAACTTATTCTTGCTTGACTCATCATTTAGCAAAGTCTCATTCACTGTATCTGTTCCTGCATGCTCTAAAAATTTTGTTGTCTTGTTTTTTTCCCCACACTTCTACTCTTTAGAACTATTAGAACTATTCTTACTCTATTCTGCAGTATTTTGGAGAACTCTATTCTTTTTTTTAAGTAAGTCCTCTTTTCATAGTGGGTTTTTTTCATAACTTTGTTGGGAATGAATCAGAATTAAAAAATTAAAAAAATTGATTCAAATGCAACAAAATTTGTTAAATTTGAAATACAATCAAAACTATTTTTAATTATGTTTCAAAATTCTTTTTTAGAATTGGTTTATAACTATTAAAATTTGGGGAGGTGTGTGAGGAATGTTACTCCTCCCCTTTTCCCTTTGTCCCCTTTCATATATCCGAGACTAGGGCTGTACCGAATTTCGACTCCGGCTCCTGCTCCAGCCAAAATCCGGCTATTTTTACAAATCCGGCCCAAATCCGGCTCCGGCAAAATGTTAGCAAATCCGGCATAATTTTGGCCGGATTTCTGAATTTTGGTCAGATATTTATTACATCTTCCTTGCCCGTGATAACATGTATACCTAATATTTGATTTTAACACATAAATGCTTTTAGTAATTCTATAGTCTCTGAACTTTATGCTTGTTTTGGTATCTATATTTACATTTCTTTACAATTTAATTAGCTAAGCCTAATTTCAACAACGCAACAAAAAATTTTGAAGAGAAGACACGTGTAAAGACTATGAAGTCAATCCTAATCAAGTCATTGGATGAGCGTTTTAAAGGCATTTAGGAGAAACCTTTTTAGATAGCGGTGACACTGGTTGATCCATAATTTCAAACTAAACTCTTCTCATTACAGGCAACACTTACGATGGTGGTAAAACAGATAATATGATCAACACATGTTGTGTTCCCCAGAGATGAATTCTAGGGCCCCTTTTGTTTCTAATTTATCTCAATGACTTGTATAAATTTTCTAATATTTTAAACACAATTTTATTCGTCGATGACACTAATTTATTTTTTTCTCATAAAGACATTAATATTTTGTTCTTAATAGTTAACAAAGTAATAGATAAACTAACCCAATGGTTTAAATCCAATAAATTATCCTTTAACATTGCTAAAACCAAATGCACATTATTCCATCGTGTTCATAAAAAAGAAAATATTCTATTAAAACTTCCAAATCTTTTTATTGATAAAAATATAATAAAAAGAGAAATGTCTCTAAAATTTTT
>NC_061163.1:10698205-10705705 GCF_022113875.1 Hydra vulgaris | reverse complement strand
TTTTTACGAGCTGTTCATTCATTAAAAAAGTTGTTTATTAAATACAAATTTTGGTTTTGAACTTGTTACAGGCTTATGTTTGTAACATTAATGTTACAAGACCTTATTCATAACAATTGTCATTTATCGTGCCGTGAAAAAATTCTAATAATGAGCTTGAATTAAGGTTTTCACACTAATATTTATTTATTGCTATGACGTTTTTGTTCTCCTATCGAAATGACATTTTACAAATTCTTAAATTTTTAATTAATAAAGAATTTCGGTAAACGACATCATTATATTGACATATTGGCTGAATTCTTAAATTTTTAGTTAAAAAATATTCATAGATTTTACAGTTAACAAATTTACAGATAGCTTTTTATTAATTAAAGCAATAAATAATGCTTTATGGCAATAACTAAAGATATATGGTGATTAATATTGTTGCGTTAAAAAACATATTGAATTTAATACTTTTCAAATTATGTTGTGTTTGGCAGGTATTTTCAGGCTTGGTCAAGAAGCGGGAGCGATCCTTTTCGATTGCTGACCACGGAAGTAATATTTAGTTGTGAAAAGCTAGCCAAATTTTTTAGTCGTTTTGAGAACATTTTAAAAAGCGAAAAAAAAAGCGCTAAAGATTAATTAGATAAATAAGAGACTATTACAAAAAAAAAAAAAAAAGTTTGGCAAATAAAATATCTTTTAACGCAAAAAAACTTAAGCAAAATAAATTACGTTTAGAAGAAATATTTTCAAAACATCGTTCTTCTATAATTTAAAAAAAAAAAAAAATATGTGACGTTTTTTATATAAAGTTACATATTATGATTGTTTAAAAAGGAAACAAGTGTTCTTTTTTTAACAAAGTTTCCAAGTTTTAGTTTTATTTAAGCTAAATCATTTTATAAATAAAAAAGTTTATTTTTTTAATACCTATTTTATGTTTTGCGTAGTTTGAAAAGTTTAACATATTTGAAGCAATTCTTCTTAGTGAGATAAACAAGTTCTTCTTAGTAAGATAAACAAAAGATATAATTAAGTCATTGAATTACTATAGAAATTAAATTAACTAGATAGAAATTAACTAAAAGGTTAAAATACTTTAAGACGAGGAAACGAAACTGCTTCACAATAATAGTGATGATGTTTAGTGAGTGAGCTTTTTAATTTTAATTAGTATTTAAAGCAGAAAAAAGTGTAACGAGTTTTAAACTGCTTATATGTTTGTTACATAGTTAGTTTTATTAACTTTAATGATTATAACTTCATTGAAAACGCAATTATTTTTGTAAGTCTTTGTTTAAATCATAAATTGCTTTAAAAGATACATTACGATAAAAAACAGATACACAAAATTACATTTACATAAAGAATACATACTTTTTAAATAAAAAATAAGAATATACTAATAAAATCTATAATTTATTATAAATAAGTTTTTTATGTTTTCATGTCAAAAATTTTTTGTTTCGTACATAAACTTAAGTGTTTAAACCTGTTTTTCGCAACTAAATATAATTTCCGTGGTTTGTATTTGAGAATGATTGCTCCCACTTCCCGACCAAACCTGTATTTTATATTAACCTGTCTCTTAAAATTACAAGTAAAAAAAACTACCGAAATTGACAATAAAAAGCTTTTCATTAAACGATTTCAATTTTAAAATTTACTCGATAATGCAACATTTTTTTGCAATCTTGACAAATAATTGTTCGATTTTAAAAATAAAATAAAGTAAGCAATGTTTTACATGTTTACAATGTTTTAAATTTTTTACATGTTTTATAAAATAAATTACATTAAATATATTCTTGCATGATTAAATAAGAACTTTGAGAATACTTGTAAACAATGAAAAGTTTAGCAAAAAATGCTGTTAATTAAACTTTCATAAGGTTAACTCTTTCGCTACCAGCCGTTTTAACAAAAAATTTTACGCTTCAACCACACATTTTTTTGAATAAAATTTGAAACGTTTTGACAACTAATTAAAATTCGAATAGTAAATCTTTTTGAAAGCATAGCATAAGATAAATTGTGAAGCGTACTCTACCAGCAGTTTTCCGTAAAAATTTGAAAAATTCAAAACTATTTAACACTACTGCAGGCTGTCAGCAGCCTGCAGTAGTGTTAAATAATTTAAAATATTTTTTTTAGCAGAATCTTAATAAGGATGATAATCATTTAATAACAATAAATACAACACAAAAATAATTTATAGCAAAAGACGAGCTTTGTAAATATATACTGTAAGAATTCAATACACATGTATTACAAATTGAGATTTAATTCAGTTGTTGTTGAGCGAAAGTTAACAACTTGTCAGCCGAGAACTAAGAGGCCATATGTCCATTTTTGTGTTTCCAAAAAAATCAAGTTTTAAAATTTAATTTGTAAAGACTTTCTGACATAATATTTTATAATTATTTTTAAAAGTTGTATCATTCTTCAGATTAGATTTATTGACCTCCATTGATTATTAAATATTTATTGATAATAAACAGAAAAAATACAAAATGTGGACATACAGCCTTCTGGTCTGCAACTGACAAACTGGCAGATTTTCTCTGCAAAACAACATTTTTTCGAGGTATTTAAACCAAAATTTTGGCATCGGTTCGAATTGAAATTTCAGCCGAAACCGATACCGAAACAGAATTTTGGTTGGTTGCTAATGAACGAATATTAAATTTTTTTTTTTTTTTTTGCACCTTTTAAAAAGAATTGCAGTTTATTATACCATTATTTTTATTTTTAAAAAAGATTGTGCGTTTTCATTTTATATTACAACAATTCTTTTCTTTTATAAACAAATTTGCAAACTTGACCAAATAGTATTAATATTATAGCTATATTAATATTATAGCTATATTACAATAGTATTAATATTATAGCTATATTACAACACCAAGGATTTTAGGAAAAGGTGTATCTATGCACTGCATACCTGTATTTAAAAAGACAAAAAAAACCCTTTTTTTTCACTAATTCTGCTATGACTTTGTATTATAAGTATGTAATATTTATATTCAAATTTATAATACTAAAATTCTGCTCTACTAAAAGTTAAATAATTGTTGCAGTATAAAATAAATTATATTATAAAGTCGATAAAACTGTTAGCAAGTATAGTTAACATACAATCTCAGGCATTTCAAAAATAATCAGTTGTGATACAAAAAAGTAAAAAAATGGATTTCTAAACCTTTACAGGAAATGCGTGCCCTTTTTCGTCTTGTATGACCACACGCGAGTATTTTATTTTAGACAACTTGGTCACAGACATTTTTTAATATTCATTGCGGTAAAAGTTTTAAAAACAAAAAAACAAATAAAAAAAAAAATAGAAAAAGAAATTGATAATTTAAATAATTTGTGTACTGTTTTTTTTTTTTTTTTTTTTTTTTTTTGTTCCTTTAGAGTGGTTATTAGATTCAGCAACAAAATTAGATGAAGTGAAGCAAAAAAAAAAAAAACAATTTAAAGTCTACAATTAAAATAATGATTTTTCAAAAAAGTTATAAAAAAAAAACAACAATAAACTTACAACTAAAAAAATAATAACACTCTAATAACTAACTGCATTACAAAAGTTACAACACTATAATAGTGTTACTATTTTTATAATGCATTTATAATTCTTATAATTTATTCTTTTAAACTAATAACTTTTATTGTTTTATTAATTTTTGTTTAAACAACATTATCCCAAATTTTAATTGTAATCCCAAATTTTAATTGAAGTAGAAAAGCATATAGAAAAATAGAATGGATATTCAAATAATATTTAAAGCTTGAGGAACTTAAACAACTTTATAAAAACGTACTGTATAAAAGGTTTAGCATAATAAAAAATGCCCATTAAAATCAACCAAACTTTTTATAAAGTACCTTTTTATAAAGTTTATTTGATTTGTAAAAGTTCCTGAAGTTTTTAATAATATTTGAATATCATCTTTATTTTTTCTAGATGTTTTTCTACTTTAAATAATGTTTGGAATTACTAATGTTGTGTGAACAAAGAATGATCTTTATAAGTAATAAGTACTTTATAAAAGTAATAACTATTATTATTTTATTACTTTTATAATGCAGTTAGTGGCTAGAGTGTTATTACTTTTGTAGTCATAAACTTATTGTTTTGTTTTGTTTTTTTTAACTTTTTTGCAACAAACTTATAATACTTTTTTCCTTGAAAACAAAGTTTAAAAACAGCTTTGCTTAAACTAAAATTTTGAAAACCAGATATTTTTCCTAAGTTTACAAATTGTGATTGCTTAATTTAACCCTTGATATATACTTGTTATATTAAAATTATACAAATATATTTTATTAACAGATGAAAGTTATATATTTGCGCTTTCTTTCTTTTTTTTTAAAACAAAATATAGGAAAATTATTCTTTTTTATATTTAAAACATTCTTTTTTTTGTTTTGACTTACTAAATTTTGTTTTGTTTTAACTTACCGAGTTTTGTTGCCGAAAATAATAACCACTATGAAGAAACAAAAATAAAAACAGTACATAAATTATTTAAATTATTGTTTTTATTATTTTCTATTAATATTTATTTAAATTTCCTGTTTTGTTATTTTGCTTCCTGTGTTTTTAAAACTTTTTACAGCAACACATATAATAAAACTTGCAATTTTTTTTCTAGTATGGTACATGTTAACAAAAATATTCTATACTTTTAAGGATAGTAAAAAAAAATATACTAAATTAAAAAAAGAAATAAGAAACTAAAAAAAAAAAAAATTGCAAAAAAATATTTTCCAGAAAAAACTATTTGCAAAGGTTGAAAAATAATTGGGATTTGCAAGGTGCAATTTTAGCCCAGTAGACTTTATTAAAACAAAACAAAAAAAAAAGTATTAGATTACTCATCTATAGCTATCCAAACATACCTAAATTCCAAACATACCTAAATTCCAAACATAAATATAAATTTTTGGCTGGAAATTCTGTTACTTTACATGCAACCGCCTCAAGTTGAGGGGGGTTTAAACTTTATATGGTCATAATTTTTGAACACTAAAATATTTTGCCATGAAATTTAAAACTTCTCAATAAATATAAATTTAGTTAAAACTAGTCTAAAAAGTATATCATCAACTTGTTGCGCTCACGTTTAGGGCAGGGGTTGGCTAAGATTTTAAGGTTTTTTGTTCCCATTCTCCTATCACAGTAATTTTTTTTTTTTAAGAATCTTTTCGTCATACATATTAATATAAAAAAATTTAAAATATTCTTGTTGTTTATAAGTTGGTTATTTCAAACATTTAAAAACCTTTCTATGCCACTGTATATATATATATATATATATATATATATATATATAGATATATTTATATATATATATATATATATATAGATATATTTATATATATATATAGATATATATATACATATAGATATATATATATATATATATATATATATATATATATATATATATATATATATATATATATATATATATATACATATATATATATACCCAGCCAACATTGACATACGGGTGCCGTACGGGGCCCATACGGGTCGTCAATTGGGTCCCATATGGGAAGACCAACGGTATCCCGCCGGATCATGACTGCGGTTTCCTTATGGGACCCATATGGGTTAGCCCGCCGGGTATCCCGTATGGGTCCCAGTCAAATCCCGTACTTTAAAACCGTAAGGGACCCATTTGGGTTTGCAAATGGGACCCATAAAGGAAACCTATCGGGAACCCGCCGGATCATGGCCGCGGTTTTCTTCTGGGGCCCATATGGGTATGCCCGCCGGGGTATCCAGTGAGGGTCCCACGAGGTTTACCCATTGCAAATCTTGCAAAACTACGTTTAAATGTTTAAAATTTACAGAAAAAGCAAATTTATATATAAATTGAATGGTTTATTTCAAAAAAAAATAGTAATTAAAATTACACTGTCAAAATTAAGCAAACTTTTGAACGATTCTTTAATCATGTACCAAATGCTTTCACGTTTAATTTGGGAATCGGAAGCTTTTCCATTGTTAAAACGACTTCTTTGAAAACCTCTTTACACAATATCTTGTTTCAATATGAACTGTAAAAAATTAAGTTTAACTGTTAGTTTTAAATTTTATTGGTAACATATACATTAATTTTAATATGTTATAAAACTCTTACCATTTCTCCCAACTCTCTTCAGATAAAAAATGTAATTTTCACCATCAAAGGTACTTGTAAAAGATAAGCACATGCTTATGATTCATATAACAAATTGATAGCATTCCTTTACTTACTGATAAATAAATTATATAAAACTATGAAATAAATATATTTTTTTATTCATATTGTATATAATTTGATATATATTGTATATACCTTATATACAGTGCCGTGGCTACTAGATACAAGTTCCCCATTCCAAAAAAAAATCTGTCATAAGGGCCCCAAAATTTCTAAAAACTTTTCCAATAGATAAAAAAATATAAATAAAAATCCTAAAAAATAAAAATCCTTACATTTGTAAAAGGGCCCCTAAATTTGCAAATGAGCCCCCCAGACAAACATTTTTTAATTGACCTGAAAAATTTTTGTATTTGAAAGAGGGACATCTATCAAGTACCTAAAATTTAACTGTATTATTTACTATATGTGCTAATAAATGGACATTGTACACTAGTTGATCCTTATGATTAAGTTCACATATAAAAATAAGTAGCTGAAAAGCAAAATTAACATATTTTTTCAACAAAATGAAACATTATGAAAGTAGAACTACAACTGAAAAATCTAAAAAATTGAATAGATTTTTGGCTAAACCATTCCCTTTAAACAACTGGTCCAGTGTATACTATAAATAGTCTAAGCTCAGTTGTTTTCCACTTTTTAATATCTAATTAAGACCTTGATTTTCTAGAAAAATTTCTTGAAATGTAATGACGTATCTGGAACAATCTGCCAGATAAAGTATTGACTGTAATCTGAGACAATTTACAATATTTGGGCAATTTAACCATAAGTTGAGAAATCTTCGCATTACCCCTAAGCATAATAGATGTATTAAGTCTAAAGGAAACTTTGTCACCATGTCAAAATTTAATTCAATTTAACACACCACTAAGATGTTCAGAATGCTTTTAATGACAAAATCTGAATCAGTGCTTAAAATTAGTGAAATATGAAAGAGAATTATCTTGCCACACCACTCTCCTTTCTAAGCGCAACATTCACATCAGTTATAACCATTGTGTCCTTTAATACACTTTATAAATGCTCTAGCTGATGCATCACATATGATAACAGCAAGATTGATTTTAAACTCAATATTTTCATAGACAAAACCATCTTTTGCAAGAACATTGAAATCTACCAAAAAATTATGTAGACAATTAAGGTGACCTGCTATTCTCATTTACTGAGTTTTTTTACTCTTTTTTTACAAACCGTACTTTTTTCAAATCCTGTACTCTGAAAGTACTCATTTGTATAATTTTGTACTCATTTGTATTTCTAAAACATTTTTTTAATTTTATTT
>NC_061163.1:10679136-10697206 GCF_022113875.1 Hydra vulgaris | reverse complement strand
TAAATGATACTGTTTTTACATTTAAATTTGACGAATCTACTAATCAACAAGTTAATAAACAGTATGACGGTTATGTACAATATTGGTCTAGAAAGCACAAGTGCATTAAAATTGCATACTGTGGAACTGTCATGGTAGACCATTGTACTGCTGAAAAATTGTTAGAACATTTCCTCGAGCTTGTAGAAAAAGTTAAGCTTAACATAAAGTTTATGCTCCATATTGGTATGGATGGTCCTAATGTAAATATTAAGTTTGAGAGACTTTTAAAGTCGTTAGAGAAAATGAACAATTTGAATAAAAACATTATATCAATAGGCACATGCCCTCTTCATATAGTTCATAATGCATTTAGAGCAGGAGTTAATGTTTTAAATTTCAACATTGACTCATTTGCAATTGATGTTAACTTTTTCTTTAAACATTCTGCTGCAAGAAGATCTGACTATCGACAAATAGAAGATCTAACAGAAATTATTTCACACTTTATTCAAAGACATTCATCAACAAGATGGGTGACACTCAGAAGAATATCTTCTCAGATTTTAGAACAACACAAGAATCATTGTGAAATTTTAAAAAAATTTCTTCCAACAACTACATCTTTTAAATCAACTGTTAGAGATACTGAAAGATACAAGAGGATTACAGATATTTTGAAAAATGAAATATCGATGCCGTATATTTCTTTTATTGCTTTCATAGCAAATGACTTTGAAATATTTTTAAAAACATTTCAATTACTTAAACCAAGAATTCACCTGATTTACTCTGAAATGTCAAAACTTTTTGTTGCATTAATGTCCAAGTTTATCAAAACTAAGCGTCTGTATGTTAATAATAATGGCAGCAATTCCATAAAATCTATTAATGAGCTGCTGATGATTGATGTGATTGACTCAAAAAATTGTAAACCACTAAAGTTAATTGATATTGGCACAAAAGCCAAATCTTATTTTTCAGAAGCTCTAGAAATCTCATTTGGCGAAAAGAAATTTCGGCGAAATTGTCTTGAGTCTTATCAAGCATTTACTAGTTATTTAAAATTAAAATTACCTTAGGAATCAACTATTTTAAAAAATGCAATCTTTCTTGATCCTTTAAAAAAGGGTAGTAACGAGTCTCTAGCAGCTAGCAGGTGTCTCAAATCTCACTCTAGAAGTATGCAAATCACTGGAAGTAGTCTTATGTAAAGTTTTTCCATCTTGTACATCAAAGGAAGAGATTTGTGATATTGTACGAAGCGAATGGAAAGTTTACCAAATGCAATTGCTTCCAGAGTGCTTTATAAATGTTCGGAAGAATTAGTTTCAATTGGGAGAAATCAAACTTCTTACTAGGAAAAAGCCTTTCAGCTTGCGGGTCTTCTTATAGTTTCAAAACTTTTATGTAGTTTTGGTATTGACACACGAATCAATTCCTTTGTGACTAAAATTTTGAATGATTGTGGTTCACCTAAGTTTCCCAATATTACATCTGTTTTCAAAGTTGTTTCTTCACTTTCGCATGGAAACAGTGCCCCAGAGAATGGATTTTCAATTAACAAACACATTATTCAGTTACATGGTACTTCACTTGATCCAGAGACAATTGAGGCTTTGAGGTTTGTAAAAGATACTATATTAAGCTTTGGATCCATACTCGATATTCCAATAACAAAGTCATTTATACAATCAGTTAAATTTGCTCACTCAAGTTACAAAGCTGACCTGGAAGCTAAACGCAGATTGAAAAAGAAGGAAAAGAAGCATATAAAAACTAAGGAAACTGAGGAGGCAAAACAACATGTTTTGAAAAATGAAAAAGAAGCTGTTCTTGCATCCATTCAACAGGTATGTTATACTAAATTTCATGAAAATTGTTTTGGTAATGTGATTTGTACTTAATTTCCATTTTTTTAATTATTGCATGAAGTAAAAGTTTGTTTTTTTGCAGATAAGAAACGGTCTATCAGTTGCTGATGACTTAGTTTTTGAAGAAAATAGTGATTTAAAGAAGTGTTTGCTTCAAAAAAAACAGCACAAGAAATGAATTGCAGTGAGCCCAGTGTAAAATTGAAACAGGGATGAAAAGAAGACAGGAGCTTGCTGATGAACAAAACGTTTTAGAAAAAAGGAGTAAAGAACTGTCAATTTAGTCAATTTAGAATTATATTGTTTATATTGCAACTCTAACTATTTTGCTTTTGAACTCTATTTTAACTTAGTTGTATTATAACTCTAAAAAAATTATTATTTTATTTAAAATTTTATTTTTGAGTAAAACAGTTTTTTCAGATAATTAACTTAAAAAAATCTATTAACATTTAATACTTTGTTTTTATTACGCCCTTTAATATATATCACAAATTGTAAAAATACCGTAGAATCCTTTTAAGTCAAACTTTAAAAGGAAATTGATATATAGTCTGACTTGTAAGTATCAACAGATGTATCAATATAAAAAAATTAACAAAAATGATTACGTAACTAAAAAATCTGTGAAAATGTTTTGTTATGTCCGAGTTATCCAGGGTCAGAGTTAACAGGATTCTATTGTATATTTAACTTTGTTTAGTGTTTTAGATATAAGTTATTACTTGCAGGTTTTACATGTAAGAGTTGTTGTTATAAAGTTAAAGATTTTTTTGTTTAAATTATATTTTGTTTATTATCTACTTTATATAAACGTAAATAATTTCCAAGGGTATCAAAGGGTAAATAATATACTAATAATAATTGAAATTAAAGGGTTAATTCCTAAACATAAATTTAAATAATTAAATACAAAAACTCATTCCTTACTTTCGATTGTCCTAAAATGTCCTAAATTTAACACTAATTTGTCCTAAAAAGTCATAAAAAACTTGGAAAAATTGTCCAAAAATCATAAAATTTTACCCTATTTTAGGAGTGGGAGGCCTGTACTAATGAATACAATTTACTTATTGCGGCAGAAAAAAAAATACGATACCTAAAAACAGTCATTGACAGGAAAGGCTTTTTAAATAATTAAAAATGTGCTGCAAAAAAAAAAAACAGAAAAAAAAATTATATAAACAGGATAAACTATATAAAAAAGAGAAAAATCTTAACGAAAGAGAAATTCAAAAAAAAAGTTAAGACCTATAGCTCTAAAAAAAAAAATCAATTATTATAAATCTGAAAAACTAAAACTCTAATAAAAAATTATTTTTAAATAAATTTTGGAATTACGTTAAGGTTGACTAACTTGTTGTTTAAGTTTGACAAGTTTCTTATTTTTTTTTTTTATATTAGGAGAATAGCATTTAGATCTTTTTTCCTTTTTTTTTTTTTTTTTTTCCAAATACAAATGTTTATATGATTATTTTTTACTCATGTATTTTTTATATATTAATCAAAAAAAGATCACATAAAAAAATAAAAAAATAATATATATATATATAATTTTAATTAAACATTAAAAAAAATTAAAAGATTTTCTTTTAATTCTCCTAATAAAAAAAATTTCAGTTAATAGTTTTTTAGAACCGACGCAAGGAACTACGATCTTTGATCTTTTCTAATATTTTTATAATATTAGGCCAACTCTTTTAAAGAAAAAAAACATCTAATTATTGTTTAATAAAAAGCTAACTTTATTTAAATTATCAAAAAGTATTTAAAGTAAGTTTAATTGGAACGCATTGGTTGTTGCTGTTTTTAAAATTAAGAATACAATTTGTTAAAAAAAAAAATCATCATTAAAAAAAATATACTTTTGAAATAAATAAAAGTTTTATTTTATATTCTATGATAATTTATTTAATAGCGTTTTAAAACTTTATTTAAGAGCATTTAAGTGTAAACAAATTTTATTAGAAAGTTTACATAGCATAGCAAAGAATTTAACTTTATTTTATATTATTTATATTTTTGATGAATCCATAAATTGAATTTATGGAAAAAATTGTTTTCGTTGTTGTTTATAAAATTAATTGTACAAATTGTTTTAAAAACATTTATCGTTTATTTATTTTACATTTATCGTAAAAAATACACTTTTTAACTATAACAAATCTTTTATTAATTTAAATAAAATGGTTTTTATATTTACTATCTTAAAAAGCAATTTCTAGCTTTATTACCTTATACTTTATTTAGCACATTTTTTAAATGTTTTCAAAAATTTAAACAGCCGTGGTTAAGTTGTTGCAAAAAAATAATAAATACAAGGGCAGGGATAGCATGCCTTTCCTGTCTACGACTGCCTAAAAAAAAATTCTATGATGACCTCATATACCAAAACTGTTATGAATTAAACACGCATGAAATAAATTATCTGTCTGTAAGTTTGCAGACTGCAGCTAACATTATACAGACTTAAAGAACAAAAAAAAAATGGAGGCAGCGAGCTTTGATTAAAATAACAATGTTAATTTTGTTGGTATGCATTCCTTATTTAGCTTTAATCAAAAAAGAATAGCCCGCACATTTTTTTTTAATATTTTCTTTAATATGAACACAACTTGTCTGCACTTGGGAATCCCTTTAAGGATTTCAAAAAGAATGGTTTTGTTTAGAGAAGTTGCCACTCAAAAATCTGAATAGGTCCCTATATCTTGACAATGCTTTCCTTAAAATGAAAGCAGAAAAAACTAGTAATTTTTAGAAAAAGGTTTCTCCGTGGCTGCTCAAAAAGCTAAAGAAGTTCTTACTAAGACTTTTGGTGATTAACTGAAGAGGTGTCTGTCTCCAGTCTTTTCTAATAAACTTTCTGTAAATGAAATATATGTGCATATATATATATATATATATATATATATATATATATATATATATATATATATATATATATATATATATATACACACACCATATATACATATATATATATTTGTATATATATATATATATATATATATATATATATATATATATATATATATATATATATATATATATATATATATATATATATATATATATATATATATATATAGACACACAATTAAAATATACACAACTGACTGTTCCAGAAAGAATGGGGTGTAGAGCAGTTTGTAATGCGTAAAAAAAATGAAAAGTCAAATTCAAAGGATGCATGATCATATAAAAAAGTGCAAGCAATCACAACCCCATGAAATTATGGAGTCAATTGAAGATCAAAACCTTCATTACATTTTTCAATTTCTTCACAGAAGAAGTTAAAAAATGTAATGTATTGAATGGGAAAATTTTAGCCATGTCTTTAGATGGCTGGAGTATAATTTTATCTGTAGTTACAGAGATACAAACTATAGGTTCCTTGTGTACATACACAAGGAACCTATAGTTTGTATCTCTGTAACTACAGATAAAATTAACATTTTAGTAAAAACAATCAACACTTCTGGTCATTCAGATACTGGTAAATATTTTACACAATTAGCAAGAGAAGCAATAGATTCTGTAAGACGTAAATTTGGATGCACAGTAAAAAGCTTTGTGACTGACAATGCAGTTAATATAAAATCAATTAGACAAGTATTGTCATCTGAAAGAGATATTATCATAACTTATGTTTGTGCTCCTAATATACTGAATCTTTTAGCAAATGATCTTAACATTGAAAATGTGAGCAAGCAAGGTACACAAATAAAATATATAAGAAATAATCATCAAGCTGGAGCAATTTATAAATTAAGAGGAGGAACAAAATTTCCACTTCCTACTGAAACTCGCTAGAATTCTGTATGTGATTCACTTGAAAAATATGTCAACATCTGGAGCATCATTTTCACAATCTTTGAAAAAAATAAAGACTTGGATTCCATGATTGGTAAAAAAGTAAGTGATATACAGATAAAACCAAACACAGAAGATTTATTGAAAATATTAAAATCAATTGCAGTAGCTCTAAATAAGTTGCAAAGAGATCAAACAAAAATAAGTGACACTGTTGAAATTTTTTAAGACTTAACAGCTTATCATTTTTATCAAACAAAAAAAAAAACAAGTTAGTGATGCTCATTTCTTGGCAAACACACTAGATCCTAGATATTTTGGATCTAATCTTTCTGAAAATAAAAATGAAGCTGACATGAATTTTGCAGGTAAAGAGTTCAAGAATTTGTTACCAATAATATTCAAATTAAAACCCAAATCTACTTTTATTTGTGTACCGTTCAAGAATTTGTTACCAATAATATTCAAATTAAAACCCAAATCTACTCCATTCAATAAAAGCTATTTGTATAGTGAATCTGTTTTAAAAAATGTTATATATGTTAACCAATAGAATGGTGGATATCTCTAAAAATTGTGGATTATAACATAATGGATATTGAAGGTTTATTAAATGCACCAGCTTCTAGTGCTGGAATCCAAAAGAATTTTTTCAACTTTTGGTTTTGTTCATTCTAAGTTAAAAAACCAATTGGGGGTAAAAAAGCAGCAAAGCTTGTATTTATATATAGAACTTTAAGCAGTGATATATTGAATAATTATGATGAAATATAACAGTAATATTGATAAAGAATATAGTTTACTCTAATAAAATGTTATGCTTTTTTTAATTTAAATGGATAACTAAATACCACATTTATTAGTAAATACCTAATTTAAACAAAAAAAAACCATGGCTTTTTTTTTTTTTTTTTTTTAAAAACCTATGGTTTTTGGGTTTTTTTTCCAACACTGATATTTTTATATATATATATATATATATTTTTATATATATATTTTTATATATATATATATACATATATATATATATATATATATATATATATATATATATATATATATATATATATATATATATATATATATATATATATTTGTATATATATATATACATATATATATATATATATATATATATATATATATATATATATATATATATATAAATATATTTATATATATATATATATATGTATATATATATATATAATAAATATATATATTTATATATTTATGTATAATATATGTATATATATATATATATATATATATATATATATATGTTCATATTTATACATATATATATATATATATATATACATATATATATACATATATATATATATTTATATATATATATATATATATATATATATATATACATATATATATATATATATATATATATATATATATATATATATATTCATATTTAAATATATATATATATATATATATATATATATATATATATATATATATATATATATATATATATATATATATATACATACATTTATATATATATATATATATATATATATATATATATATATATATATATACATATAAATATATATATATATATATATATATATATATATATATATATATACATATAAATATATATATATATATATATATATATATATATATATATATATATATATATATATATAAATATATATATATATATATATATATATATATATATATATATATATATATATATATATGTATGTATATTTTTTTATCTTTGATGATTATTAATAATTTCATTGAAAATGCAATTACTGTTAAGTCTTTTTTTTTACAAAATAAATCATAAAAATTGCTTTAAAAGATTACATTATAATTAGATATCAATCATAAAAATTGCTTTAAAAGATACATTATAATAGATACACAAAATTAAATTTACATAAAAAATACATACTTATTAAATAAAAAATAAGAATATACTAATAAAATCTATAGTATATAATAAACATTCATAATTTTGACAAATTAAAAATTATATATTTAAAACATTTATTTTTATAAACAAATAATAATAGTTTAAAAGATTTATTGCTTTGCTGATGTGGCTCCTAGAACGAGCCATAGTATTAAAATAATAGTTCGTTTGATAATATATTCTTAAAACAATTCATGCTATAAATCTCATAACTTAGCAAATCTCAAATAATAAAACTTTTAAAACATTTTAACAGAATACTCAAGAACTTTATTTCCCTTAGTCAGGGTATTTTTTGAACCAATAGAATTAGTTTGTTTGTAGATTTGGTGGGTTTTTAGTGTTTGCAAATATTCTTTTTATTTTCCGCACCAAGATGTTTTTAGAACATTGAGAACAAATTTATGTATGTTTGTATAGTTTATGTATGTCCATAAAACAAAAGTTTTTGTTTTACGGACATACATAAATGTTCTCAAAAAACTTAAATGTTCTCAAAATGACTAAAAAATCTAGCCAGTTTTTCAAAACTAAATATTTTTGTGGTCAGTAATTGAGAACAATCCCTCCCGCTTCCCAAGCAAGCCTGTATCAGTATGTATATGTATATATATATATATATATATATATATATATATATATATATATATATATATATATATATATATATATGTATATATATATATATATATATATATATATATATATATATATATATTATATATATATATAGACATATATAGAGGTGTATATGTTATATAAAAAAATGTTTCATATGTATATGTATACACATAAGGCTAAAATCATTTTGACTAAAGAATACAATAAACTAATATTCCTATGTAAAACTAAATTTTAATTTAAGTTTCTTTATATGTTTTTTAATTTGAAATTGTTTAGGTAATACAATTAAGACTAAAAAAATTTAAAAATAACCTGTTTTTTTGTGTTGTATGTATGCGTTGTAACAACTGAATAATTCTCAAAGTGAGTACTTTTATTGTAAAATTAATGCCAGTTATTAAAATATCATAAGTTTGTTTTAATAACGCGTTCATATTATTCATACTTAGTGAGTATGCATATTATATATATGTGATAAAAGGAATTATGTGATAAAATTTTGTGGGTAATTTTTTGCTCTTGTAGTAGATGTTTTATCTTAGTTATTAGTTGAATTAATATTGTTAAATAGTCTAAATACATGTTGCTAAGCAACTACATGTTGTTTTTGTTAAATACATGTTGCTTTTGTTAAGGAAAGAAGTATACAATCAAAGAAAAAAAAAGAAGAAGAATTTTGTTCAGTTTATATACCCGAGACAACAAATTTTAGTTGTTTATATACTAAAACTTTTTTTATAAAAAAGATTCTAATCACAAAAAAAAAACTTTTTAATAAGGTTTATTTTTTTTTAAATTTTTAATAAAATTGCTAACAATGAGTGATTATACATCGAATGTGAAAACTAGACATAATTTAGCAATTAAATTGTCTAGTTTTATTGAAAAAGGCAAAGAGTTTGTTTTGTCTGAGGTACCCACAAAAAGATCAGTAATACAAATGGGAATTCTTCTAAAGGTTCGCTTTTAATTATTTTTTTAGAATTTTCAAAATACTTTCAAAAGTGATTATATTAAAAAATATATATTCACCTTATATAAATTATTTGTGAAAAATAATTAAATCTATATCTACCTTACCTACCTACAGGAAAGAAAAGAAATGGAGTTTGAATGTATATTACATAATTTACTTTCCTAAATTCCTAAATCTTCTTTGTCTTCGTAATCAGAGGCTTAATAAGAAAGAGATTTCTACTTTGTAAATTGGTTTATGTGATTATAAAGAATTGATTCACCAACAGAGTAGAGAAAAAAGAAAAAATATTCAGGAAGAAGCTGAAAAAAAAAAAAAAAAAAAAAAAATTAAAGAAAAAATGAGTTTGATAAATTTCAGGTTACTATATATTATTATTTTAAATTACTATATATTATTATTTACCAATATTGGTAAATAATAATATATATTATAGAAACTGCATTTTGAAACAATTTAGAATTTTGAAGTAGTTTTCGATCTGCTGGAAGAAAACAACAACGATGATACATTCAATATAAATACTGCACAACTAAAGAATGAAACAAAAACTTTGGTTGACAAGTTGTTTGAAGAAAAACTTGGAAGATTGGCATCACTGGTTACAAGATACTTAGAAAAACCAAGTCTAGAGCAAAATAAAATAACCATTACAAATGCAGCATCAGCTGCAGTAAGATATAATATTTCTAATGTTGGTGCGACAGTTATAGTCACTGGTATAATAAAAGACTTTATATCTGCAGGTTTTCTTTCTTCTGATATGTCATACCTTTCTGTTGACCCAAACAAAATGCGAAGGACTAAGAATAATGTAATGAAAGAAATTATAATTATTGAAGCTAATAAATGTAGTAACGAAAATATAATTAAAATTGTATGATGTAAATAAAGACTGGACCAAAACATTAGTTCTAGATAAAAATGGAGAACTTCACCCTAGAGTCATAAAAATGGGGCATATAAATATAACTTGGAAGCCAACTGGACGTTATCTTGCTCACACCACGTCAGAACTTCCCATTCATCTGGATAAACCTGCAAAAAAGATACCTGAAGCACTCTATGAGGTGCTTCAAAAAACAATGCTACTGAATAATGCATAGTAATAGGTGGAGATTCAACTAATACCAACATAGGAGGTCAGTGGTAATTCATGCCCATTATGAGAAAATGTTAGGACATAAATGCTATCGGGCTATTTGCATGAAGCTTACAAATAAACTCAAGCTGAGACATTTAATTATATCAATTGGTGGTCTGACAAATAGCAAGGATGGATTTACAAAATCAGTTTGCAAAAATCTTAAGTTTGTAAATGAAATGACAATAAATTATAATTTTAAACTACCGCCAAATGGAGAGGAACTTCCTAAACTTGATGAGAAAAGCATAAAAAGCTTATTTACTGATGATTATATTAGTTATAGATATGTAAATGCTATTAAATCAGGAAAACTTTATCTGGATCTCGTAAATCTCAAATGTCTCATTCTTGCTGGCTTACAACAGGTATGACTAAGATGTTTTTGTGGACAATAAATCATAATCTTTTAATACAGTGAGCTGAAGATCTTGAAGATATTAGTTGAGTTTTGTGTCAAAATGTATTTTAAATTTTATTTGTAATTTTTAATTAACATATGCTGGAGCATGAACCAAGATATATTTTGCTTGAACTTAAAATTCTTAATGTGGTGAATATACAACTCTAGACCAAAAATAGCACCAAATATACAAACTGGGGCTTGGTACAGCCATAGTGAGTGTATTCTGGTTTCACTATTGACTAATTCTAACGAAATTGAAAGAAAGTTTGGGGTTGATAATATCTTACAAATCAGAAGAAATAATGAGCTTGGAGTCACTGCTGTTCAAGAAAGAATATTTCCAAAGATTAACCTTGACGCTATTAATCTTTAAAAATTAATTTTTTGGAATTTAAAAGATTGTTATAAACCAATACTTACATATAATCTTTCTAAAGTGAAGATCTCCAAGTTCTTTGAAATTCCATTGAAAATTCCTAAATTCAGCATTTACTCTCAAGCAACAAATCCATTGAAAATTCCTAAATTCAGCATTCACTCTCAACGCTGCATCAAAAGCGAAAAAAAGAAAGTTGTATATTTTGTATTTAATTCATTTTTGCTTCGAAACTTAAACCTGTAAAACTTAAAACCGCTTTAAATGAGAAGTATATTTTTGATAAAATATTTTACAAAAAATATTTATTTTAACAGTTATAAATCTTTTAGCAAATTTAAAAATAAGTTCGAGTTATTTTTTGATTAAAAAACCAAAAACGATGACATAAATTCATTTGTTTAGAGGTGGCCAAGGGGTTTAGGGAGGGGAGGGTGTTTCTAGGCTTTAATCATTATTAAAGTTTTATCAGTTTTTGACAAAACAAGGTTGTTTGACATAAGTATGAATATAAAATGATTTAGAGTTCACACTTTTTAAAAAAAAATTAAAAATGTTATAATTGATGATATAATTTGGGCAGAGAAATTTAGTGGAAATACTGCTGAATATCGGCGTTTTTGGTGTAAAAAAAAAAAAACAATATTTGTTGTAAAAAATGCAATAAAAAGAAAAATGTCCTCAATTTTTGATTTTGGCGGTGCCAAAATACAGTCAACACTTTCGAAACCAGTCTAGAATAGCTCCTGATATATATAATAATAATAAGCTGCGGTAAGAAAAAATTAACATAAGGACTACACTTAATAAAAGTGCTAAGTTTAGTACAAAGTAAATATATTTTTTGTTTTTTCTCCCTCTCTTGCTTAAAAGGGTTAGCAACCCTTGAGCTCCTTGTCAGTTGATGAGCTGTAGCAGCATTTCGGTAGATAATTGTAAAGTTAGTAAAATCAAAGTGTTTATCAATACGATTTTTAAACTCATTAGGATGAGGAGAGTCAATCACAGTTTGTGGGAGTAAACGACTCTGTTAGGACAATATTTAGTTTTTTAGAGATTGCTCGCAAGTTATTGTTGAGGTCAGATGCATTAAAGAACTCTTTAAAGAAATGCTGAGAGTGTCCTTGAGTTATTCTATCCTATGTGGATTTAGCCGACAAATATTTTCTAAGCTATTAATAAGCCTGAATTCGTAGATTAAATCACCCCTGGTTGCATCATTTATTTAGTGAGGTTAGATGAAGATGTGATAATCTGGCTTTGCTGGATAATGCTATAAAAAGTGGAATTTCTTTGGAGTCGCGGTTTTGAACTCCTTCAATTAATTAGTGTAGTGTTCTTCTTTACTTATGTTATTGACTAATTCAGCATGGCTCTAGTTTTTGCATTATTTTCATGTTATAAGTTGTAACAACCAAAATCTGCAATGGATTTTGTCAGATAGTTTGTGTGAGAATAACGTGTTATAAGACTGTTTCCTTGACAACCTAGTTTTGTTTAAACCAATACAATATCAGCCAATGATTTACCTCAGTAACAAAAATTTTTTAAAATGGACAATTATGGAGATTTTGTTTATGATTTTAGAAATGGTTGTTAGGCAGCATTTCCATTTTTCACAATAAAATATAAAATAGAAGCTAAGGAGATATTGAACTTATTCTTTAATTTTTTACTTTTAACTAAATAATTTTTTGTGAACCAAACCTTGCATCCTTATTGAAAAGCTAAAACATAATTTTATATAAAAATGTTATAAAGCATAATAATAAAAATGTAAACAAGTATCAATAACTAGTACCCACATGTTTTTTCGAACAGATTTGAAAATATTTTCGAACAGATTTGAAAATATTATAAATGATATTAAAGCTCTTGCTTTAGACTATTCATGGATTTCACACCTTGACTAATTTTTGTCCTTCCAAGCCCAAATAGATTCAAATCTGGTAAATAAGCTACCCATGAGAATAAATCTACTATTTTCTTTCATCTATGCTTTGAATGTACGAGGTGTGTGGACAAGGGTCATACCTTGTTGAATCTGCCACGATATAACCAAATTGTATTATATTTTTTGACAAACAAAATAAATTTTTTTACTATAACGCTTTTATCTATAAAAATGCACAAAGATTTTATCTATGTGCATTTTTATAAATTAAAGCTTTCTTTAGATGACGGAGGACAGAGTTAGTGCCCAAATTATATGTTCTATTTGAGGTTGTGGGAAATGCAAATGCCAAGATCTCTTTTGTTGTAAGAGGAATCAAGATATAGTATTGGTGGTTGAGATTTTTATTTTTCTTGAAGTTTAAAATAAGGCACTTTTTTTAGATAAGGCGTTAGCGCCAGGTTTTAGTTCAAGATGTGATTTGGTTCATGTTGTTCTAGAGCGTAATTGTGTTGTCTAGGATTAAATTGGTAGAAAGAACTTTGCTGTCATCAGCATATAACTTCATTAGATTGTTAACTAGGTCTGTAATATCATTGATGTATAAGACAAATAGAAGAGAACCTAGAACAGATCTTTGTGGAACACTACTTGTTACTGGTAACCAATCTGAAGCATCAGAAACCATCACAACTCGCTGTGTTCTGTTAAAAAGAAAAGACTGATAGAAAGAAAAGAACACCATAGAAAAGACACCATAACCAGCAAGTTTGTAGAGCATAAGATCATGAGGAGGTGTGTATAGCGCTTTTTCATAATCTATATATAAAGCGTCTACACTATATTCTCTTGTCATTGAATATGAGATCTGATCTACAGTTTCCAATAAATTGGTAATGCATAATTTATTTGGAACGAATCCATGCTGATTTAGAGATAAAAGTCTATTAGCAAATAGATACTTGGTTAAACATCTTTAAGACAATAAATTTCTTTAACATCTGTAATACAGATGTTAAAGAAATTGATAAAACATCTGTAATACAGATGTTAAAAAAAGGTCTGTAGTTTGGTGCATTATGGTTAGCTGTTTCACTCAATATAAAAGCGAGCTTGATGTCACAAGAATTTTTGTGTTTAAAAAAAAAAAGTATTTCTGCATTAAAAAGTATAAAAATTCACAAACTTTGAAATTATTTTTTTTCTATTAACACTTTCATCTTCAAATAAAAAAAATATAAAAGAACTATCTTTCTTTGTTAAATGAATATTTACATTAGACAAAATAAAAATAAACATTAAAATATATCAAATGATTTGGGATCACTTTTGTGTTTTTGGCAATTTTTACGGAAAACCTGTCTTGGGCCAACCAAGATTTGCTAACATAGTTACATGGTTGATGGTTGAAATTTTGAACATTTATCCATGAATGTCTATTTTATCTGATTTTTGGTGATCGTAAATAATTTTTAGCAAAAGTTAGTTTTTAATTCATTTATATTTTTGTTTTTATGACTTTTATATGCAAAATGTTATTTTTTTTTTAACGATCACCAAATTAACAAATTTTTAATCCTTTATGCACACAAAAATAAAAAAATTGTTATTTATACCTCTAACTATGTTACCAAATATGTTTTCAAACTTAGCATGTTTAGCTACATATTTTTCTATTTTTTACGTTAATGTATGTTTACGATAAAGCAACCTTGAATGAATTATGTCCCAAGCTATTATTAAAAGGATTTGATGAAAACATCCGTTTTAGTGAGACAAAATTTGAAGTATAAATAAACAAAGTTACACAGAATTTTTTTTGTGGCTAATCAAACTAATATCAGATAAATTGTTTAATCTTCTTATATCAAGTGCATATATTTGTCAATAAATATTTGTTATTTTATTTTATTGTATTATTATATTTTTTTATTACAAATTTAATTTATATTTAATAAATATGTATTCTACTGAGAGAAAAATTTTAAAATTACACATTGGATGGCAAAATGAATGTAACTTTTCTTTTGTTAAGAGATTAATTGACACTGATAAAATCACTAACAATGTGATTTCAATTTTATTGACAGTCTTTAAACTAATAAAAGAATTATTTATTTTTATGAGCTTTCTTTTGCCAGTTGATTTTAATTTGCCTTGTATCGATGAGTTCAATAAAATGTGCAAAATGCCTTTGTATCGATGAGTTCAATAAAATGTGCAAAATATTAATACAGAAAAAAAAATAGATTTAATAAATCTTTTGAAGCTTCAAAAAACGAAGCATTTTTGAAAGTGCAACTGTCTCCAGCTCCACAAAAAAAAAATCAGCAGATGCAGATTATTTTTCAATTTTAAATAGGAATAAGGAACTAAGTAGTCAAGTTGACCAATTAACTTCTAAGGAAGAAACAAATGTGGAGCAAATAGATAAACTAAAAATGTAGGTACTAGAGTTGGAAACTGAAATTGCAGATTTGAATTCTAAAAACAAGGCTTTTGATACACATTGTAACTCATTAAGTTCTCAATTAGAGGCTATGAGTATTAGGCTAAAACAGGAGGAGCAGTTCCAACTTATTTCAAAAAAAAAAATCAAAATATCACAACGTAAATTTGCATCTGCTCATACAAAAAATGTAAGATTGCTCAAAAAAATTAAATTTGAAAAAAATTATGCAAAGGTTAGTAATATAAACCAGAGTCGTTGCCAAATTTGCAAACGGTTTTTTAGCGGTAATAAGGATTTAGTTGTTGTTGATTCTTATTTAGACTATGATAACATTGGATCTTCAGAATTGTTCTGTGGATTTAAATTAAGTAATCCACAGACTATATCAGTAAAAAGGCCAATAGTTAGGAAAAAATATATTTACATCAAGTTAGGACATGGTAAACCTTATTCTAAGTTAGGTAGGCATACTGTAACTAGATGATCTAAACTTGCTTTTATATTCCTTCAATTATTAGCTTGTTCAGATTTAGAATGTGATTTGTCTATGTTGTTTTGTGATTTTATGCCTTGTGAAAAGTCAGTTTTTCGTTGTGTTGCGAATAAGTTAGGTTTAGTTACTCAGTTAAGTGTTTCTGATGCAATAGAGCTGCAGAGCCAATTGAGGATGTCCACGGCTGAATTCCATAGATTAAGACATATTCTGTGTTATCTTGGTGCAAGGATTCTCCCATCTGAGCCTAGTATAAGACAAGAACAAGAAATCCGGATGCATGTCAATAAAGAACATGTCAATGTAAAGTCCATGTTACTTTATCCATCTGCGGATGAAGCACCATGTTTAGTATCTGTTCTGATGGTCAAGAATTTGACAACTTATATTGAAGAGGTGTTTAATAGTCTTCATGTACGCGACCACCTTAGTTCGAATGTTGGTTTTGGTGAAGAGGTATGGCTCCTTTTTGCTGGAGATAAGGGTGGAAAGTATATGAAATTCCATTTTGAAGTTGTCAATTCTAAATTGTCAGGGTCTGCATATGGTGTTCATTTGTTTAGTATGTATCAGGGTTCAGACTGTCATGAGAATATTGCCTTAATTCTCGGGCATTATGCCAATGACATTAAAAGAATTCAGTCGCCAGATTTTAAGCTGAATCGCAAAATAGTCAGGTTGTTCTTAAGTGGAGATTTTCATTTTATTGATGATGTTCTGGGACCCCAGGGTTTAGCTGCTAGCTTTCCTTGTTCTACAGATCTAGTTGAATAGAAATCTCTTAGAAACCATGCTTCTATGCCTCACACACCTGCTAATTGTAACATCTTAAGGAGGAAAATACAATCTCTGGAAGGTGCTTACAATGAGAACTTGTGTGAAAATAGGCAAGGTGGAAACTTAAGAGCTCTAGGTAAGTTTCATAAATCAATTATTGCTACTGTGATATTCCCCATAATAACTTTAAATAATGTAGTGCCACCTGTTTTACATATTATTTTAGGAGTTGTGTTCAAACTGTATAAGTTATTGTTGAAGGAGTGTAAGACTTAAGATTGTCTAGCTGATTCGTCTTTGTCGAAAAGTATTGAATGTTCTAAAACAGCAGAAACTTTGCGTTTATTAGGAAATAAATTTGTAGACATTGCAAATCTAAAGGCGTGATGGTTGGCTTTTAATAACTATTTTTTGGAATTAGAAAAAATATCCCTAAACTCCTCCAATAAAAAAAAAACTGTAAACAGCAAGAAATGTGTGCTAGTATCAGGTGTTTAATTACTAAATATGATTGTAACGTTGATTGGTTGCAGTGTGTTACGTGCCAAAAATGCCTGGAAGCTTCAAGAATCTAAGGTGAGAAAGTGTGTTGTGTGTTTTGAGCGTGGTGAAAATTCGTTTTATAGACAAGGCCTTTGTCTTGTTTGTGGTCATAAAGTTTAGTCTAAATAATTAAAAAAAAAGGTTTTTAAAATATTTATTATTTTTTATTATTATTTTTATATATTAGATAGGTGCCCATTTCATTCTTATCTTCACAAGTTAATTATACTTATGCAATACCATCCAGGTTAAAGAATGGTACCTAAGTCTTGCATCAAATGGGTGTAAGGTTATTACTTTAACTTATGAGCAGAGCAACTGGTAAGTTTGTTGGCTATGATATAGAATATTAGTTTGTGTAGTTAATTTTAAAAATGTATTATCTTTTATTATATGTAACATTTAATTTAAATATTAGATGCCCATTCGATTATTATCATCAGAAGTTATTTCTACCTCTGCAGTACCTCTCCTCAACATACCTTCTCTCTGGTTAAAGAATAGAATTTAAATCTCATAAAGAACAAGTTAGTGTAAGGATACAGTTTAAATCAAGAATTTGTAAAAGTTATTGTCACTATTGTGAGTCTGTTGAGAGTTATCATATAATCTTGTTGAACCAAAGCTATCTTCTAAAAACTTATCTTCTGGTTTAGAATGGAGCATAAATCTAATATCAACTGGGTGTTCAAAGATCGTTTTCTACTTAATGAACTTATCAGTAGATTAACTTATTATAAAACAGTTTTTTATGAGAATAAA
>NC_061163.1:10671636-10676636 GCF_022113875.1 Hydra vulgaris | reverse complement strand
AAAAATTTGTTATGCAAAGGAGAGTACAAACTTCCAGATGATAAATGCAAGTACTTTCTTATTGTAAATAGTTATTGTACTAATGAATGCTGCAAAATGTCAGATTTTTAAGATTTTGATTGGGTAAAGCAGATTAATTGGAACGCAATTTTTGATTTCAATCCTGATTCAGCTTGCAATGGTATACTTTCTGTTCTACAAGATCCAAATAGTGTGCTAATACCACCATGCAGCATTACAGGTAAAAAATAATTTATTTGACAAAATATGTGATAAAATGTACTGATTAAATAACTCAAATTTTTTTAAGGTTTAATCATTCTAATATCTAAATATGTTATTATATATTTCATACATTTGTTTTATATTACAGATATACAGTAACAGTTAATGTTTATGCATATTTAACATACTGTACAGGTAATGCTAGCAACTAAAATCAATCTATGTTTCAATTCTTTATTTTTATGTGTAACTATGTTATGTATAGCTGTTTACAATTATGTTTTTGTTTTTGGCTTTTATATGTATCTATTTCCAATAGATATATAACTTAATGTTGCAAAAGTAGACCGAAAATAGACCTTGGTCTACTTTTGCAAAAGTAGACCGTGGTTAGACCTTGGTCTACTTTTGCAACATGAAATTACAATCTATTGGAAATAGATATATATAAAAAGCTAAAAACAAAAAAATAATTGTAAACAGCATATACATAACATAGTTACATATACATAAGTTACATATACATAACAGCTATACATAAACATAGTTACATATACATAACAGCTATACATAACATAGTTACACATAAATATAAAGAATTGAAACATAGGTTGATTTTAGTTATTAGCATTACCTGTACAGTATGTTAAATATGCATAAACATTAACTGTTACTGTATATCTGTAAGTCTTTTTAAACTTTACTTTATTACATTTAAGAAACATCAACAGCTACATTTTATCATTTTTACTTACAATTAGCAACAAAAATAACTTGACAGCTCTATAATCTACAATCTGTTCTCAAAATCTTCTTTCCTCTCAAAAACTTCCTTGTCTACCTGACTGGATAATTCCATTGGTCACCTTTATGCAATCTTTATGTTGCAGAAGCAATGTTAATAATTTTCTTATTTATTTTTTATTTTTATTTTCACTGGATGTTAAAAAGTTTTTTTCTGTTTTTCTCAAAGGAAAGATGGCAATCCCTCGTCCTTTTCCTTAGACTTTTTTTTAAAAATTTTTTTCTGGTAATCTATATATAACACAGCATGTTGTTTGAAAAAGAAGTATTTAAGCCTAATTGGCCTGTTTAAAGATGAGATATCATAAAATATAATATCCCAATTGTTCAATCAGTTTTACTTAATCTATGTTTGATAATAATCTTAAGCATAGATTTAAAAAATTTTATTATTTTTCTTTTAATTCTGATTCATTCCCAACAAGGCTGCAAGCAACCACTATTGAATTAGGAGTTACTAGAAAAAAAGAATAGAGTTATAAAGCAAGGAAATGATTGACAGAAGACTTAAAAAGTTAAGGTTGTATGAGTCAGGAAAATGTGATGATGGGAGAGAGTTCCAAAGGGTTGAAGTGCAGGGAAAATAACTAGACAAATAAAAGTTTTTTGGAGCATGCAGAGGCAGATACTGTAAAATGATGAAACTTTGATGAAAGATGAGTCAATTCAGAATGAGTTTTAGTTGATGGAACTGGAGATAATAGCTCCTAAGCATAATAGCATTGACCATGGTAGTATTTGTAGAAAAGAAAAAGAGATGCAACTTTACGACAATGCAAGCTTAGCAGGTAGATGGGGTTCAATAACGTTTACAATGTGTTTTTGGACCTTATCTAGAAGAGAAAGAGCATTGTTAGAAAAACCAGCTCAAATATGACAACAGTATTCCATACAAGGACTAATAAGTGATTTGTAAAGGTAGAGAATGGCATCAGAAGAGAGAAAATGGGGAGCCTGATAAAGAGAAAGCAACTATAGCAGATGCTAATTTAGCAATCGATTATATATATAGTTTCCATGAAACGGCAGTAGTAAATAATAATTCAAGAAAATGTAAAGAAGAGAACTCAGTGAGAGGGTTGCCATTCATTAATATAAGAATGTTGACAGTATTGCAATAGTTGTTTGCCAAAAGTAACTGAATTTTGTTGGAGTTAAAATTAACAAGCCACTGTAAACCCAAATCTATTACAGAAGTGAGATCAGATTCAAGATCGATTCCCTGTCATAAGTGATCGAAAAGAAAATCTTTTTGTCAAGACAAAAATGATGTCAGGAAAACAAGACATAAAGTTAACTATTCAAGTAAGAAATTGAGAAATGCAGAAGTTGTAGGTTTTAGTGCCAGCAGGGCCAGTGGTTCAGAGCCAAGTCATTCAGTGTGATAAGCATTAAAGTTACCAGTAACAACAATATTGGTAGAGTGTTAAAAAGAGTGAACATGCTCAAAATGATCAGAAATTATATCTAAAAGAGCGCATTCTTGGGAAGAAGGAGAGTGATAAAGAACGAAGAGAAAGGTGTTAGAGTAAAGAGTTGCTAAGCGGAAGCACATAAAATAATGGTTAAAAGATTCAAACCTGATTTCATGACAAATTGGTGAATTGTTGCATATGTATTCCCCTAAGCGAAGCATGTAACAAGTCGAGTCTGCAAATCAATGAATAGCACCCAACAACATTGAGATCAGAAGGAAATTGCAGAATTTAAATTAGTTTTACTAAGAGAAAGCAAGTCTGGTGAATTTTGCAGGAGGTAAGATTCAACTGATGTAAGGTTGCTTTGCACACCACAAATATTAGTAAAAAATATTTAAACTAGAGGTGTACGGATTCGAAATTTTGAATTTTGGCTGGAACTGGATTCGGCAACTTTGTTTTCTGGCTGGAATCAACAATGTTAGCGAATCTGCAATTCAAGCCAGAATTCAGGCTAGAACAGATACGGTACATCCCTAATTAACACAGTTAGGTTTTTTTATGTTTTTTATTTTATATTTTGGTTGGAGAACTTGACTCATTCATAGATAGAACACGGCCTCTCAAGCAATGAACTATACAATTTTCTCAGTCCTGTTAATTTACCCTAAATCGTAACATAGGGCTCTATATGTTGCCTCGACAATGTGCACCAAAAGCATTAATAGGGACATCATCCATGGCACTGATAAAACTCTGATATTATGCAGTTGTTGATGGAATCAGCCTCCCTAAGAGCTACCACAGAGTTTAGAAAACTTTTCTACCATCCGACCACAATCATTAAACTGAAACTGTTTTAAAGCTGTACCCTCAGGAGATAACAGGAAGAGTTGTTAGTCTCTATAAGTAGAGTCACAAAGATCTTGCATTCATCACCCAAGGCAGGAAACAATGTAACAGAGGTATACATCTATGCTGGCCTAATAGATAAAGAAGGGGTTTGAATCTGGTCAATAACATTATTATGCCGGTTACCCCTAAAGTCTTTGCCTGGGAGGCCTCTTTTAAGACAGTAACCGGATGCAGTTAACATCTGCTCAAGATGAGTATTTTTATCGAGACACAATCTCTAGCCTTTACTCAACCAAGAGCCCTAAGGCAAGGGGTTTTTAAGTCGGAGTTTGTTTTTCCTAGCTTTTAGCTAAAAAAGCACACTCTACAAGGCAGCAGGGTATAGGCCAAGTAGTACTGGGTTACATGATACCAGTAGTAGGGTGATTGTGATGATCCTGAACCTGACCTGTCCTGGAGTAATTAAAAGGAGCTACTTCCTACAAATGGCACTATAAATCATCGGGCATGATATTTTGGAAATGAATAAGGAAAAAATACACTCAACATAATACTAGAGATAAGGGTGAGCGTAGGTTTAATAGTTGAAGTGTCTTTTAGTTAATAAGCTCACACTACATCAAAACAGATTCAAATGTTTAGACAGAAAATTTAAACAGTACACATTTATTCATAAAGTAACTTATGATTGATTAAATCATAAGTTACTTTATGAAAATCAGAGATTCAGACAGAACACTAACATACAGATAGCAACTTACAGGTTGAATTTAATGTTTCTATACTTTACCAGTAATACTCTTGTATTATTCAGGGAGGGTAATGTAAAATTCAATTGTAATGTTGTCCTTTCATTATTTTTCCTACACCTTCAATTTCACCAAATAGTACCCTATCACAACATTTCTTAAAATTGTGAAACTTGTTATTTCATTGGCTAATGATTTGGCTTTTTACTTTTGGATCTTTGACTTCGTCAGACACTTCTGCCAATACATCATAAATATCCAGAGACTGTTATGTTCTAACACTATCTACCCTCCTCTCCCACCATGATTCACATAAGGGTTTAACTCTATTTCTAGATAGTAGAGAACATCTCAAAAAATCAAATTGAATTTATGGCAGGCACATTACTCAAATTTAACTTGAGGAATTTATTATATTAATCTTGCCTGCACACCAAAAATTTGCTCATATTGACATCATTATCATAGTCTTGTCCTGCAGTTCATCAAAAAGTGTTTGAAAAACTCCATGACCATAGTGTTGTCAACTTTAAGAAACATGATAAACGATTTGCTAATGGTTATCTGTTCTGAATTTTAATGTCCACATATTTTAGAGCTAATGATTTTTGTTTCTAATGACTTATTTCAGGGGTACAGTTCAAAATTACAAAGCGCCAAGAATAACAATAAAGTAACTTACTCTCACTAAAGCCCAATAATGCAATTATTTCATTTTAAATAACTGGCACTTAGTAATGCTCATTACTTCATTTTTATTGATTTTTTTAATACCATTTTACAAATATTGCAACCGCAAATTTTGGAAAAAAAAAATTTGGACCAAAATTAATGCAGAACAAAAACTTAAAATGTTTAGAAAGACATTTTCTACAGTTTTTGATCACAGCTTAGTTTTATATATATATATATATATATATATATATATATATATATATATATATATATA
>NC_061163.1:10596636-10669136 GCF_022113875.1 Hydra vulgaris | reverse complement strand
AATTGACCAATTTGTTACTTACAAGCATATATGTATTTCTCTAATTGGAGTTGCACATTTACCTGGAACTTAATCTGTATTGTGGCAATACAGATTAAGTTTTAGATGTTTATTAATTGATGGTCATCGATTAGATGCTAATGATATGGACAAAATGGTAAATTGCATTTTATCATTCAGATCATTTGGAGAGATGGATGATGTTGTTAAAGGTTTTGACAAAAGTCAAACTTGCCTTCCTCTTCTTATTCTACTGGATAACACAACAACTGAAATTGCTGAAATTCTTCAAAGTAAAATTCAGAATGCAATATATGACAGAGGAATTAAATTTGAAACTACAGTTGGTATAATATTATATATACAAAATGGAAAACTTGATGTTCGCAACTCAAAAAATTTAAATGAAAAGTTTACACCTAAAGAAAAGGAAAAATTTGAATCCAAATTAAAACAGTACGAAAAATTTATTGAGAATGAAGATATATTTCTTGAGGATATACTAGGTTTTCTAACTTTCATGAACAGTGATCTTTCAAATCATTATATTGAATATCTCGTTAAAACTGTAGATAAAATTATTGATCATCTAGACAGTGTTTACCCTACAGAGTTAAAGCTTCTTTTGTACCTTGCAGTTTTTAAATGTTTTATTGAAGATGGCAATATTTCTGTATACCATGCTTTTAAAGTACATGGAAATGAGTGGCAAAAAAAAAATTAGGACATGAAAAGTTTTACATGCGAATATTTCCAAATGCTTGGCAGACAGTCTGAGGAGAGTAAAGCTGGATACGGAAGTTATTCTGTCTTAAAAATAACTCATTTACCTGTTGCAAAAATTATTATGTCACAAATTTTGAAAAAAAAAAACACAACAGTCCTGACTGTTGTCACAGAGCTTTTAAAAATAAAGCGTTAATAGAAAATCACTTTTTAAAATCAAAGCTAATGATAGATCTTTGTATAATGGCTGTTCGAAGGCAAAAAAAGACTGAAAAAAAGACTGTGTCAGATTCTAATGCAAATTTTCAAAAATACAAAATGGAACGAGTCAAGGAATCATTTTCTATGTTGATTTTAAGAATTAAAGATGAAAATAATATGAATGAATGTGTTTCTATACTTAAAAAGTTGACTTTTATATTGAAAAATTCTCGTGAGGATTTAAGACGAAATATTTCAATTGTTTATCAAACACTCTCCAGACTTTATTTAGAATACAGTTATTTTGATTACGCAAAAAAAAAATGCACTGGAAGCAATTAGTGTAGATGGTAATCATTGTACATACGATACATTTGGGCAAATATATAAAAAAGAATTGAGTTTATACATCGATTCTAAAAGAGCAAGTGGATTTTAAGGTGATATTAAATCTTGCTGGGAATGCTGTGAAAAATTTCAAAAAAGAACAAAGCATTGCACGAGATGAATGTTTTAAATTATCAACAATGGAAATTTCTGATGAAGATATATCTGATGAGGACACAATACAATCAAGAATTCCTGGATACCTTGGTGAAATCTTAGTTATACACATAGGTATAAAAATTTTTATATACCTTTAATTTATTAAAAGTATAATATAATATTCATTTTATTTATGTATATTTTTTAATATATTGTTCACAGCAATAATTAGAATTCTTTACCAAGTTTTCATAGGAATATAGCATTTATGTTGAATGATTTTATATTACATGTCAGTTGAAAGAGTAAAGTATTTACTATTATAAAAAAGTAATATTACCAAAATAATTAGCATATTTACTATCAAAAGAAAAAGTAGTTTTGTTTATAGAAATGGGATAACATTAAAGGTAAAATATTTCAATGAGTTTTAAGTGTTAAGCTTCTCTGTAATAAGCTCCATTTCGTAGTAGTTACTATGCAACAGAAATAATGTTGAATTATATATTCATTTTTAGACATCTAGAAAATTTTGATAATTTTATATATAAATTTTGATGAAATATTTGTACGATGAAGTACACCAGAATTATTCCATTTATTGTTTGAATTAATTTGTGTTGTAAAAATCAAGTTAAAATTTATAAATCTTTGTTTCCTTTCTTCCATCTTTTTTACAATTGCGCGCTAGTTAATAGATACCTGGTTGGATAAAATTTAGTAATATACTCCTGCTTTTCAATATACCAAAATGTTTGTTGTACTTAGTTTAAAGATTTCTTTAGGTTAGTTTATTTTATGCATAAAATTGGGTTAAAATAACATTTTTATTGCTGTTTAATTATTGTCAAGAAAGTATAGTGTCATTAATATATTAACAATTTAATTTTTTAAGCCAATTTTCACATTTTAGTATTTTGTGTTAAAAAAAAAAAAGTATAAAAACAAAATAAAAATATGGATTAAAATATTTTTTTGGATGTCAAATAAAAAGTTAAGAAGTTTTTATATATGTATGTATGTATGTATGTATGTATGTATGTATGTATGTATGTATGTATGTATGTATGTATGTATGTATGTATGTGTGTATGTATGAATGTATGAATGTATGTATGTATGTATGTATGTATGTATGTATGTATGTATGTATGTATGTATGTATGTATGTATGTATTTAAGTATGTATGTATGTATGTATGTATGTATGTATGTATGTATGTATGTATGTATGTGTGTATGCATATATTCACTGTTGGAGAAGCCATAATCAATGCTACCATAATATTATTATATGTATTAATAAAAATAGATATTAAAATTCTAAATAAATTGGTTGTTACCATGTTATATGTTAGTTTTTAATATTATGTAAATAATTGCAAAAACTTTAATAAGTTATCATATGTATACTGGGTCATCCAAACTAAGAGTTAAAGCTCTAAACTCTTTTCAAACTCTTAACCTAAAAATCATAAGTTATAGTATAATTGTTAACATAAAAATTGTCCTTTAGTTATCTTAATGAAATAAATTTTCGGTAAATTTTTTTTTTAATTGAGCAAAAGAATGAACTTTTGAATTTATTTTTAAAAATGACTAATTATTTTGATATACTTAACGATTCTTAATGATAATTTCATTTAATTATTTCTTTCACTTCTTACTTTAAGTCTACGCAATCCCTATTATAGTGCTTCAATAGAATACAATATCTTATTATTTGGAACCTGTTGTTTTCTTAATGACAAAGATTAATACTTTAGTTTTGGTTTTGCACTGTTATTTTTTTTTAAACATTTTCAAAACAACTTGAAAACAACTTGTTTTAATAAAACTTATTTTTTTAAATTTATTTTAAAGTTTAAAGTTTTTAATTAATTTCTATAAAAAAACTGTATATGTAAGCATGGTAGAAGTAATATTAGGAATTTTAAATTTGTAATTTTAAACTGTTCAGTCCAGTTTATCTAAAAGATCTGATTCAGAGGAGATAAAATAATCTCTGTTTTCTTGTTATTTTATCTCTTTGCACTAAAAGCATCATATATAAGTGGCTATAATATTGCATATGTGGCATCACAACTATTTGCATGCTGGTGTGATGAATACTAGCATAACCAAAAGAAAAATGAGGTGACATTAATGTGAGATCCACAATGTTTTATTAGCAATAAATATTAATTATAAAGAATTTAATAATATAATGCATAATAATGCCTTATATTGCTTTAAAATAAACAGTTAACTTTTACCTTTTGGTTAAAAAGCCTTATATTGCTTGCCTGTGGCACAGGATGCCAAACCACTTTGATTCTTTGTCAATCAATGCTGTGTTTAAGACGAAACAAAAAAATAAAACAAGTGATTATCAGCATGATTTGAATTCAGTTAATTTGATTTTTGAAATCAAATTTGATCTTTCACAAACTGAAGGATTGTATAATAAACATTTTTGAGATTATAAATTGTTTATAAAATTTAAATATTTTACTTATATGTCCATTTAGGAAGACTTATATGTTTATGGGGAAGCTTAAAGCCTGTTTTGCCGGATTATCTCTTTTAAATTTTAGTACTAAATCAACAGACATTTTAATGCAATCAACCAATATTTTAATGCAAATAACAGATATTTTAATGCAATCAACAGATATTTTAATGGGTAATGTGACTAAAAGACTTTTAGTCACAAATAAGTGCAATAGAAATTTTAAAGAATGTTTTCTGTAATTAATTTTTTTTTGAGACATTTTGAGGTCCTAAAGAAATTTTAATATTTATTCCAGAAACAAAAAATATTGACAAGTTTACACTTCCTTGTATTCACTGTATTTTATATTTTAAATTTGATTTTAATGTTTTTTTTTTTTTTTAGTTATGGATATATTGTTAAACAGATTACCTAATGAAAAACAAACAATTATCAACTATGTTTGTGGAAAAAATGAAAACTTTCACCAAATAGCGAATGAAAACAATATTGATATTGATAAACATGGACAATTTTTGCAGAGCCTTTTTGAAAGATCACAACATTGCATAGAAACTATTTTAAAACACACTGATACTGAAAAAATACAAAATACGGACCATCTACTAAAAATCTGTAAAAAACAAAGTAGTTTGTTTGAAGTTGAAAATAATTCAAAACTACTCGATTATTTGAAGAAATCCAAGATAACTGTAGAAAGTAAGATAGATCGTATAAAGAAATATTGTAAAATTAACCAACTTAGTTTTTTAGCTTATGTTAAAGAAATAAAAAAAAGTGATGGAAACAAATTTTATCAGATACAAAACATTTTTAAAGAACTTAAATCCCTTTAAAAAGTCTCTGAACTTGATTCTTATTTGAAAATTTGTTTCTTGAATGCAAATATAGGTCGACACCGTATTCTATCTTTTGAAGACGCATGTAGTGTTTCCAATGAGTTATCAAATATTTCATTAGAAGAGTTAAAAAATTATGAAACCTATTTTCGGTATATGGTGTTTCACTGGCCAACTAAATCAGAGGTTGAAAATAAAAAGTTGCCAGCTACATACGATTTACAAAGGCTTATAAGATGTATTCAAAAATTAAAAGAAATCCACGATGACAATGCTAAGTTTGTATTGCCTAAAAAAGAACAGCGATATGCGTTTAAACTTAATCCCATTTATTTCTTAAATGATAGCGAGCAGTATTTAAAACTTGAAGACGTAAAGACAAAGAAGGATACTGAAGGAGATAGAAGAAATTACTTAAATTACACAAAATTTAAAGGGAAAATTAAAGACGAAAGTAACTTGGAATACATATTATCAGAAGGAACATCGCTTATTATAAGAGCAGCAAATTTAAGGTGTAATCGTGGCAGTAGTGCTCAATATGTCACGTTTCACGTAGGCTTTACATTGGCAGGACCTGTTGCATACGGTATTGAAGTTTATGATCACATACAAAAGTTCAATGACGCAGAATAATATATATTAATGTATCTTTATTTAATATTTTGTTTGTACCTTATTTTTATTAATTTTTTTAATTCCAAAACTGAAACAATATAAACATTTTAGTAAAAAGAAAAAACTTTGATACACAGGTTTTGTGGTGTAATGGTTTTATTTTTTTATGTTCTAAGTGTATAATAATTCATAAGCTAACAGTTTTTTATTTATATAAACTTTTTTATTTATAAATAGTTTAATGTAGTATTTTATTATAATGGTGTCAATATATTTAACAAAATTAAAAATATATTTATCTTCTTGAGAAAATGCAGCTTTGGTAAGTAAATTGGAAAAGGATCAATAAAGTTTGAAAAGGTTGCGTTAAGCTAAACAACCAATTAAATGTTTTATTTAAAATTAATTTTTAATAAATAATTATTACCAATTCGGTAGTACCCAACGACCCTCCAAAACGCGGTATGGGTATGCTTATTTATGTTTCTATTTCTAAACTCTAAATGTCTGCAAAACATTGCTTGAACCCTACCAATATGGACAACAAAATTAATAAATATTTTTTCAACTCTTATTTTTCCTGTTAATTTTAATGCTGCAAAAGAACATGGGACTTAATTAAAAATTAGGTTTAATTAAACAAAGTGTTAAGTGGCATTATCTCCTAATTTTTTTTATATATATATATATATATATATATATTTATTTAGATTAAGATTTTAAATTAACTTTATTGAATTAAGCTGAGTGATTTCTCAATGCAACTAAGGCATAGAACAAACTCGTAAAAAAAATCCCGATAATTTAAAACAAACCCGACTGGTTGTTAATGGCAAACCAAAAAACCTTTTATTTATTGAATTTGAAAAAACCATTATTTACGAATTCTTTGTTTGAATAAATTAAATACAATTTATTCAAACAAAGATTTCGTAAATAATGGCAAAAAATAGTATAACTGTTGTTTTATGTTACATTATTTATGAATTTTTATTTTGACATAATTTATGAATCAAATATGTTAGTTATTTGAAAAAGATATGCTACTTTTATAAGCAGTTGGGATTATGTAATATATATTTCATTTTGCGCTGTACTAACAACAAAAAGTATTTATCTTAATACATAACTGAAGCCATAATAGCTATTTGTATCAACTTTTATAACAATAAGTTAAAAGTAACTTATGTTATTTTTAAATATTGTTATAAAAATAAAAAAACCAAATATCAATTAAAGTTTACAACTGATATAAAAACAAAACGAGTTCGGAAATGAAAGTAATTTATATATAAAGTTTACCGCCTTATTGTGCCTATCGCTAAAGATCAATGCATACGACCCAGTGGGAAATCGGCTAGCGAATAGCTAGCTATAATCGATACGATAAAGACAGCGATTTGGCCACAAGGATCGCTAGCTTTTTTAAGTTAGCGAAAAGCTATCGATATTTGTAAAGATAAAGACAGCGATTTGGTTACGAGGACAGCTACACAATCGCAATGTTTAAAGTTCAATTATTCTCATAATTATAATGGACTCAACACTAAAAATCGAATTTTTAAAGATGTTAGAGACATTAGTAAAGAATAAAATAAGAAAAAAAAATCGCTTGAAAATCGCTATAAAGCTAGCTAGTCGCTAGCTCATTTCCCACCGGGAATATGCTATACGTTAAAAAATAAAACTAGATTAAATAGATAAAAGGTGACACAAATAAAAATAATAATATTTAAAAACAAACCCTATTTGTATAAAAATAAAAACAAAAGGTTTTTAAAGTTGCTGTTTTGTTTGTGTGTGTGTTTTTAATATATATATATATCTGCAATTAGATTAATGTTAACAGTTAGATAAAAAATACAACTTGTACATTTAAATTATTAATATTTTAAGACTGTAGGTATTGAATTTTTCACATACATAGTCAAATGCAAAACAATTAGTATATATACCCAGTAGGCATGCGTCGTCTGTTGGACATTCGTCAGACGTCTCACGGGCTTCCAGCGGACATTTATATCTTGATATAAATTGATAAAAAAAATTACTCCTGAAAATTTCATGACCAAACAACAAACACAGTTGTAATAAAAAGTAAAATTAACAAATTTTACTTTTTATTGCAACTGTGTTTGTTTTAATTGGATCTAGGTATTCATTGAGGAAACAAAGCTGATTCATTTCATTTTCGATAAGTTTGATTAGTAGTGACTCGTCACTACTAACCAAACTTATTGAAAATGCAAGTTATATATATAACGTTTATAATTATATAATATATAAACACTCAGTCGACTGAGTGTTTATATATTATATAATTATGTATAACGTTATAACGTGCATTTTTAGTGAAAAAAAAAGTCAAAATGTCAAAGAAAAAAGCTAATAAAAGAAAATGTGGCATAATGTGTGGCTACTTGGTAATTGATTACCAGCTCTATATAAACTAAGTTGTTTAAACTATTTGCCCACAGTTGGTCTTGCCCTTCGTCCCCACGAAATCGTTTGGTTTAAAAACAATCAAACTAGAACTTTCACAGAGCTGTTTTGATACTATTGATAAGTTTTTACAAATTTAGTTTATTGCGAATGTTTCAACAATACAAAAAAGGAAGGCTATTGCAAAACTAAAATCTATTTAAAACTCATGTTAAATTGGGAAAAACAAGTCTCGCAGAATTGAGTAACAGTTCAAATTTCGAAACTGAATTAGTAAATAAGTTAAATAAGCTATTTGATGTGGCTCATTTAGATTATGAAAAAATCCAGCAAGATGTAATATTTCTACTATACCAAAAAGAAAAAAGGAAATGGTAATGATTTAGAATTTAAAGAACTGGAACTAAAACAAGCTGCAGTATTTGACCATTTTTTTCAGTCTTTAGGACCACAAATTGGAATATTTTGTTGATTCAAGGAAAATTTTTGAAACTTAATGACATTACCAAGTACAGTACAACTGAGACTTCTGATATTGAAATCTGATCTTATAGTTGCTGAATCTGTATCGCTAAACCATAAGGAGAAAAATATTTCTGAATTCCTCAATCAACTCTCCCAAGAAATGAAATCACAAAAGATTACCTGAGGCTAATTCGAATGACATTAATCAGACTGGGTGAAAACAATGATGTATTGTTTCAACCCTCCAGGTGCCTATAATTGTGCCAGGTGGATGGCAAAAGGAATATACTGTCTTGAAATCTATTTGTTCTGTAGACAATTTAAAAATACAACATATGAACTCCAGAGTCTTTATCGTATCTGTCTTTTCATTATTACTATTTATGCGTAAGTGTGGCATAAAGCTTCAAACAGTTCTGATGCTGCATTCAATGACCAACTTCAAAAATATATATATATATACAAAATATATATATATATATATATGTATATATATATATATATATATATATATATATATATATATATATATATATATATATATATATATATATATATATATATATATATATACACTTGTTCAGTGGCTTCTTTCTAAAGAAACTTTCTCCCTATTCTAACAAAACAGAGCTTATCATCTTTAAATCCAATCTGGCACCAATTAATAAGCACTTAAATTTCAGACTAAGTGGACAAAAAATTTATCCTTTAGACTCTGTTAAATATCTTGGGATTAAAATTGATTTTAATTTTTCTTTTCAAGGCCATCTGAATGACTTGGCAATAAAACTCAGCAGATCTAATGGAATGCTAGCCAAAGTTAGCCATTATGTAAATCTAGAAACTCTGCTAAGTATATATCATACTATTTTTGGGTCTTATCTAAGATATGCATGTCAAGTATGGGGACAATCCCATAAACAAATCATTTTAAGGTTGTCCCATCTCCAAAATAAAGCCTTGAAAATGGTATATTTTCAGTATAATACCTTTTTTTTTTTTTTTTTTTTTTATTACAGTCATTATTACAATTATCTATTACAACTTTATGTGAATAAAACGTAAGACATGAAAAAAATAATAATAATATTTACAATAAAGATTTTGTTAACAAAAGAGAGTTAAATAAAAATTAGGAATAAAGAATGCGGAAACTCGAAGAAGTCCTTGAGGTCTTTTCGTAGAGAACCGCTGGAATCAAAACGCTTTAAATAAATTCATTTCTTTTAATTTTTTGTAAATGTTTATTTGCTTTTGAATTGGATCTGTTTCGATCAATAGCTATATAAACCGTAGCAATTCTTTATCAACTAATAGTTAAAAATAATTAATATACTTCAGTATAATTATTGATGTCAGTATAATTATTGATCTCTAATACATTACAAATAAGCGACCTCGTGGTATTCCTTAACTGCCAATTTGTCTGAAATTATCATCACAAAAACTTTCCCCAATCATTCAACAATTTCTTTACAAGTACAAGTTATCACTATTTTTTTCGCTCCATCTGTAGCTTAAGCTTAGTTATTCCAAAGCACCACTCTGCTAAATATGGAAATAAATCCATTAAATATCAATGTATTAGTTCATGGAACAAACTACCTACTGATCTTAATCATGGAACAAACTACCTCCTCTCTTAATTCAATATCTAAATTCAAATTCAAGCTTTTTATTTATTTGTTAAAAAAATACAATTAAATATTTCTTCAAACTAATATTGACATTCTTTACTATATATATCAATTCGTAATCTTTCAGTTTTTAATTTGATATTTTTAACATTTTCAAATTCCCTACTTATCTATGTACATCTAATTCCTCTGGTTTTCTAACTGCCATTTTTAAACTTTTTTATTAAATTATCCATTCTAATACTATTAATATTAGTACCAATATTTTGACATTCTTTATTTATCTATCTTTTTATCTCTTTTCATTCAACTATTCTCTATTTCTTAACTATTCTACTTCGTACTAAATCTTTGTTGCTGCCATCACTATTTACTAAATATTTAACATCAGTTATTATTATTATTTTCATCATTGACTATAACGTTATGTTGTATATTCATGTATTAACTTTATATTACTTTAAATATTTCAAAAAAAGTTATAACATTTCAAGGAAATTTACAATAGTACAAGTGTACTATTGTAAATTTCCTTGAAATGTTAGAACTTTTTTCGAAATATATTTGATTTGATATAAACTGTTTAATTTAAACTGTATATAACAACAATAAAACAATATGGCGAGGTTGTTTTATACTAACACAAACTTTTTACATTAGTAAAACAACTTCGGTGTATTGTTTTACTATTTTTTTATACAACTTTTTACAATAACCATTTAAAATAAAGCATTTTTCATCGGCAGTATGGATAATACCCTGCGGGCATTTTGATGTCCTAAGGACGTTTATAAGACGTCTTAAGTCTCGTCCGTAAGACGTTCTTAGTTGGTTTCAAATGAAAGACCTGAGAACGTCTATTCCAGACGTCCTAATGACGTCTTTTCAAGACGTCCTAGAGACGTTTATTGTAGACGTCTTAGAGACGTTCTTTTAGCCGTCCTATGGACGTCTCTGGCAGGTCTCTTGTGACTTTAGGACGTCTTATTCAGACGTCCTAGAGACGTAAATTTACCTAGACATTCTTTTAAAAGTTATATAAAAATGCAAAGATATGCAATACACACCTTAGATGGCAAGTGAAGGTATAAAGAGAAATCAAAGTTCATAAAGTGTAATTTCATATATTTAAAATAAATTATTAAATTTACAAAAACTTAGAAAAATTATTCAAACAAAGTTACACTTTCCAAATTAAAAACTAATGTTTTTTGTAAAGATTAATCAATAGTATATTATAAGTAAAAAGAAAGTTACTGAAAAATGCAAAATAAATAAAAAACACAACAGTTGATTGAAGTTAATTAAGCCATCATTGATCGATATCGATATTGGTGGATTTTCTCTATAATCTGTCAGAAGAATGCCTAATTAGTCTTCCAATAAGTTGCATGAGACCCATTTTGGTTAGGTTTTTATTTGACTTTAAAGCAGCATCTAATAAAAACAACAACACATAGTTCAATAAGATCATAAAATAAAATACATGTCATGTTCAAAAGCCAAAGAAATTGAGAAAATTTTTTTTTATTTGTTAAGAGATCGTTTTTAATTTTCAAAGTAAATTAAACATAATAATAAGCTAATAAGAATACCAGTGATAGCGATACTTAGACTTGTCAACTTTTGAAACTTTTTATTCTTCTTTAGACCATTCTTGCTGCATTCTGAAAACAGTGTCTGTTGTCAGTTTACATATAAAAAAGATGATAAATGTCATGCTGTCAAACATAAATGTTAAAATTCAAATTAATGCTAATTACTTACAAGACCAAAATATTTTAAATTGTATCAACTGAATTTTTACCACCAATTATTAACTGTTTTAACTAAAAAGAAAAATTGCAAAAGAAATATTGAAAATGTTCATGACAATTCAAAAGAAATATTGTAATAATATAACATATAAACTATAAATATGAAACTCATGCAAACAAAAATGATGTATTGGATATCTACATTTGCAATTTTTCTTTTCAAAACATTAAGTTGATCTGAACTTTTAAGTTGTTTATAACCTTCTGGATCATTAGAGAACTGTGCAGTTTTATTAACTAAAATGTTTTTAATTTCAGCAAGTTGGAACATAACTTTTCTCTGAAACTCTGAAAAGTAAAACATGTAAGTGAAGCCATATAAATAGTATATAAAGTAGTAAATAGTACTTTTTATAAGTGGTTGGAAAAGGTAGATTCAAACTAAATATTGCCAAAAATCTCAAGCTTCATGCCTAACTTAAAAAAAGATATAAACAAGTAAAGTTCAAGAAAATTATAAGGTTTTTGTCTAACGCCAATAACTATAAAGAATCGCTGCCTATATATATATATATATATATATACATATATATATATATATATATATATATATATATATATATATATATATATATATATATATATATACATATATATATATATATATATATATATATATATTTTATATATATATATATATATATACATATATATATATGTATATATATATATATATATGTATATATATATATGTATTATATATATATATATATATATATATATATATATATATATATATATATATATATATATATATATGTATATATATATATATATATATATGTATATATATATATATATATATATATATATATATATATACATATATATATATATATATATATATATATATATATATATATATATATATATATATTATATATATATATATATATATATATATATATATATATATATATATATATACATATATATATTAACGTTTATTAACGCGCTCTTTAAAACTACAGTTTATGGGAAACTCTTTTTAACTACCATGCAAGAGTATATATATATATATATATATATATATATATATAAATTAAGTTTGTAAAAACATTTATCTAATCCTCTTTGTCACCTTGTTTCTCCATCAGTAGGTTCATCAGGAAGCTTCCTGATGAACCTACTGATGGAGAAACAAACTGTCAAAGAGAATTGGATAAGTGTTATTACAAATTTATTATTGCTCTCAGGCATGTGGAGTTGGAAAAAAAAAGTACCAACTTTTATTCGCTGATATTTTTAGAGAACGACTCCAAAGCAAAATTTTTTTGAATTATAAATAAAAATTGAATAAACATTTCTTTGAATTCTTTTTAAAAAATTACGCAATAATTAAAAAAAATTTTTTGTCAAATATATGAAAAGTTCTTTAAAGGTTAAATATTTTGTACATGAACATGCAATACCGAGAAGTTTTACTATTGGAGCCGGAGTCGCGATTATGTTTAGCGATTCTGACTCCGATAACAATGTCGCAACTCTATCTCCATGACTCCACAGCCCTGATTGCTCTGTTCTTTAAGAACATTTCAGACATCACTCAATTTGTAGAATACACTAACTAATTAACATAATTAATATATATAAGTGAACATATATATAAATATACTTATACACCATTTTCCATAAATTAGAGCTCGCTTTTGTTTTTGTTTTATAATCCTGTTTGATTTAAATTATTTTAAAAACTATTAGATTTTTTCAAAAATTTATTAGTACTAATTAATAAGTATTATGTTTACTGTTTATTTGACATGTTGTTTCCTTAAAATTTATTTTGTACGCCTAATTATATATAATTTGATAACAACTACTAAATAATTTTAATTTTTTATGTTGGTCAAAAGTTAAGGCTCACTCACTTTATATTTAAATTTTAAGTAATATATTGATGATTTTCTTTAATAATTTTTATTTTATTTTCATCTGCATTTATTATTTCTAATTTTTTTTTGTTTTTGTTTGAAATAGTACTAAAAAAAACACAAATAAATTAAATAATAAAAAAGTTACAAAATGAGTAAAGAAATACAGCATAAAACTCCAAAATCACGATCAAGAATCTCTGAAAAAACACGTTATGAATCGATTTTTCTTCGAAACCAAGGACTATCTCATCGCCAGATAGCAAATGAGTTAAATATCGCATATTCGATTGTTGCATGTATTTTAAAACGTTTTAGTGAAACAGGTGACATTAAGGACCAATTCCGATCTGGTCGGCCAGCTGGTCGGCCAACACAAAGAGATGAACGTTTGTTAATTCGTTTAATGAAACATGACAGAAAGTTATCGTCAAACGCTCTCTGCCATAAATTAAACAATACATCTGGAATAAAAGTGAGTTCAAGAACTGTTAGAAGAATTCTTCATGGAAATAATTATATGTGGCGATCTGCATGCAAGAAGCCAAAGAAACAACAAAAAGCAACTTTCAAAGAAACAACAAAAAGCAAGGGTTGCCTGGTGCAATCAGCTAAAAATTGGCCTGATTGCAAGTGGCAAAATGTTGGATTCTTCGATGAAATGAATGTGGAGGTAGATATGCGAAAATGCCGTGTTTGCTCCGGCGATTACCTCAAGAGAGATTTGATTCAAATTATACATTAAAACGAACTAAGCAAGGTAGTGGCAGTGTTGGCATTTGGGCTTGCATGAATAATGCAGGACTTGGATGCTATCGATTATTTGAAGGTCGACTTAATGCTGATAGATATATTAAAATTTTAGATAATTGTCTTCTTCCCTCAATTGATAAATTTAAAGAAAAAAACAGGAATATCATATATCAACAAGATGGTGCGCCATGCCATACAGCAAAAATATCCAAATGATGGTTTGTAGAAAACCAAATATCAATAATGTCTTGGCCTGCTAACAGCCCTGACTTGAATTGTATTCAAAATTTATGGTCTTGGTTAGATCATCATCTTGGAAAAATTCAAATTTTAAATGTCGAACAATTAAAAACTGAAATAAGAAAACTGCTTGACAATGTGCTGAAAGAAATAACTCAAAATCTTGGAAACTCAATGCCAAAGAGAGTAAATCAATGCTTACATGAGAAAGGAGGTTCTACAAAATATAAGAATGCTTTTTTTTTTGATTTTGCTCTTGTAAATTGTTGTTCTTATATTTTATTTAAAATATATCCTTAACTTTTGGCCAATTTATTTTTTGAAAAAAAATAACCTGTTTCATTATTTTCCATTTTTTTAGTATCAAGACTGTTATGTTTATATTTAGCTTTTTGGATTTCCATAATGAATATAGATTTTACAAATAATATTAAAAAATTAAAAATAAAAAATAATTTTTATTTTCAATTAATTTTATGTTAAAATTATGTTTTGTAAAAAAAAAAGTAGGCTCTAATTTATGGCCAATGGTGAATATATATATATATATATATATATATATATATATATATATATATATATATATATATATATATATATATATATATATATATATATATATATATATATATATATATATATATATATATATATATATATATATATATATAAACATTATAAAAAATACTAGCATTGCAAGAGCATCTGACATCAAATATGCAATACTTGACCGAATCAAAGCGATATAGTAAAACTAAATTTTTTTTCCCTTTTAGAGCTGTATTTCCAACAGTATATAACACTGATCAATACGCACACACACACACACACACACACACACACACACATATATAAAATAAATATGTATGCATCATGTAAACATTATAATATATATACATATATATATATATATATATATATATATATATATATATATATATATATATATATATATATATATATATATATATATATATATATATATATATATATATATATATATATATATATATATATATATATATATATATATATATATATATATATATATATATATATATATATATATATACTATATGTATATTATATATAACATAGACACACAAAATATCATTACTATTCTATAAAAGTTTTATAAAAAGTTTTATATAAAATTGCAATAAGACGTTTCAGTTGATGTTTTATTAAAACATCAACTGAAACGTCTTATTGCAATTTTGATATCTTTTGTTAAAATTGCCGCACTATACTGGTAACTTATTTGAACTTAATAACTATACTCAATTTTCCTTTATTTAAAAATTGTATAGATTATAGTTTATAGATCATAGAGTATAGAATATAGAGAATTAAAAATATCTTTAAACAATAAATAACTAAACAAAATTAATAATATCAAATTATTCAACCAAACAATGCAGAAATTTTTAATTAACCGAGTTAGCGCATAATATTTTATGCGCCAAGTTAATATATAAACTTTTCTACTTTTAATTTGAAGACGTCCATAAAACGTCTTTGAGACAACTTATTTCTAAGGTAATTAGGACGTCCTAAGGGACGTCAATAGGACGTCTTAATATGGAAGTACTGATAACGTTATTTATGTTAACGTCACTAGGACGTCCTAACAAAGACGTCTTTACCGGATATTTTTAGGACGTCCTAATTTAACCAATGTTAGACGTCCTAATATAACCAATAGATTGCATCATACTCAAATTACACTAAATAATGAAAAAAAAAAGTTTGAAGAACAAGCAGCTTATGACTGGCAACAACTTTTAGTACAAAGAGCCAAAGAGTTGAAGTCAGGTGGTTTTATGGTCATGGTACAATTATAAACATATGGTCATAGGTAGGTGGATGTTATATAATAAAAGGTCACAATGTAAAATAACAGACATTAATTATATAATAGAATACTCGCAAATATTTATAATAAAATAATACAGTGTTATTAATACTATAAAAACAATTGTCCAGAGTTAGATAGTTTTTAAAATTGCGTCAAAAGAATGAAAACTTGATGTCACAATTGATAGCCTTTCCTGACCCATGGACGAACTTAATTATGTCTTGATCAGTTTCAAGCGTGACAAACTCTTTCTGCGCTTGCCATAGTTACAGGTATAGTCAGTAAAATTCTATACGTTATAAATGCATTTAGAAATGGGTTTCGAATCTGGTAATTAATCTCAAAATCTTGCAGCTGTTTCCACCTCAGCTACTAGAAGTTCTCGAAGAACCTTAAGTTCAGAAAAAAGGTCATTTCTGCAAACATTCTTTTCTTCTTCTAAGCTTAGGAACAACTCTAGATCTTTACATCTTTGAAACAATTTATCTTCTTTTACTTCTTTTAGTTTTTTTACAGGATACAAAAATCAAAACATAGTATTGTAATTAGTTATTTGTTCAAACCTTCTGCAATAACAAAAAAAAACTCCACTTTAAACATTTGTTAGTCGGATCCTGCCATAGAATCTCCCTTGAACTCAAATATTCCTGTTTTCTCTGCCTGGTCTCTTTGAAATTTGGTATCAACCAAGATTTTCACAAAGTTCTCTTGCAAACAATGTTGCCGGCACAAAACCTAAATCGAAATTTCTGAAAAAAACTGAACTAGCTTTTGAAGTAACTGCGACGCAACTCTAAGGTGCATTTTTTGATTCTGTAAGCTTTTTTTTCATAACTTATTTTATTCATAACTGGTGGTGTTTCACTATTGGGTTTTTTTTGGATCCTCAGTGAACTCAACTAGTTCAACTAATGCACTATGAACTTGCTTAATTTGATATCGAAGCGCTCCAGTTTACTTTCCCAACAAGTGTCACAGGACATTTTTACAGTCAGATTTAGTAAGTGTTGAATAAAATTTGCCATTGCATTCTTGACAAATAAAAAAGCACATTAGTTCTTTGTACAATACCGAAAATTGTCATAGATTTAGATAATCATTTTGCTGTGTCCCAAGTTAGGAAGTTGATGCTATGGTTAGCGCATGGCATGTAAAATACTTTTGGATTTATTTCTAAGATCTGTGCCTGTATGCAAGAGTGGATACTTTTTATATTAGAACCGTTGTCATATTATTTTGCCCTTCAATCCATGATTTTCAATCCAATTTCATCGAACTCTTGTAAAAGAACATCAGTTAGATTTTTTCCCGTTGTTGATTTAACATCTAAGATTCCAAGAAAATGTTTTTCGACGCTTACATCTTCATTTTCCCTCTTAAGAGAAGTTGCATTCGTATTAATTTTTACAAATCGCATTACCAATGATAACTGCTCCATCTGAGTAAAATCCAGTATGCAGCCTATTCATTTTTTACCTTTTTTTATATAATTTTTTTTTTTAATTTTATTTAACTTACGTTGCTTTTGAATTTTACTTTAAATTTTTTCATTTAATTCGATATCGTTTCTTCTTTTTAGTTATTTTATTTTTTTTTTCATTTTAGTTTTGAAAAACAAATTAAAATTTTGGCCTAAAAGTATTTTAGGCAAAAATAAAAGCCTTAAAAAAGTATTTTATAGCCGTTAAACAAAAGAGCTTCAACAGCTTCGTATAATGGTTTGCATTTTTTGTTCGCTTTTATCACATACGAAGGATAATCAAGTTGATAAATTTTTATTTAATAAATAATTGGGCGGGTAATTAGATATTTTTGGTATGTATATTATTGTTATGATGTTTTAATTAAACCAAAACATTTTTTTATTTTTTTTAACGACAGTAACGCTATTTATTTTTTAACAAGAGTAAGGCGTTGCTGCGCAAGACCTTACTCTCGTTAACAATATGTAAAAGTTTTGATTTCTCGTGTTAACATGCGAGGCCTGGAGCGGCTGCTCCACTCGCGCCACCCTAAGGACCCCAGCAAACATGTAAGCGTTGAATCAACGTTGAAAACCAGTCGCAGCGTAGAAAAAGCGTTACAGTCACATAAACAACGTGCTTTCAACGTTGAATCAATGTCTGTTTTTGTATACTAAATCGCGGTAAATTGAAACGTTGAATAAGCGTTGAAATTATAACGTAATTTAGCTTCTCAAAATAAAACGTTTTTCAACTTGGAATCAACTTACGCAAAAAGCCTCTTTAAAAATGTTCCAAAGTATATTTTTTATCAACGTTAAAATCAAACCGCTTTTTAAACGTTACATTTTCAACGAATAAATTTGAACGTATCTTCTCAAATTATTGCGCTTATTAAACGTTGAAAGTAAGTACGCAAATAATCACTCTAAAAACGTCGCAAAGTTTATGGTTTATCAACGTTAGACATTAGCTGCTTTTTCAATGAATTTCAACTATTTATAAAACAACGCTTATTCAACGTTACATATACCAACGTTAAAAATGTGGTAATTAAAAAACATTGAAAAAGTGCTACTTTGCCAACGTTATTAAAACGTTGTTTTGACAATGTTGAGGAAGTGGCACATTGAAAATTATTGTCTCAATAGCCATTACAAAAATAATTTGCCGTAATGAAAAGGCAAGGAAAACTTAATAGAATGCATGCATATGGCATAAAAAATATTTTAATAAAGTTATACTTTACAACCTATTTTATTGCGGCTAATTTAAAACTTTTAGATTTTATATCAAAATGTATATTAAATACATTTTGTTTTAAGTTTACCGTTTTAATAAAATGCTCAACTTTTTTAAATATTTGATTCTTAGTTAAAAATAGTACATAGTTTTAATAAGATTCACATGTATAAAATGTTATCAAAATTAATAAAACATAATAAGTCAGACTATATTAAGTCTATTAACAGACTAAATTTTTTAATTTATTTAAAAATTATACATACATATATATATATATATATATATATATATATATATATATATATATATATATATACATATATATATATATATATATATGTTTAAATGTATTAGAGTGACATATTGTGTGTATAATAAATACATGTTGTTTTTTTTAAAATACAAAATATTGTCATGTCTAATCATTTTTATTGAAAAATATAAAAGTTATGAAAAATGGTTTGGAAATTTTATTAAGCAATTATTATGAAGATTTAAGAGTTTATATTTTATGAGGAATTTAATATTTATATAGTTTAACATTTATTTATTATTTTATTAAGAGTTTGTATAAAAGTTTTATTAAGTATCTGTGTACAGACCTATGAGGTCTCTCCCATTTAGCAGAATTTTGAAGAGAAATTTATCTCCAACTTTAGTAGAACTTTAAAGAGAAATTTTTCTCCAACAAGAATTTTGAAGAGAAATTTATCTCCAACCTGCATGTAAAAAATAATTTTAAAAACTTTCTTTTTCTCATTAGTAACTTAAAATACAGCAAGCTTCTAATTTTTTAAATTGTTTTTATTTTATAAGTTAAGAATAATGGTTAAAGATTGTTAAAAATTGCTCAACACACACTTGAAAATATAAAAGTATATCTATACAAAATAAATTTCAGCTCAGTCAGTGGCCAAGTTTGAACATTTTTAAGTTATTTGTCAGAGTAATAAATCATTAAAAAACTTTTTAAGTCAATAGAGGTATTTTAGTGGACAAATATCCAGTGGTATAAAAATTTTTTCAAGTCTCCATCGTAAACATTTTCAAAACATAACAGCTATGTGTATATATATATAAATATATATATATATATATATATATATATATATATGCAAATAATATATATATATATATATATATATATATATATATATATATATATATATATATATATATATATATATATATATATATATATATATATATATATATATATATATATATATGTAAATAATGTATATATAAATATTTATATATACATTATTTACATATGCATTAGGTTTGAAGCAGAGGCAGTTGTTCCATCTTGTTCGGTAAAAGATGGATGGTTATTTTGGCCAACTTGTGTTCATGCAATGAAAGCTACCTATAATAATTTTCCAATCTTCCAAGCTACCTATAATAATTTTCCAATGAAAGCTACCTATAATAATTTTCCAAACAAGCTTAGACTTAAAAGAGTAATAGTAACTGGAGGTTATTAAATTTCACAGTAATTATTGCTATTTTAATTGTTTTATATGAATAAAAAAACTATTATAATTTTATATTAACGGTGAAGTACTATATCAAATAAACTATATTATTTTTATTTCGGAATAAGTAATATTTTGAATCTGTTTATGGTATTATTACTGGCTAGATATGTATTGTAATCTGTTTACACTTATTCTACATTTTTGTTTTTACATATTTTTGTTTATATTTATTTTACTAAATAATTATTAATAGATAAAGAAGTATGTGAAGGATTTAATTTCAAGACTGAAAAGGACTCCAAAGAAGAATGTAAGTAATTATGTTTGTGAATAATTTTGTTTCTCTTTGGATTTAACTTTTCTTTGTTTTTTATATAGTAAAGAATAAAAAAAAATCTAATATTAACCATTTGTCAAAGCTGATTTCAATAATACTGTCTAAATTTTTTGACTTGTGGTAGTTTGGTTACCAGTATAAATTTATTTAGTAAAGTTCTGGTGGATCAAAGATTAAGGAATGATTTGGTTTTAACTGGTTGAAGTAAGTTTTATTTAGTTAAATAATGTATGGATAAATGACTATTTTTAGTTGCAAAATTTATTTATATATATATATATATATATTTATGTATATATATATATATATATATATATATATATATATATATATATATATATATATATATATATATAATTATATATGTATATATATATATATATATATATATATATATATATATATATATATATATATATATATATATATATATATATATATATATATATATATTATTGTTATTATTATTATATATACTAGCTGGGCGGACCCGTAAAATACGGGTCTTTACCGAACCGACCATTTTTATACTTATCTGATCATTTCTATAGCTATCAGGACGTAAAATAAGGGTCTTAGTAAATCTATTCCACACCGACCTTTTCTATACTTATTCCTTACCTCAATATTTTTTTAAAACCGTTTTAAAAACTATGTACATATAAAAAACTATACTTACTTTTTGATATGACAAAAAAATTTCATTATATAACGTTATAATGTTCTTTAAAAAACTTTAAACGCTTTTAATATTATGCCGATTATAAAGATTTTAATAAGAAAAAACGTAAAAAAGACTACGAACTTTGAAAAATGCTAAAACATTCAGCACGTGATGCCGTTAAAGTACGCCTTAGTTAACGTTCATAACATATACACATCTAATTAGATTTTTTTTAAATTCAGTTGTTCCAAACTTGGTTTTGAATTTTTAATTACACTTCTTATGCGTCTTAAATTATCTCAAATTCTAAATAGAGAATACGTTTATGGGCTAATTGGTAGCCGCGCAACACTTAGACAGATATAGTCATCTCACCCCGGGAGTTCATATTCCAGTGACCTTTTTTTTCATCCCAACTTACAACAAAAATAATTAAAAATAAATGTTATTATTGAAACAGTTTTAAACATTTCTTCCATTTTTTCTTTGAACTTAATTTTATTCACGGTAAATATACTTTTGGTGTTTGTAAGCGTTTTTTTACGTTTAGTATTGGTAGGAATTATTTGCACGCACGTATTTTAAACAATTATTTTTACTGTTTCATCTAAAAATCATATGTAATTTAGTTTTATAATTTTTTAAATATAATATATATAATTTAAAATATTTTATTAACCCTATTTAAATAAGTATCAAAACTCTTTTCTTTAATTTAAAAGAATGCCTGCCCAAACCTAAACGCTCAGTTGATGTATCTCCGCTTTGCTTTTATTTGTTAACCGTTAGAAAAACATTACAAAAAGAAACATAATAGAGTCCATTAGTTTATAGCATCCGAGTAGACTCTTCCAATATTAAACAGAGTATCTTACAATTTTATTGGTTTTCTAAATTCTGTCATAGTTGCGCACTCGGTTTAGAATATTTAACGGGGGCGTAAATAAGTAACTGTAAAATTCTAAATATTTTTATTATTTTAAATTAAATAGTTTTAACGTTTTATTATTTTGAAAAATAATAAGTTCAATAAAATAATTTATTTTAAAAATAAATTTAAGATTTTTAAAGTTTTTTTAAATAAGAATGTTTTTTTTTAAAACCCCCTCACTGTTTTAAAAAAATTCAAGGTCGCCGCGTGGCAAGTTCAAATCATCAGCTTGCTTTTTTTAATAAAATTATTGTTATTTAAAATGCAAAACAAAACAACTTTATAGTTCTAAATATTTACATGTTATATACCCAATTTCTTTGCGCTAATACGACTTCAAATAACATGACAAATAACAAATTTAAAATTATAATAAATAAAAGTTTACGTAAGGCTAACCACGGCATTTTGACGAAAATTTCAAAAATATATAATAAATAAAAGACTTTGTAAATCGATCAAAATTAAAGAGACGTTGCCGCAATGCTGTTTTTAAGTGAAAGTAAAACTGTAAAACTTGACATGTTTTTGTATGTTTTAACATTTCATATTTTGAAGTTTACGTAAGTTAGATATTTGCATACACTTTTGTTTACGTTTATTTATCAAAAAGTGCTGAGACTCTTCCTCGCCATAACTTTGGTTGCAATAGTTGCCATGGGTTTGTCAAACACGCTCGAAAGAGCGCTACTAACACTATTAAGTTCGGCAATAATATATAGAGAAGATAGCTTTTAGTAAATGGTATGAATATACATTTGATAAAGTATTTTTGATAATGTATGAATAGACGTATTACTAATGGTATTAGTAATACGTCTTTAGAAAAAGTAAACGCTTTTAAAAAATGATTAACGATTAACAATTTTTAAACCAGTTATAACAGGAAATCTACCTATAAAATGAAGAAAAATATTGTTATATAAAACACTGAATACACATATAAAAGTTGTTTAAAGTTATTTAAAAGTTGTCTAAATGTTGAAAAATTACATAATAAGATGTAAAAAAATATATAAAAGGTGACGAAACTTAGTCAATTATCAAACACTAAATAAGAAACTTACTTTGTGAGATCGCTTTTGTGGAAGTCTCTAGTATTTGATTGGAAGGCTGGAAACACTCTTTATTTAAAAAGCTATTTTATCAACAATGCTAAAGATAAAAAGTCACAGTGAGATAAAAAAATTAGGCATTTATTCAAAAAAATATTTCTTGGCTTTTAGTGAATGATTAGAAAGAGTAGTTTCAGTAATGAAGCTAGCTAATAATCATTTTTAACGATAGACACCAGCGTGAAGGTAAGCCAAGCTGTCTATCAACACAAAACATCACAACAGAAACATTACACAATGACAAACAAAAACACCAGTGGTGTAGACAGGACTTTTGTTGTTTTATAAGAAATTTAAAACCTGTTAATGAATAAGATTATTATTATATGCTTAAAAAAAATACTTTTTTAACTAATTGGCTAAATTCAAGGGAGGAAAGCAAACCTTTTTAAAACATATTTGTTTTCAAGCCCCAACCACATCCATATTTTACAAATTATTTGAATTTGACAAACATGAACACAATTAAGTTTAGTTGAAAGAGTCTGAAAGTAATGAAAGAGTTTGAAAGTAAATAGTCTGAAAGTAATGAAATAGTCTGAAAGTAATGAAAGTAATAAAAGAGTCTGAAAGTAATGAAAGAGTTTGAAAGTAATTAAAGAGTCTGAAAGTAATAAAAGTAATAAAAGAGTCTGAAAGTAATGAAAGAGTCTGAAAGTAATGAAAGAGTCTGAAAATAAAAGTAAAACCTGAAGCATCAAAAAATCCTGCCTACGCTACTGAATAATACACAACATATGACATTTGTAAGTACACATTACACAATGTATTCAGATATTATGTGTTTCCAAAATAATTAAAAAAGCTAGACAACACAACCTAGTTCAACACTTGTAACACCGCTTGGCACTAAACGCTGCCAAGTAACACCACAATTTAGTAACACCGCTTGGCATTAAGTGCCAAGTAACACCACTAATTAGTAACACCACTTGGCTGGCAAGGATCACAATCTTGCACTACACGTTGCCAAGTAACACCACTTTTCAAACATGGAAACAACATAATATAAACTTAAACACATATAAACAAACATATACAAACACAAACATCTATATATAAGTAAAAACATATATTCACATATATAAACATATATAGCAAAGAAAAAAAACAAACAAACTTGTCAAAATTATAAATTAAGAACATTTGTAAACACAACATTATTTGTGTAATATTTGTTAAATGACATACCTTGTAATGCATGTTTATCAGCTTTAAAAAACAAACTATTAAAAGATTTTGTTCTTGAACATGCAACATATAATTGGCCGTGTGAAAAGCAAGGCTTTTTGAGATAAACACCAACTTTATCAAATGTTTGACCTTGACTTTTATTTATGGTCATTGAGTATGCTAACCTAACTGGAAATTGACGACGTTTAAGTGTAAAAGGTAAATTTGAATCTGATGGAGCTAATTGAACTCGAGGAACAAATACCCTGTTACCAGCTGATACACCTGTTAGAACCTCACCATCAATGTAATTGTTGTGTAGTGCACGCACCATCAAACGTGTTCCATTACAAAGTCCACCTTTGAGATCTAAATTTCTAAGTAGCATTATAACAGCACCAATTTTCAACTTTAGGCAATGAACAGGCATACCTGATGGAGTCAAAGTATTTAAAAACTCAACTGGAAAATTATAAATTTCATTATGATCATCAGTTTCAATGCTATCTGAACTTAAATAAGTTTTAACATCACCCGGTAATCGATGAAGGACTTCTTCATTTATTGCCAATGAATCAACATTTGTTGGTGTTAAAATAGCACGTTTTGCATAATCAGCTTCTTCTGCACCACCAAAAATCTTTTCCACAATAGATTCATTATCATTGAGAAAACACTGCTCAGGTATTTCAATACACCCTTGCAAAGGATCTTCAGGCTTGACAGGTAATGTTCCACTTCCAAGCCTTAAAAGCCATTGAGAAAATTCCTCTTCTCCTATCTGAACCCTCATATTTTCAGTTAATGAAAACCTTTGCACATATTGCCAATGTTCAGAACACTTTATACATGATTCTACAACATCTGCTGGTCGACCTCTCTTCACAACTGGAAGTATTTGTCGAAAATCTCCACCCATAAGAATAACTTTACCACCAAAAGGAAACTTATTATTACAAATATCTTGTAATAACTTATCAATGGCACTCAAAGCATGTTTGGGTATCATAGATGCTTCATCGAGTAAATATAAACTAACTTGTCTCAGGAATCTACCATGAATGGAGTTTGGAGTTACATTACATGTGCTAGTTTCCAAAATTGGAACAGGAAGTTTGAATAAGCCGTGCAATGTGCATCCATTCTTAAGAAGAGTTGCAGCTATTCCTGTCCATGCAGCTGTTGCAGTTCTAATATGCCTGCTGCGTGTTTCAGCAATTAAATAATTGTAAGTAAATGTTTTACCACAACCGGCAGGCCCATCCATAAAGAAAAATCTTGAATGCTTATTTTCATTATTAGGTTCTTCACTAAGTGCAGCAAGGATTGCATCAGCTACATTACGCTGATTATCGTTTAATAATGGTCTAACTCGATTTGCTTCATCAATAAATACCTGATTTTGTTAAAAATTTTGTTAAAAATGTCCGAACTTAATTGTTTGACATTTTCACGACGCAACCGAAACTCAGAATTTAAAGAAAATTTTCGTTTTACTCCGAAACTTAGCATTTAAGATTCTAGCATGTTAAATAAAGCTTACACACGTTTTCAAGGTTCACTGTTTTACAAAAACATCAATCTAAAATAGGGGAAATAAACAATAACCAAATTTCGGGTGCATCCTTGTAAAGTCCAAAAATTATTTTAAATATTTTTTATTTAATTAAATTTTAGAACATATGCAACTGCAACCATGGCCCCCACATCTTGAAACCGGACCCCATGCTAGAGCTCTCTGCGGCCCCCCCCCCAACCCACACACACACACACACATACCCTTATTGCATTGCATACAATAAAAATTTTTTTTTTCTTTGGCCACAATAAACTTATAAAGTTTTTTATTTAAGAAACCGCTTTTGCTTTCACAATCTAAATCATTTTTGTATTTATTTAAAGTTTTTTGCTTTTAAAAAAGATTAGGTTTTTCGATGTTTAAATGTTATTGAAAAGTTAAAAATCAAATTGTCAATTTTTCAATTTGATCTTTCAACTTAATGAGACTGAAAATTTTAAAGATTTAAAGCCGAACCCCATTTATCTCCGGATCCTAGTGCTAGAGTACCAACTGCACCTCCCTTTGTGGGGAGCCATGACTGCAACTATACGTAGTATATAGTATAATTATATTGTGGCTAACTTCTAAAAAATTCTGAAACTTCTTCGTCGCCTAAAGACATACAAATTTATCTATATATAATCTCTTGATAAAATAATAAACTAAATATTTCAACATTATTTTCGTATCATCTCTTTCTATCTCTTTAATTTATTAATTTTATATAAAATAAAAAGAATACTCTAACCTTCTGTATTTTGGCTGCTCATTTCTAAAATATAATCTTAATGTTTATTCTTGTGTCAAAAGCATAATAACTTTATTAGTTCCGAATTAAGATTAATTTTTTAAATGGATGATTAAAATAAGTAAACTTGTAAACGATAGAGATGAAACTTACTTGTAGTTCTTTGCTGTATTTTAGTTTGCAGTTCCTTGTTGTATAATCGATTTGAATGAGAGAAAGCATGGCCAAGTTTTAGTGGTTTTAGAGTACAGTTGGCGCACATATCATAATGCAAAAATCAGATGATTTTTAAATCTATTAATTGAGCTGTTTTTATTATCGGATTTGGTGGATTTAATTAGATAACCGCAAGGTATTTTTACAGTCGTTTAAGAGTTGGCGCATATATCGAAATACAAAAATCATTTAATATTTCTATTTTATATTTGAGCATTCCTATTACCGGATTTGGCGGAACTAAAGTTATGACGTAATTTTAGCATTTTTGGGTTTTCTGTTTGTGTTAAGTTTTTTTTTATTAAGTTTCAGACTATAATTTTTTTTTCATACCATCCGATACTTGTTAGGACTCTTGCCCAGTTAATTTTCAAGAAAATTTCAGTTTGCATGTAAAACTTTTTTTCTATTAGAGAAAAAGTTGTCTCTTAAATGCGCAGACTAAACTAATTTATCCAAAACTAAAGTATCTCTACCATGACATATGCGCAACAAATTTCAAAGTGTTCTCAGGTTTTTAGAAATTTTACACAGCGTTTTAAAAAGTTCTCTCCCTTTAGTTTGTTATAATATATAACATCTTTATATATATGTAATGTAATGCATATAATATCTATAGGCCTTTAAAAATGTTTTACTTTGTTTTCTAGAAATTTGGAAAATATTTAAAAAAATTATGAGTGTAAGCGAAAGGATTTTAACCCAAGCGAAGCAATTCAACCACTTTGGCATGCTGTATTATCTTTTAACACTGTTTCATAAACAGAAGACTTATTAAACTTTATAAAACGGCATATAAAATAAGGAGATGAAATGCTATAAAATAAGGAGATGAAATTTTCAAGTTAAAGTAAATCTGTAAAAATTTATATTATCTACTTTATAAAAATACTGATTACTAATTACAGAACATGAAGTTTACATGTTAGATATATACATTACCGTCATAATTACTCGAATGGTCATACTTTTTTAATATAAGATATCAAACTTTAATTAACTATTGGGAGAAAAACTGAAAACAATAATTACCTGAATTATGTTATCTTCCTATTTATTAGGTCTACAAATAAAATCAATATAAAGTTAGTTTATAATTTACTTGCCTATTAATCACCCTTATCAACAATAACCGTCATATATATTCTTGGCATTCTACTTAACGACCAAGTCAATTCTATGTCACAAACTAATAAGTTTTTTTCAAAAAAGAAATAATAACACCACTGTAAATCAATTTATTTATACATGATAACGAAACAAAATATATAAAAGTTTTATTTACAAAAAAAAATTCAACTACATCTGCATTATTAACTAACTACAAAAATACTAATTAAAGATATAGCGCAATATTTTCCCACCGCTATCTTCTTATATTTTATTTTTTACAGGATCCATACTAAGGATCCTTCTCATATTTTATTTTTTACAGGATCCTTATTAAGAAAGAAAAAGAAAAAAAAATGGCGGAGGAGAGCGAGCTTTTGCTCTAAATTCGGGCCCACAACTTATGTGCCTCGCGAACTGCAATATGCTGAAAAAGCATCGTAAGATATATCTACGATGAAAAATTATCATATGATAGAATTAAAAACATCTTTATATAATAATCTTTATATAATAATACTACAAACCAATTTGCCTGCAGCTATTTTTACATAGCATTTTTAAAAACGGGCAAAATTTGAAATGAAAAGGAATTAATAACAAAATTAATGGAAAAGTCAATTAAACAAAATAACGAAACATAAAAGCTATAAGTGCAAACAAATTTTGTAATTTGACTGAAACACAAAATTATTTTTACCTTGATGGCAACAGACTAAATTCTTTATAAACTATTAGCTAATGATCAACAAAGTAAATTTTAAATAATTAAAATTTACTTAGTTAAAACCATATTTAACAGTAGACCAAGTAAACTAATGATAGTTGCTAAAGTACCAAAGTAGAACTAAAGAAATAAAATAACAAAATTTAAAAAGTTTGTAATACAAAATAATTTATAATACATAAAAAAGATTAACTGCAGTTTAAAGTATTCACAAAATCTTAACTGACAATAAAATACCATCTTGCCGTGGATAATCATAAACAAAGTCACAGCAGCAAATCATTTCAATATTTTGCATGTTCTACTGACTAAAATTTTGATAGTGTTTAATGCAGAAACAGAATCTTTCACCAAAAATTTACTTAATATTAAAAAAATAGAAACAAAATTTGGAATTGAAAAAAACGCAAATGTAAAATTTTTAATAAGTAAATTTTAAAAGATTCTTTTAAAATAAATTAACTTAATAAAATCTTACCTGAATATCAAACACCTCCAGACAATAACACTCTACTAAATTATTAGATTCATAAAAAATACGATTGAATATCTAACACTATTTAAAACCAATAATAATAAAAAACAACTTACTTATATTTAAAATAAGGTCAACATTAGCTTCTATAAAATTAACAGCCTGTCAAGATTCATCCCCTACTAAACAGACTGTTTCATTAAGTAAAGCATTAAAATCTTTAGCAACTTCAAAAACAAATTAACAAATACATACTACATATAAATAAAAGCATACTTAACAATTATATCATTTATATGATAATAGAATCTATGATATCTCAAGAAATACAAAACTTACCGCTTGCAAATCTAAAATGCCTTGTGCATAACCAGTTAATAGCGGTCTGACTCTTTCAAAACTATAAACACAGTATAATACTATTTCGATAGTTATCTGAATTGTCATTGTTGAGCACTTGGTTTAAAATGTTTAACGCGGGGGCAGATATGAAACTTTAAACTTTTTTTATTATCTTAAGATTAGGTTATTTTAACTTTATATCATTTTTAAAAATAACCAAGTTGGAAAAAATGATTTATTTTAAATATAAAATAAATTTTTTACTCATATTCTTAATAGAAACAACTTATTTTATCCCCCTGACTGTGTTCAAAAAAAGTTTGTCGCGGAAAGCTTTAATTATTAAAAAGCAAAACAAAACAATTTCATAGTTCTCTTTTTATTGTATTCTATTTTTGAATTTTTAAAAAAACCAATAAAAAATTTAAAAAAAAAAGAAAAGGTTTTAACGATTGGACTCAAACCTCGATAGATATTTCAGAATGTCGTCCGCTCGGTCACACTGGCAAATATTCCTTTACTAAATACTTAGATACATATAAAACACGATTGAATATTTTACATAAAATTACATAAAACTAATTATAAAAAAAAAACTTACTTATATTCAAAATAAGGTCGTCTTTAGCTTGTATAAAATTAACAGCCAGTCAAGAATCAATACAACACCTATAAAACAGAATGTTTCATTAAGTAAAACATTAAAAATTTAAAGTTCCGTAATTTTAAAAACAGATGCAAAAATACATGCTATTTTTTTAAGTATATACAATAATTATATCATTTATGACAACAATAATAGAAGATACAATGTCATTTCAAGAAATACAAAAATCTTACCGAGTAAACATTTGCAATGCCTCGTGCAGTTTGTTCAGATCAGTTTAAAGTGTTCAAGTTGACTCTTCCAATCACATACGGAGAATCATACTATTTTGATGGTTTTCTAAATTCTGTCATTGTTACGCACTCGGTATAGAATATTTAACAGGGGCGTTGTAAATTAGCTGTAAAACTCTAAATATTTTTATTACCTAAATATCGATAGTTTTAACTTTTTTTTCATTTTAAAAAATAATAAATTTCATAAAATAATTTATCTTAAATTTAAAAATTTTAAATATTTTTTAATAAAAATACATTTTTAAAACCCCCTTACTGTTTTAAATATTCAGGTCGCCGCGTGGCAAGTTCAAATCATCAGCTTGCTTTTTTTGTTAAATGCACTTTATAGATTTTATATTCTATATATACACATGTTATATACTCATTTTCCTTGCGCGAACTCAACTTAGTTGGAGAAATGTAAATGTAAAACTAAAATAACATGACGATTAAGCGCAACAAATTTCTCCTGTTTTTTGATGTTTTTAGAACTTTTAAGCTTTCTTTAAAAATTCTCTTTCTTTCGTTTGTTTAAGTGTAAAATATTTTTACATTTGTTAAGTATATAATCTCTATACATAATCTTTATTTCGTACTTTAGAAAAATCGAAAATGAATTTAAAAAGAAAACATGCCATAGGTAGGATTCGAACCATGGCTCTTCAGGTCAGCTGCCAGCGAGCTGACCACTAAGCTATGCCACTATGAACGATTGAACAAATTTTAAAAATATATAGTAAATAAAAGTCTTTATAAAACGACCATCGATCAAAATTAAGATGTTGCCGCAATGCAGTTTTCAAGTGAAAGTAAAACTTAAAAACTTGATACATGTTTTAGTATGTTTTGACATTTCACATTTTGAAGTTTACGTAAGTTAGTTATTAGCACACACTTTCGTTAATGTTTTCTTATAAAAAGGTGCTGCGACTCTTCCTCGCCAGTACCTCGGTTGCAATGGCTGCGTTGGGTTTTGTGTCAAACGTGCTCGAAAGGGAACTACTACTATTGAGTTCCGTATTATTATATAAAGATGATATGTTTCAGTTTTAATCCACAGAACACCCAAAAAATACATAAGTATGCAAAACACATTACTTGACACTGATCCTGTGAAAGCAAAAAAAAAAAAAAAAAAATTAAAAAAATAAATAAATTTTTTAACTGACATAATAAAACAGAAATGTATTATAATGGCACTTTGCTTAACATTTGATTTTTCTAATGTTTCTAAGTAGAATAAAGAAATTTATTAACAATAACATAGAAACTAATTTGCAATGTATAGAAAAACTAAAAAACCTGAAAACTAAAAAGTATTTAATGTTTGTAAACAAACAGCAACAGAATAGAAAAAAAAATTATTCTAACCTTGATTGCGACGTACTAATTTTTTTTTTACACTATTAGGTAATGATCAACATAGTAAAGTTTAAATGACAAAAGTTTACTTTAAGTTAAAACCATATTTTATTGTAGATAAAGTAAATTTATGATTGTTGGTAGAGCACTAAAGTAAAACTAAAGAAAAAAATAAAATTCAACTCAATTAAAATGCAGTTAAACATGAAAAATAACTCTACCATCATGAGAAAAGGTAAAATTATAAAAACAAACAAACAAACAACAACAATAAAAGAATATTTCTTTTTATTAAAAATAAGAACCTCTTATTTAAAAAAATAACAGATAAGGACACATCAATGAACAAATAGACTTATCGATTAAAAACATACAGAGTGAAAAAGCAATTTTGAAGTTCTTTCACAAATTTATTGTAAGTACTTATTAGATACCCCCTAATTCAATGATTATTGTTGATTATTATAATAATTATTAACTGCAATTTAAAGTATTCACAAAATCTAAACTGAAAATAAAGTATTATTCTGACACGGAGAATCATAAACACGGCCACAGCAGCAAATTATTTTAATATTTTGCATGTTCTGCTGACTAAAATATTGATGGTGTTTAGTGTAGAAACAGGATGTACATCTTTTCAACAACTTTAGATAAGAGTATTCTCTTCCTCTTTAATAAGGGGAAACCTTTTTTTCTTGTTCTGGGCCCACACTCTATGTACACTATAGGATGTGGGCTCTTATCTCAATTGATAAGGGCCCACATCCTTATTCTTATTGAAATTGCTAAACGATATTTTAATTTCATACTTAATTATAAAACCTAATTTTAATCTTGCAGAGATTGTTACAACTTAATTGGCTAAAATAAATATCGAAAAAGTAAATATAATTTAGAGCAATCAAATTATTAGTAAAATATCTCATAAAATAGAATAACACAATCACATTAGCAAAAAATAATGTTTTTCTTAATCAGTTTTAAAGATGAAGAAAAATTAGAAATTAAAGCCTACAATATGTTATAACCTGTGGCACTAAAATTAAAATACCAAACAAAATATTGTTATTTAATTTTAATTAACTAACAATATTTTGTAACACTTAACACATACACACAATAACACTTTACTAAATACTTAGATTCATATAAAACACAATTGAATACTTTACATAAAATTATTCAAAACCAATAAAAAAAAAACAAAAAAAAAACTTACTTATATTTAAAAAATGGTCGTCTTTAGCTTGTATAAAATTATCAGCCTGTCAAAAATCAATGCAACACCTATAAAACAGAATGTTTCATTATGTAAAACATTAGAAATTTAAAGTTCAGTAATTTTAAAAACAGATTAAAAAATACATACTATTTATATAAGTATATTCAATAATTATACTATTTATGACAACAATTTATGACAACAATAACTATATCATTTATGACAATAATAATAGAAGATAATATGTCATTTCAAGAAATACAAAAATCTTGTGTACACATTTTACAATGCCTCGTGCAGTTCAGTTCAGATCAGCTATAAGCGTTCGAGTTGACTCTTCCAATATTATACGGAGTATCATACTATTTTGATGGTTTTCTTAATTCTGTCATTGTTGCGCACTCGGTTAATAATATTTAACTGGGGCGTAGTAAAGTAGCTGTAAAACTCTAAATATTTTTTATTACTTTGATATCAGATAGTTTCAACTTTTTTTTCATTTTAAAAAATAATAAATTTAATAAAATAATTTATTTTAAATCTAAACTTAAATTTTTGAATTATTCTTTTAATAAAAATATACTTTTAAAACCCCCTTACTGTATTAAAAAAATTTTAGGTCGCCGCGTGGCAAGTTCATCAGCTTGCTTTTTTTTTTTAAATGCACTTTATAGTTTTATAGATTTTATATTCTATATATACATGTTATATACCCATTTTTCTTGCATAATCTCAACTTAGTTGGAGAAAACTTAAAATGTAAAACTAAAATAACATGACAAATAAGCGCAACAAATTTCTCCTGTTTTTTGACGTTTTTAGAACTTTTAAGCTTTCTTTAAAAATTCTCTTCCTTTTGTTTGTTTAAGTGCAAAATACTTTTACATTTGTTAAGTATATAATCTCTATACATCTTCAAAAGTGATTAGTTTTGTATTTTAAAAAAAATCAAAAAAGATTAAAAAAAAGAGTTCCAGGCACGGGAGTTGAACCCTGGCTCCCCTGATTAGTAGCTCAGCAAGCTGACCACGAAGCTACGCCGTCTCACCAATTAGAGACATTTTTAAAAATATATACTTAACGAAAAACTTTATAAAACAGCTATCGGTCAAAATTTAAGGAGATGTTGCCGCAATGCAGTTTTCAAGTGAAAGTAAAACTTAAAAACTTGATACATGTTTTAGTATGTTTTGACATTTCGCATTTTGAAGTTTACGTAAGTTAGTTATTAGCACACACTTTCGTTAATGTTTTCTTATAAAAAGGTGCTGCGACTCTTCCTCGCCAGTACCTCGGTTGCAATGGCTGCGTTGGGTATTATGTCAAACGTGCTCGAAAGGGTACTACTACTATTAAGTTCAGTATTATTATATAAAGATTATTATTATTGCTATTATTATTATTATTATTATTATTATTATTATTATTATTATTATATATATTTGTGTGTGTGTGTGTGTGTGTGTGTGTGTATATACATATAATTATTTTTTTAAATAACGCAATGTTTTTTATTCTTGACATTTTTTACAAAAATAAAACTCTGAAATAAATTAAAATTAAAAAATAGAAATCTTTACACAGAAATAACAACAAATTAAAATTTACATAGTAAACTGATATATTTATTACAAAATAAGTCGGTAAATAACTAACTGTAAAAAAAAAAAAAAAAGATAATGATAAACTGATAGTAAAATTAAATAGATAAGTTTATAACTTAATGTGAAGTTTGTTTATTAATTGAGAGACTTTTCCATTTAATGTGATGGGCTTCTTTTATTTTTAATTTGTGTTTTGTTGGGGCATTATCCAAAATCTCAAAAGAATCACAGTTAGCCAGATTTTTGAAATTATTAGATAAATTTAAGTGTTTAAATATATGAGATTGTTTATAACTTTTAAGGTGCTTATTAATTCTAGTTGCCAAATGTCTTTTAATAATCTTTTGAAAATGTAAATAAATTTTGCAAAACATTAGTAAGTGACCAGAACCCCGGCCCCAGCTAAAAATGCAACTTTTTGCAAACCTGGCCTCAGCAAAATTATTAGATTTAGCAGAGGTTGATAGCCGGGACTAAAAGAAAACTTATAATACTTAATATATTATAATTTTATGCTTACATTTACTATTTATTAAATACTGACATACATTTTTATTTTAAAATCTAATTTACTAATTAAAAAATTGAATTACTTATCACGCTGTAAAAAAAATTTATTGCATGAAAGGACAAATACAGTTAAAGGATGCAACTTGTTGAATAAATACCCAAGCGAGAAAGAGTTTTGGTTTATCTTTATAGAGATGATAGTTCTTTTGAGCATTGACTATGATTATATTTGTAGAAAAAAGAAAGAAATGCAACATTATAACAATGGGAAAGTCGTTTAAGCTTGAAAGATAAAGCAGATCTAATTACATTTATGATGTGCTTTTCGACTTTGTCTCAGAGTAATAGGGTTTTCATTTGTCAATATAGGAATACCAACAATATTGCAATATTTTTTTGTAGTAAATAAATGAATTTTGTTGTCTAACAAATATTGTGGATTTTAAGTCCAGATTTTAAATCCATAAGACACAGCAAGCCTTAGGTTATTACAGAGGAGAGATCAAATTTAAATTTTGCTGCTTGTTCTAAGCAATTAAAGAGTGAAGATTTATTGTCAAGACAAGAGTATAAAGTGGATTCAAAGTGTTTTCTAGAGATTTGAAAAGTTGGAACCACGTATTTAGCACTTTTTTAAAGTTTAGCAAAAATTGTAGATAGTTCTGGAGAGCACTTTTTTAAGACTATGATAGAAATCTTGTCTGAAGCACACATGTAGAAGTGTTTAATTGAGAATTAGTTTTAGTATTGGAAGCCAGAGTAATTTCGATGTTTAACAATGGATTAATATGTTTAACTATCAGTAAGAGTATATTCGAGAGTCAAACTAGAGTAAGACTTCTTTGTAAATAGCTCTGTTTTACTCTGATGTATAAAGTCTGTTTTACTCTGATGTATAAAGTATAAAGATGAGACCCATAAATTAGAGATTAAATGTTTGACTTGCTTTAGTTAATAACACTGTTGAAAACCAAAAGTCTCTAGAATCAACATCTAAGATAAGATTCAAGGTTTAGTAAACTGAGAATAACAGAGATTTACATCAGACAAAACTTTATTTATACATTAACTTATTGCAATATTAAAAGGACAATTTGTTCTTAAGAGAGATGTTTTTTATAAAAAAGATGAAAAGCGTGATAATGTTGAAAGATGTAGAGTAGAATGAGGCTTGATTTAAAACTGAAGAAAAGTAATAAAATTTTCCAAACTTTTTTTTCCAGAAGCAATATAAGCTTCCAAGATGCACTTTTTGCTCACATATTATGGATATAAGCATATCTGTTTGCTATTTGTTTAGATGCTGGCATACAGTATTCTTTCATTGTTGTATAAACTTTAGTATTTATATAATGTAGTGTTTGCGGAAAGAGAAAATGATCAGATGGATGTGTGGTGTGACTCTAACAAGATATAAAAAGGAGGCATAATCTTAGACAGATTAGAAAAAACGTTGTATCAAACGACCTTTTTTGTTAAGAAAAGGTAAAAGTAATTTAGGTATTAACATGTAGAGTGGTAGCAGCTTCAGTATAAAATGGTTGTGGTAAAAGTAAGAAAATTTGAAGAGTGTGCCTTACATAATACCATAATAAAGATAATGATGATTATCATGATGATCATCATCATCAACATAATTTTCATTATCATTGCCAAGCTTTCCGCTTTTATACTATTGATGATAATGATGATCAAGATGATTATGATGACGATGATGATGGTGATGATGATGGTTATGATGATTATGATGATCATGTTGATCACAATGATGTTCATATATGCATATATATACAAAATATAGCATGAATTTTAAATTAAAAAAAATATACTTTACGATGTATAAATGTTTATGCAGCCCGGTCTCAAACCCGGTCCTGGCACCGGCTATATTTTATCAAACCCGCCCCAGGTCCCAGTCAAATATCAACTCCAGTTGTTTACTACAAAACATTTCAAGAATAAAAAACGTCGTGTTATTTTTAAAAACAATTACTTATTTTATGCTATTATGATGATCACAATATATATATATATATATATATATATATATATATATATATATATATATATATATATATATATATATATATATATATATATATATATTTAAAGTACTTTTAATGAAACTTGCATAATAATGAGGATAATTATATAGTATTTAATGTAATAGCATAATGAGACTTCTAAGAAATACATATAGTTTGTATTAAGAGAATTTGTGTTGTTTGATGTTTTCATATTAATATAACATACACTCTTATATACGATGTCAACACTAAACATATATAAATATATATATGGGCTACTCCATATTTAACTTACGTTACACCCGTAACAACTTTATCAAATTCAAACCTATTCAAACTGTAAATTAAACTTTAATCTATTTTTTATGAAAGCTGTTAGTCTAAAGAATAAAATTAGTTTAAAAGTTTTAATTCTGATCAAAAAAGGGTGATCTTATTTTATCTTTTACTTAACTTACGTAGCACGGAAAATAAGGTAAAAAAATTGCGTCAATTTTTAAATCAGATTTCTGCGAATCAGTAAAGCGGTTTGTATTAGAAACTCATACAAGATGTTGGGAATTCTATACCAATTCAAAAAATATATAAAAATCAGAGGTGACCGGCACAAGAAAAAAACTGTTTTTTTATATTATATATTTAACTTACGTTACATCATTTACGTTACCGAGCGATTAATACCCTGGATTTTTTATATCTTAATATAAATACTCGATGGCTTAATCCGCAAACAAGCCAACTCCATGTTTGGTCAAAACCCAGATTTTGATGTCATTTTGTTGGTCTTGGAATTTTCTATGATATGCAAAAAGACCATAATTCAAATAAAATTATAAACACGTTAAATCACCCCGCACACATACTAGCCAACTCCAGGTTTACAAAAAACGATTTACCAATCCAGCTAACTCCCGCTAATTTTGCCATTTTGTATTGTGAAGTGTAAGATCGCGGAGTTTAAATTTTTAATATAACTTATATATTAACATACACATTTGAAGCTTTCAAAATATAAAGGACCTGAATTAAAGCAAGGTAAGACACTTTAACTTTTTAAAGCATATTTGTTTAAAAAACAGTTAAATTAAGTTTGATAATTACTTTACAAATACAGAATCAGCGCCTAGTGTTTATTAATACTGTATTTGGTTATGTTGTAGTTATAACTCTATATTGCTCATATTTATTTTACATTTTTGAAAAAAACGGACAAATACAATAAAAGTTATTAAACTTAGAAGCGTAGTTTAAAATTCAAGAACAAGTCCCGAGTAGCAAACAATATTGGCGCAATATTGGGGCGATATTGTTTACAATATTGGCGCAATATTGTAAACTATATCGGGCCAATGTTGCAATGTAAACATTTTGCCAATATTGGCCAATATCGGCGCTACAGTATTGCGCCAATATTGTAAAGTCAATATTGGCCAATATTGGCAATACAATATTGCACCAATACTGTAAAGTCAATATTGGCCAATATTGGCAAAATGTTCACACTGCAACATTGGCCCGATATGTTCTATGATTATTGACATCTCTAGGAGATGACAATAATCATAGAACACGTTTTAAGAAAAAAAATTCAAAATCATTAAATTTATTTGAAGTTATATGAAACAGATACAAATGAAAAAAAGAGGTATGAGTTTTCCAAATATATATATATATATATATATATATATATATATATATATATATGTATATATATATATATATATATATATATATATGTATATATACTACTGTATTATACTCTCACTATGAGATAGTTGGCATTGACTTTTATTATATTGGCGATACTTATTTCATTGCTCAATATTGGCGTTGCTCGGTTACGGTTCTATTTTTCTTCCATAATCTCTATTAATTTTTTCCTTAATACTTTTGTCAGTAGCGATTTCGAAATGAACAAATACAACGATAAACGACTAAACGCAACTCTACAAAATGTTTTTTTAAATATCATCACAATATAATTTTGAAATATATAACTTTTCACGTATAAATATTGTAAAATAAGTAGCCATTATTAAAATATTTATTTGTTAAAAGGAAATGGGATGTAGAATACAAATATTGTGCTTTACCTATAACGACCTTGCAGGACGTTTTTGTTTCATTCCATACACTGAGTATGAAAAACATACTTTTTTGGCCATTAGCTGTATTAAGATTGCCGCTGTAAGTTGTTTCTCATCTCCTCCAACCGAAGTAAGAAAGTTCATCTAAAATAAGAAAACAAATGTAATATAATTGGTTGTACTAAAAGTATAATGGTTCCTCATGTGTATATATTAGACGGTTTTCCATAATGTGAATCTTATTAAAATATGACATTATGGAAGAGTAAAAGCAATTGGTTATAAATAGATTATGACATCTGTTGCGGTGAATACACCCTACAGATGTCAGAGATATCTGAAATTAGTAGTTATTGCTAAACAAAATACATTGCTAACTGGGCATAAAAGATAAAAATCAAAATAAAACGTAATGAGCATTTATATAAAACATTCTGATATTCAACATAATTAGTCAATCACGTATCATATTGTATCATTTGTTTGTATGTTTCATATAAATGTATCATATATTTTAAAAACTAGAAACTTTAATAGTATATGGTACTGTTTCCAAAAACTATTAACTAATATCAATTCAGTGATATATACTATTGAATCATAAGTTGTCTTTGTTCCATAATTCTTCTTCTAGGTTTAAAAGATCTTTTTTTATCTATAACCGGCAAATAAATTTAATAAATCGAAAGAGATAGTTAAGCAAAGCTCTGATGGAATCACTTAACCCTAAAACACTAAAGATTTCTTCAATCTTTGAGAAACTGAGAGACAATCTCATCAGTGTCACTTTTTTTGTAACCTGCATCCTTTTAAGCTGGAGGCACAGATAATTCTGTTCTAAAGCAGTCTCATAACTGTCAAAAAAAAGTATAAAGAAGAGATGAAACCATACTAAACAATCAATATTTACTATAATTGAGTCAAACATAGCTGTTTAGATAAAAAACAAAGACAATACTGTAAATAAAACAAAAAAAATATTGTAAATAAGACAATTACAAAAAAATTCTTATTTTCATCTGCTTTCAGTTACTTTTAAAAGTGTAGCTTTACGTATGGCAGTTTAAAGGCAAGATGCTTGCAAGTGATATGGCCAATACACCAAGCTTTCATTGAAACGCCATGAAAAACAGATTACATTCATAGCACACATATTGTTTTTTCATTGAAAAATTCAGCCAGAGCAAATTTTGTAAACTTTATTACCACCTTCAGTTTAACGGTGCATCAGCTAAAAAATAATCACAAATAAATTTATGATATAAAAAAACTTCAGATTAACTTTCTTTTTTGAGAGTTTTTTTTTTTAACTGAAAATATTAGTCTAAAAATTATTGAGATTCATTTCTTAATGTTTAATGTAATCGCTTTTTATTGCAAGTAGAGTTTAATTAATGGTTAGTAAAAAAAAGCGAATTTTAAAGTTTGCGCAGTTTGGAAAGGTTTCTATGATAATATTTTCTTATTTAAACATGACATTAAGGAAGATAAACAACTTGAGGCTCTTAGTAAATATTTACCATTTTGCAATTGTGCATTTGATGAACCCAAGATGCATCTAGATGTTTTTTTAATGTCGTGACAGATGTTAAACACTATTACAAATGTTAGACTATTCTACAAATTTGTGAATTCTATATTAGAAAAGTTTTTTCCAGACATCTGTCTTACAAAACATTTTTTTCATTTTATAAGCATGATTGCATGTTGTTAAGTTGGAGTTATTCATAATGGAGGAATAAATACTAGCTAAATATATAATTATATATTAATATTAAGAAGTGACCATAATAACACGCATGCTATTACAACTCAGATTAACTACTTAATGGCCTGTAATTACAATAATACAAAAAATTGCTGTGCAGATAACATCATTTTGACACAGGTGTTGATAGATAAAATACTAAACGGTATTTTATGAGGAAACAAAAGGGTTGCAAGTACAATTATAAAGATTGTGAATCCGTTTGTAAGTTTCTGCCATGTCATTACATAAGAAACAATAGCTCATGCTAGTTAAATTTATTCTCAGTAGTCTTTGGTTGTAAATGAGTCCAGTCCGGCCAAAAACAAATTTACTAAACTAGCATAGAACTTTTTAAATTAATTGTTGATCTTTTTAAAGTCTTAGATAGTAGACAGAGTCGCAAGAACCAAGGTGAGGACGAACAAGAAAAATAAACAAAGTACAAAATGTCAAGATATTGATATTGACAAATGATCTTTTGATCATTCCTACAACTTTAGTAGCGGTGTTATTCTTAGTACTTACAAAACAAAAGTCAAATTACTGTCAATGAAGATCCCTTTATTGACGAGTGAGTTTTTAATAATAATTGAAGTATTGAGACTTTTTATCAACAAGTATATAAATGAATTTTGTATTTGTTGGTCCTAAGGGAAAATTTTGTATTTGTTGGTCTTAAGGGTATAACTATACATTTTTTTACATTAAAACTTAGTTTTTATAGTTTTGCCTAGTTTGCTATAATGCCCATTTTTTATTGCAGGTTATTGCATGGTGAGCTATCAAAAAGCAAACTGTATAACTTAGTATCATCTGTAAATACAACATCTAAAACCAAATAAGAAAAATCTTTATTATATATCATAAAAGTAAATAATGGGGGACCCCACTATTTACTATTATCCATTCTGAGTATATATCACCAACAATGATACTCTAATGCCGATCTCTTAGGTAACATTAAAATCCAATTGTAGAGTTAGTCATTTATTCTATAAGCTTTTAATTTTAGAAATAGGAGTTGTGAAATGTGTTGAAAGATTTCAATATATCTGATATAAATTTTCTATATCAGTTTTATTCTCCAAGGCTAATGTCCAACATCAATCCTCACTAAAATTTATTGCATTTTCAAAGTCGCATTTATATAATTTTTTTATACTATTTTCAGCATTACTTATTGTGTGAATTTTACTTTAATCTTGTTTAACTATTCTTAACATAACGTGATGTGCTACATCACGTTATGTTAAGAATAGTTAAACAAGTTTAACATCTAGTTTAACTTATTGATTTGTTTATTACCTATAACATTGCATTAAACTATGGCATTAAATAAAATGCTATATAAAATAAAAGACATTATAAAAAAAACTTTGCAAAATTATTATCTTGTAATAAATTATATATATATATATATATATATATATATATATATATATATATATATATATATATATATATATATATATATATATATACATATACATATATACATATATACAATAATATACATATATATACATATATATGTATACATACGTATATATATATATATATATATATATATATATATATATATATATATATATATATATATATATATATATATATATATTATTGATGTTAATATGTGTCAAGCAGTGGTACCTTTTTCGTAAATTAAAATCTTATAACAGTTAGAAACAATAATAATGACGTATTTATTTCTTAAACGAATATCTTTAACAAAATAAATTGACTATAAAACTTATATTTTATAGATGAAATCTTCTCAAAGTGTTTTCATTTAAGAATAAACTTACTATTTTAATCTTGATACTTAAGTATAGCAATATTTTTCCTATTCTTCTTGTGATGCAATATGTTTTAAAATAATTACAACCACTTCTTCTCTTAATTCAATTCGTAATGTTGAATAAAAGAATTTTATTACTCTTACCACTTCTTCTCGTGATACTATCTTTTTAAAAATAAATTACCAACACTTCTTCTTCTGATTTACTCTGTAAATGCTATTATTTATATTTAAACTTATTTAACAAAACTAAAGGACATTATGAATATTCCTTAATGTTACGCATGCGTACCAATATATAAAATTTAATATAAAGCCAATAGGGTAAACTGACCAAATTCCAGCCACATTTTAAATTTATTATTACTGTCTTGTTTTTTGCTTTATGTTTGTAAATGCTACTTTTTTAAGACTGGTATGAATTCAGCCAATAAAAAAAAGCATTGTTATAGTTGGCGGCTGTTTATAATAGAAGTAACATCATAAAAAATATTTATCTCAAAAAAGTACTACTTTATATTTAAAATATCATGTAAGCATCCAGTTTGAAGCTTATAAATATTAATTATTTATTACTTAACGAAATGTTAATTATTTTAAACTATAAATATATTTCTTAAAAAGACAATTTTAGCTTTATAATTATGTTGAGTCATTACTATAGATTGTATTTCTAAATTAATTGCACCTGGTAGAAAGACCAAAATCGGGCCAGGTATAAACCTTATTCCGGCCAAGGCCGAAATTAGGTTCACGAGCGTCTAAAAGTAACTCATACTTGTATGATATTTATATTATTAGATTTTATTCTTTTAATATAAGTACTTTATGTTACATTTATGTCCTAAAAGTTATCAATCTTAAATATTTGCATTTATTTAGTTAAATATTTATATAATATTTTTAAAATTTGAGGATGATGACTTAAAAATAAACAAAAGTCTAAATAATTGAAATATATTATATTGTTTCATGTAAACTATTACTTATAAATGAAATTATATTAAAAAATAATCTTTAATTAAAAATTTTATTAATTTATAATATAAAGTTTTCATTTTAGAATGGCTGATAATAAAAATAAAATTTATAATAAGAAACAATGTCATCCAACTCGAGGTAAATATATGAAATATAAAGAGGAAGTGTTACTTGAAGCTATAAACAGTGTTATTAGTTCACCTAAAATGTCTGTTAGAGCTGCTGCTAAATTTTTTAAAGTACCCCGAGCAACTTTGCAGAGCAGGATAAATGGAAAAGTTGAGGTTGGTGCAAAAGCAGGAAGAAAAAGTTTAATGCCGCTTGATCTTGAAAAAAAGTTACTCGATTTTGCAGACAACAGAGCTAGGATGGGCATTGGTTTTGGAAAAGAACAATTTTTGGTATATGCTGGCAAGCTTGCCAAAAAATATGGATATTCTTTTAAGAATGGCAAACCATCTAATAAATGGTGGCGACTACTTAACAATCGACATAACAAAAAAGAAACTCTTCGACAACCAGAATCAACAGCATCAGTTTGTCATCAATGCATGAATCTGATAAAGGTGGCAAATTATTTTACTGCACTTAAAGAAGTCATTAAAGACTGTCAGCCTGAAGTAATATGGAACATGGATGAGACAGGACTGCAGCTAGACTTTAAGGCGCACAAAATAGTTGCTGCAAAAGGTACAAAATATTTACATATGAGAACAAGTGGAAATCAAGAAATGATTACTTTAATTGTTTGTGTGAATGCAGCAGGAAGAGCCTTACCACCTCATGTGATTCCAAAAGGAAAGACAGTAAAATCCCTTCAAAGTTTTCAAATTCTAGATGCCCCTGAAGAAACCAACTGGAGTCCAAGTGAATCTGGATGGACTAAACAAGGGATTGCAAAACTATGGTTTGAGCTTACATTTTTAAAAAACATTGAACCACAACGTCCGCAAGTTTTAATTTTAGATGGCCACGGTTCCCATAATTTCGTAGAGTTAATAGATATGGCCATACAAAACCGAATTGAAATTGTTGAATTACCTGCTCATACAAGCAATTGGCTTCAACCTTGGGATCGAATTGTGTTTAAGCCATTCAAAGTTTCATATAATAAAGCAGCCCAGGATATGATGTCTAATCACCCTGGGGCTATAATAAACAAGGCCAATTTTACAGGACTTTTAACCAAAGCCTGGAATAAAAGTATGACAAAAGCTAATATTGAATCTGGCTTTAAATTATGTGGAATCTTTCCATATAATCCTTCAATTATTCCAGCTGAAGCTTACTTGCCAAACTATGTGTATTCTGAAGACAGGTTAATGACTAATCTTTTTGATCAAATTAAAACAGTTGATAATACAACAATAGTTAAGCAGATTAAGCAAACAACAGACAGGACAAAAGTACTTTTACCAGATATTGAGTTGGAACAACATCTAATTACCAACCCAAGATTTGCTGTAGCAAATGATCACGACTATTTAGCTGAACCAATAACCGTAGTAGAACATAGGGGTGATGATTTAGTGGAACTAAATATGAAAACTATAGACCTAAAAGCTGCAAGTAATAAAGCTACTAGTAAGTTTCAAGACAGCTTTAGGATTATGTCTTACTCTGAAATTAAACAGCCTATTGATCAGGATGAAGTTGATTTTACAGTTTCAACTCTTTTAGCTTCTGATTTTGCAAAGACTAGTTTTTTTGCCCCAAATTTCCCCTTTAAAAATTCATCTTATCTAGGAGATGGAGATAATGACATTTTGCCATATTCTTATCCAAATTTTACAAAGAGCAAAAAAGCTAAGAATGCAGACAAGTTTTTTGTGCTTACTTCTAAGGAAGCATATGAGTCACAGTTAAAGCAGAAGCAAAAACAAGCTCAAAATGAAAAGGAAAAAGAAATGCGTAAATTGAAAAGACTACAAAACTTAAAAATAAAGGAAACAACGGTATTGTCAAAAGATAATCCTAGAAAAAAACCGTTGCTATAAAAATGAACCAATAAAAGTATAAAAAAGCAATGTGTAATTTGATCATGTTATTATGAATTTTTGTTCTTAGTGTTTAAAAAAGTCTTTTATAGAGTTCACTGAATTCTTTTTTTTCTTATTGTGAATATTATATTCTATGCAAATCTTTTAAAATAGTTTCAAAATCATTTTTGAATAGTTTTAAAATCATGTCTTGAAAACTTATTTTTTTTAGATTTAGGCATCCTTACTAAGTTTATTTGTTGATGAATGCTTAGTATTAAGTATTAGTATTAGCAATCATTTTCTAACTGATGTTTAAGATCACATCAAAAAAAATTATTGGTTCAATATTTAGTAATTCAATTAACTTTAAAATATTGTAAATGCCAACCCATAAAAGTATTATAAAAAGCTTGTTATTTATATTGGCTGTAATTAGGTTTATTCCGCATACGCCTGGCTGAAATTTGGTCATAGTGGCTGTATTTTGGTCAAATTTATATACTTTTTGTAATCGTTGTTTTATCAAACATTTTTTATTTATAATAATTGCTGTAATTATATCCTAAATGCTGAAAGATTTATCTTTCTAGAAATGTATAATTTTCATATAGACCTCTTTGTTAATATGTCTGTAGAAACAATTTTGTAAAGATGCGGCTGGAATTTGGTCACTTTACCCTATTGGCAAACAATATTTCGCCAATATTGGCATAACAATTTCAGTAAATCGATAATGGGATAATATTGGCGCAATATTTCGCTAAGATTGGCATAACAATATCAGTAAAACGATAATGGATAATATTGGTGCAATATTGTTTGCCAATATTGGTAAGACAATATTGGCGTAATATTGCTTGACAATAATGACGCAATATCGGATATCTTCGCCAAGATTAGCCAAGATACCCAATATCGTGCCAATATTACGCCAATATTGATTGCTACTTGGTGTAGTAATAATGTCAAAATTTTAAAAAACGCTTCTAAGTTTAATAACTTTTATTCTATTTGTCCGTTTTTTTCATTTAATGCAAGCAAAGATAATAAATCAAAAAGAAACTCCTGCAAAGTTAATTTTATTTGACGAAAAAAAGGTTTTCTTTTTTAAAAGGTGTGTTGCCAATTTGGAAACATTATGCAATATCGGGTTAATACATGAATACATTCAGGGGCGGATCTAGCATTTTAAATGGGTGATGCGAAATTTTTTTATTGACGTCTCCCCCCCCTCCCTCCGCAACTTCTCTATTTGCCTATGTTATAATGTTGCCTTGGCTATTTTGTTCATAAATTAGACATGTAATTTTAAGTCTAATTTACTTAACAAAGTGCACCAACAAGAAGGTAAGCCATAGGACTTTGCACTTCATCTGTATACTGTCATTTTGCCCAAGGTTAGCCCTCCATTTCTGGAGTGTAAAGTAATATATATGAGTAAAATCTTTCACCTGACTTTGAAAAAATGTCAATAACTCTTTCAACATCTGGAAAATGTTGAAAGAGTTTCACTATAACTCTTAACTAAAGAGTTAAAGCGAGACTCAATCATATTACTTCTGGAGTATGTTTTTAGCCTACGTATAACTGAAATACTTCTTTCACATTCACAAGTTGTTATTGGAATTGCTCCTAAAATTATAAATGCTGTCCTTATATTTGGAAAACCTCTCATGTCAATGGACTTTAAAGTACCAGCAACAGTTGAAGGAATACTTGACTGGTTTATCCAAAATAATTCCCGTAAATATAACTCAGCATGTATTGAAGTAAAATGAGGCATATAAGATGAATAGAAATTTAAAAATTCATAAAAATCAGATTTTCATGGTTTTTTAACTTGTATTCTGGATAGTACAGTTGAAGGAACTGCTGCTAGACCTTTATAAACAAACATGCCATTTTCTGGAAACCTATTATCTAGCTCATTAATAAGATGTTCAATTAATGGAGAAGTAATGCTATGTTTAAAATAGACACAAACTGTATTTGTTGGATAATTATCCCGGTAAACCTGGACATTACACAATCTAGCTCTCACTTCTTGTATATCAAGAGTTTTGGCCAAACTAAGAGCGATAGCGTACCATTCAGTGTGATATATTTCAATTTTATTTTTAATTTCTAATAACAGATTTTTTAGATTAGTTATTTCAAAACACTGCTGGGATATGTCAAAATATTTAGTTTGAAGAGTTACAGTAATTGCATAAATAAAATCCATTAATTGTTTTGTAATAACTAAACTTACAATGAAAGAGAAATCTGTTAATAACCTTAAAAAAGAAGAGGATTTAGAAGCAGTTTCACTGTTATATTCCTTTGACTCATTTAACCCCATCTCCTCTAAAGCATGAATAATAGGTATAAAATTATAAAAAAAAACATCAACACCTCTCAGCTTTTGAACCCATCTTGTTCGACAAGTATCTATTATTTTTTCTTGATTTGGACTTAAATATTTTTTGAGACAGTTACTTCGTTTAGGAGATAAGTTAAAAAAATAAGAAATTTCATTTACTTGGCCAAGAAGATTTTTTACTTTTGGAACTTGGCATGCAGCTGCTACTACTAAACTAAGTCTATGGCTTGCACAATGAACAAATATAGCTTTATGATTAAGAGCTTTTATTCGAGAAGCAACTCCTTTATACTCACCTGCCATACAACCTGCACTGTCATACCCTTGGCCTCTACAATTTTGAATATCAAGTCCAAACTCTTGAAGTGCATTAAGTACATTTAGAGATTATTGATTGCAAGACTGGTACCAGATGTACCAGTCTTGCAATCAATAAATTTTAAGAAATCCTCGCAAATCTCGTTATTTGAATTTACATATCTTTAAACAAGTGACATTTGTTCAGTATTTGAACAGTCAACTGCTTCATCACAAAGAATTGAAAAAAAAATTGAATGCTTGACATTTTTTATTAAAACTTCTTCAATTGCTTTCCCACAAAAATCAATAAGTTGGTTTTGGGTAGTTTTTGATATATAGGTTGCATTTTTTGGACTTGAAGAAAGATGATTAGCTAATACTTGATCACCAGCATCAACACGAAAATTTAAAAGCTCTATGAAGTTACCAACTCCAACTTTTTGTGTAGAAGATTCCCCATTATCAGGATGATATTTGCTATCATCACGATGTCCACGAAATGCTAAATCGTTTCTACCATGAAATATTATTGTTTTAATTATTGGAACTAATTTTTTTCGGTTATCAGAAAGAGGTTTCAAACGAGAATTATTTAAATCAACCTCAATAACATTACTTTTGGAATTGCAACTTGAAAGCAATGCATTAAATGAAAGCATAGATTTTTTATGTAAAACACATTTTCCCTCATGTTTTTTATAATCACGAACAGCATTACCCCACTCTTGATGGGGCTTGAAAACTAAATTTAATATTCCAGACTTATTTGGAATACTAGCACCTAGCAAAGTACAAGGAAGACAGTAAGCTCCATCTTCTTTGCTAGAATAAGCTAACCAAGAAAACTGGCTGAGCCATTCAAATTTAAATGATCTTTTTGTATTAAAAGATAATGGAAAAACAAACATAGAATTAGGACAAAATACTTTGTTTACCATATCTAACAAAATAGAATCATCCTTGCCAGCAATTAAAAGTTTACTTCGAACAAGATATATTGAAACATCATACAAAGAATTTAATTCATTATATGAAGGAATAATAACTGAGTTGGAGTCTAATGACTTAACTATTTTTGAATCAACAGAAGGTTCAAAAGGCAACTCTATGAAAGCATTGTCTTTTTTAAAGTTAATTTTAGATTGAGTTTTCACATGTTTTGCAGAATCAAGTTTTTTTTTTTATTTGTTTCAGTTTTAGGACTAAAAAAGTGTAAAGGATAAGTAGCATTGTTTTTTATAGCCAAATTCTTATTATTACTAGAAATTAGTTTAGGCTTTTTAATAATTGGTACAAAATGGTTCGGTGTCCAGTTATTATTATTTTGCATCACTGACATAATATCAGTTTTACACCATAAAATATTTAAAACATTTTGATCTTGATTTTTAATTGAACGAAATGGAAAAATAATTGTATTAAAAAGTTTTTTGAATTTTTCTAAGCCAACATCTGGATAAATTGATCTAATAGGAATATTTAAAACTGATGACAAAGCAATTAGACATAAAAATGAAGAAAACTTGTTAGCTCGGCAGTTGATTAATGCTTCCATTATTATAATTTCAGAAGCTGATTCACTGTTAATTAATTTAAATTGATCTGAACATTCAAAAGAAACACAGGCTACTAGAACACTGGAAAGATTAGAAAAATTATTGTTTTCAACCTGTTTAACAAAAATGGAGTACCTCGCATAGTAGGAAGCTTTTTCAAACAATTCAATCGAAGTTAGAAGCCTTAACACATTAACTGTCTTCAGAGACGAATTGCTTAAAAGAGAAGCTGAACTGTAGAGGCAATTTCCATCTTCAGATGACCTTTAATAAAATAAAAAGTGTACTAAAACAAGCTCAGTTTATATTAAATACTAGCTGGAAATATAAAATACCATTAACTTTAATAATAGAGTTTTACCTTAAAGCAACATAATCTTTAGTATCTTCTTGCTTTGGGATAAAACGATCCATTTCAGTATTTTCAGATACTGAATATGTGGCTGAACTGGACTCTTATTATTTAAAACTTTCAATTCTTCAGTCAACTGGTTTTTATATATGCGAATATTTGGCAAATGTCTAGCCTTATTTGCATTTGAGACTAAAAAATTCATTTTTTTTTTAAACTTTAGTTTACAAGCAAAGTCCAACGACGAAAATTACGAGCGAAGAACCTGTATCTGGTGGCATATCAGAATTTTGTAAAATTTGAACGATTTGGAGCAACTGATGTAATTGTTCTAAACTTTCTACAAATTTGATTGGTTATAAATAACATTTCTTATCTTTTTTGTAAAGTTTTTTGCGGAAGTTTTGTAGCAACTGATGCAATTGTTATTTTATTAAATAATGATTGGTTTAAACTGTTTTTTAACCAATCATTAATGATATAGAGTACAATTGCATCAGTTGCTACAAAGTGATCGGAAAAATTTATGAAAAAGTACAAATATGATTGGTTAAAACGTCCTTTTTTTTTTTTAAACTAATCACATTTGTATTTAATGAAGAACAATTGCATCAGTTGCTCCAAAACGCAGGAATTTTGTATAAGTAACGAATAAGTAACTATAGAGATAAAATAAAATCGAGTTTAAATGAATTTTTTTCGAGTTTAAAACAAGTATTTTATTTTTTGTTTATACCAGATTCCAATTTCTACTTTTACTTTGAAAAGAGATACACTTAAATTTAGCGTTGAAAAAGACTGATGCATGCGCATCATTCGCGACACCCTGGATCCGCCCCTGTACATGATTTTTTAAAATGTCATTTACCGAAGACATTGGTTATTGTAATGGAGAAATACAGAGTGATTTTTCATGTTCTCATAAAGACAGTTCTATCGAAACAATTACTTTAATGATCTTCGGCGAAGATTTTATGTTACCCAATTACACTACTGTTTTCGATAAAAAAATATTCCCAACACATGACACACCCACAAGTGAGTTTGGAGTCTCCATTCAAGCTCTTGCGCCAAATCAGGATCCACAAACACCTTGCGGTATAGTTAATAGCTCATCATTGATAAAACCTTATCGATGCAAGAGATTAAAATGCTCTCTTGGTCCTATATACTGAGCACTCAGACTCAGAATCTGATGGTGATGAAGAAGGGACAAAAAAAGTCAAACGGCGAAGGAGATGTCAGGTTGACAGATCCACATGGAAAGATTATAAAAAAATTTTGGACGCAAAAGAATAGGCGACAAAATAATCACTGATGTGCCTAAAAATGAAAAAAGGCTGAAACCAAGGTGTAAATGCGCATCAAACAAAAAATCTGGCTTTCAATGTTTGGATATTTTAGACACAGATCGAACGGAAATCTTCGTAAGTTTTTGAAAGATGACTTAGGGAGAAAAGAAGGTGTATGTTAATAGTCTTGCCAAATGCTTTCCTATCAATAGACCGAGAGACAGATAGGATGCTTTAAAATCCTAAAGAATTAGCTCAATTGATTATTATTTAAGGAAAGAAGAAAAATTGTACAGAGTCTGTAAGACAATGTTCTTAAACACTCTGTGTATTGGAAAATCAACCGTATGGGGTTTTGAAGAAATGAAGATCAATTGTCAACCAAGCAATATCATTGGTAGAATCACCAAAGGCTAGAGAGAATTTATTTCATATAAAAGTAGCTTCACTCAAAGATTTTTTAAAAAGTTTGCAAAAAATGGAATCGCACTACTGCCGCAAATTAACATCTAAGAAATATATTTTACCCGAATGGTCTACAAAAAAATCCCTTTATAAATTTATTGTGTCTGAATGATGTTTATCGAACAACATTGCCCATTTGTCTGTAGCAAGATTTAATAACACAATGGAGACCGAAAATATTGCTTTATTCCTACCTAAAAAAGATTTATGTGAAAAATGTTTATCACACAAGCTTGGCTTTATATCAGACCTAGACTACAACCAACATATACAAAGAAAAAATGAAGCACGAATTGAAAAACAGAAAGACAAAGAATAGGAAGAGTTTGTTTTTACAGTTGATGTACCAAAGCAAATGTTTCTTCTCTGTATTATGAAACGAAGCTATGTGTTTATAACTTTTGTTTATTTGATCTTACAACATAGGCCGGAGACTGTTATTTGTGGAATGAAATTGAGGGAGGACTAAATGCTGAAGAATATGCAAGCATATTGGGGAAATTCATTATCCAGAAATTTCTTCCCAGACTCAACAGGCCAAACAATATTAAATTGATTTTATATAGTGATGGTTGCGTGTCACAAAACAGAAATCCAATATTGTCGAATGTTTTGATGAATATAGCTATATCCAAGCAAATAAACATTGAACAGAAGTATTTAGAGGATGGGCATACCCAAATGGAGGCCGACTCAATGCATGCATGTATAGAAAAAAAAATTAAAAAATAAAGTTATTAATGTACCTGTAGAATACTACGGAGCTTGTAGAAGTGCTCGGAAAAAACCAGAACTTTGTGATATTTCCTACCTGACGCATTCATTTTTCAAATCATTTGACTCAATCAAATTTTATAAATCAATAAGACCTGGAAAAATAAAAGGGAACCCCAAGGTATGGTTTTATCGAATACTTACATGCATTTTTCCTTGAGTCATTACATTTTTTTTACTTTTAGGTATTTAAATTTATTACTAACACAATATATGTTTTGACACAAAATGAGGTAACTGACATTCGTGGCTTACAATATATCACGGATGGCAACATCTACTATAAGCTAAAGTTTTCAGATGAGACCTCCAGGATTTGAAAACTACCCTGCCTTTAGATTATCATGAGTTCTATTTCAATATTTTATATCATGCATAGCTATATTTAAACAATAGATAATTCTTATCTACAATTCTAAAATGCTTATTTTATCCCTGCATAATTTTTATTGTATTTTTAAACTATTTTCTAGAACTCAAAATAAAAACACTTTATCATTAATGTTATTAAAGCAATTATTAAATTATACAATAATTATTAAAGTTAATATGAAAAATCAGCCAACTCCCAAAATAATTTAAAATTTGGTTATTAAATAGAGGCAACTCCAATTATTCCTCCTAAGTAATCATTTAAACGAAATATTCATAAAACTTCATTGTAAACCAATTTCTGAATTAATAATCTACAAAATTGTGTTTTAATTTTTTTTTTTTTTCCATTTAATAATTAAATTATTCAGTTTTTTGTTGTTCCTGAACATATTATACATATGGAGTTGGCTGGTTTACGGATTAAGTCAACGTACTGTAATTTAATAGTGCCGTTTCACTTTCGTTTTTTAACTAGTTTTAATTAGTTACTAGGCCTTTCTGAAATATGAATTAGCGCGTTTTCAAAATGTAAGCAGTCATTCGAGAAAGGTTGTGTCTAGATTATATCCGACTTGCAATTACTTTGACGAGTTTAGTAATTTGCCGAACAATAACTACTAGAGATAAAGGTAGTGAGTGTACTTGACTTTTCTTTTCTGGTAACTGCTGTGTTGTGAGAGATTTTACATAGAACTTAACTGTTATTAAGGCAGTATTTATGTCGTTAACTATAAGCAATGACATTTATGATTGGGAGTCAAACTTGAAATATTATTTATAGATAAAGTTGTATTTAATTTTTTAGATAATATATCAAGTTATTAATGTGTTTTTATTGTTATTAATAATTTAATAACTAATAACCAGCATTGCGGGTATTGCTAGTACAGTTCAATTCCATTAATTCGGACCCTGGATAAGTTGGACTTTTACTAAATCGGACGAATTTTCAATTACCCTTGAATATTCTCTATTAACTTACTGCAAAATCATACGCTTAAGTCGGACCATTCACTAACACCTACTATTTTTTGAGGTCCCTTCGGCAAAAAAAACTTTGCTTAACTTGGACTTTTATTTTGAATTGGATTTAAGTGAATATAATAACAAAACTTTTAATTCTTCAATAAAAATTTAAAACTTTAAACGCTTTAAACGCAAATACAATTAAACATACCTAAACATTTTCACGGAGATCTTTTGATTCATTTAAGCTTCGCATAAATTCTATTTGTTAATTGCATTTAAAATTCAAAAATATCAATTAAAATTCAAAAATTAAAACGTTTGAAAACTACCTTTGCGTCAATTTAAAGAACTAAACATTTTCACTGATTTTTTCGATTCAGTTGTACTTCGATTAATTTTAACTTACTAAAAATGTGAAAGATTGCTTAAAGAAAGCTATCAAGTAGAACTAACAAAAGAAAAATACAAAACACTAAAAAAACTTGACAAAGCAGAATCATCTGTATCTATATCAAAGAAACATGGCATTCCAAAGCAAACGTAGTCTGGATGGTCAAAAGAAAAAGATACAGTATGTTCAGAAGTCGAAAAAAATAAAACTTCTGCGAAGAGTGTGGATGCGTGTCTCTAAAAATGAGGATTTGGACAAAGCATGTTATATGGAAAAAAACACATACTGAAACTTTTTAGTCCCTGTGTAATAAGTTTTTAAACCATGTCTGTTTCGATTGAGGAAGTCCAAAAGTTGATCAAGGAAATGTTCAAAAAGTTCAAAACTGAGAAGAAATGCTGAAAAACCAGGAAATCACTTTTGTCAACACCGTTAGTTCAAACACCAAAATAATAAACGATCGTTTAGATAAAGTTGAATGTATTATTTTAGAAAACTCAAACAAAATAGCATTTATTATGAAGGAAGTTGATTAAATTAAAATTAGCTAAAACTTTCATGAAGACTTATTTAACAAAAAAAATAAAACCGCGATTGGTACAATTACAAAAGTTAACTTATCGTAAATTATTATATCAAATCAAATAACAACAGCGACGAGCTTTCAAAAATAAACAACAAACTTAAAGAGATCGAAGATCGATCGGCGGAACAACCTTAGGATTTATGGTTTCCCCTAAAATGACAACGAAAGCTGGAATGACTGTGAACTAAAAGTTAAAAAAATATTTAAAGATTACCTAGGGGTTCATAATGTTAAAATTGTAAGAGCGCAAAGGACAGGGAAAATTGAAAACAAAAAACACAAAACAATCGTCCTGAAACTTTTAAATTTTGAAGGCAAAACCAAAATACTCAAGAATTCTTTTAAACTAAAAGGTAAAAACATCTACATATCCGAAGACTACTGTATGGTAACAAACCTAATACGAAAGTAACTACGCGACAGAATGAAAGTCGAACGTAAACTGCTTACATTTCGTACGATGAATTTATTGTCAGAGATTGGAATACCAGAAAACGTATTGCAACGTCAAACTCGCATCTAATGTGCCCACAAGAAGTCAAAGTTTGTCAAATTGAAGATGTTAACTGCGAAAGCAAAACTGCGCAAAGAAAGTAAGTATGTCATTTTTAGTTATTGTGTAATTTTTTGCAGAGATCACAGAAATTCTATACTACCTAGTTTTAAAAAGAAATTATTTTTCTAATAAAATATTCCCAATAACAAATATGGCTGGAATTAACGACTTCGAATCCCTTAGCTTTCATTATACTGAAATAAATAATTTTATCACTAATGATAACATCAACCCTGATGTAAATTTTTTTATCAATTCGTTTACAGATTGCTTCTATCATTTCCCAAATGAATTAGAAGAATTTCTTTTTAAATACTTTAATGACAGAAATGCGCATGTGAAAAAAGTTAACATTGTTTTTATAAATATTAGAAGTCTCAGTTACAATTTTGAAAAATTGCTAAATTTACTAGATGAAACAAAAAACTTTTTTAATATAATTTGCTTAACTGAAACATGGTTTAACTCAAACGACCTTAATAATACTAAACGTTTTTATATTCCTCATTTTAAATTGATTTCGCTCAATAGAAAAGTTAATAAACGCGGTGGTGGAGTTTCTATAAACATAAATGAAAATATTACGCATCTAGTTAGGAATGATTTATGTGTTTCCGACAGCGATAAAGAAGTTTTATCTATTGAAATCATAAACAAGACATCTAAAAATATATTATTAAGCACCTGCTATCGACCACCTGACGGCGTGATTGTGAGCTATATTATTTTTGGAGATCTTAATATGGATTAATTATTTTTGGAGATCTTAATATGGATTGCTTTTTTTATAATAAGGACAATAAAGTTAAAAACTTTTATGACTCATTTTTTGAAGCTGGAGCAGTTCCTTTGATTAATCGCCCTACTAGTGTAACAAAAAACTCAACGTCTCTAGTTTACAATATCATTACAACTGATATCTTTAACAATGACATTCAAAAATGCATTTTAAAATCTAACATTTCTAATCATTTCCCAGTGTTTCTGACTCTTAACTTAAACGCTTTGATTAATAATAATTATAAAACAATATTTATTCAAGATTTTAATCTAACCAATAAGAATCTCTTCAAAAATCAGTTATCTCTTGTGCACTGGGATCATATAATTTTCAAAGGGAATGTTGACACCATTTATGAGACCTTCTTTAAAACATTTTACGCCGTATATGATTCAAACTTTTCAATTATTGTAAAAACAATTAAAATGAACAATTTTAATAACCCTTGGTTTACCAAAGGTTTCAAAAAGTCATCTAAAACAAAACAGAAGTTGTATATAAAATATCTTAAAAACGAAATTGTCTAAAAATTGTCAACTGTTCCAAAGAAATATACTCAAAATTTTCTTTTAATGAATTCAAAATCGCCTTCAAACCACTAAAAAAAAAAAAAGCTATCGGAGCTGATGGAATTAATGATGACATAATTATCGAGTGTTTTGATCATCTCAAAAATATTCTTTATAAAGTTTATAAATCATCTGTCCACCAAGGAGTTTTTCCTGATCGTCTAAAAATTGCAAACGTTTTTCCAATTTTGAAGTAAGGAGACTGTTGCAATATCAGTAACTATCGCCCTATATCTATCCTTTCTACCTTTTCAAAAATCTTAGAGCGTATTATGTACAATAGAGTATACATTTATCTTGTCTCCAATAATCTTTTTTATAATAATCAATTTGGATTCATAAAATAATTCTACCGAACATGCAATCATCCAATTTGTGCGAGAAATCTCAAATTCCTTTCAAAGATCTCAATTTACATAAGGTGATTTTATTAACTTGTCGAAGGCTTTGATACTGTCGACCATGAAATAAATGTTTCATGTGATGTTCCCCAAGGTTCTATCTTGGGGCCACTTTTGTTTTTAATCAATATAAATGACTTAAATAAAGCCTCAAACTTAATGAGTATCATGTTTGCCGACGACACCAACTTATTCCTGACTATTATTAATGACATATCCAAACTCTTTTCTACAATGAATGATGAACTTAAAAACATATCTACTTGGTTCAAATGTAACAAGTTAACTCTTAACATTAATAAAACCAAATGGGTTTTTTTCCATTCACTCTCTAAAAAACGCTATTTACCCCAAAATTTGCCCAAAATATTTATTGATAAAGTTGAAATAAAAAGAGATTTTGTTACTAAATTTTTAGGAGTGGTTCTCGACGAGAACATTACATGGAAAGGCATATAGAATATATCTGCTTAAAAATATCTAAATCCAGAACCTTATATAAATCTAGATCATATTTAAACAAAAAGGCCTTAACCCAACACTATTACTCATTTATTCACACCTATATTAATTATGCCAACATAGCGTGGGGAAGCACCGAAAAAAGTAAGCTAAAATGCCTTTTTGCGATCCAATTGATTAATTTCGCGGATCGTTTTATTCATTCCAAACTATTATTTATGGAGATGAAAATACTTAATATTTACGAGCTCAATGTTTATAACATTTTATGCTTTATTTATATGTGGAAAAACGATTTAACTTTACCTGTCTTTAAAGACCTTTTTTTTTCTCTAAACCCAATTAATAAATATTTACTTAGAAATAAAAATTTTGTACATGAACCTATTTGCAGAACAAAATTTAACAAACTTTGCATTACATTTCGAGCACCCTATTTTTGGTATAAAATTGTTATACCTAATTTTGATATACCCAATACATTTCCGATCCATAAAATTAAACTTAAAAATTTTATTTTATCTACCGATGATATATTTAAATTTTTATAACAATCACGTATTTGTCTTTTCAATTGTAAGACTGTTGTATTTTCTTTTACCTTTTAAAAAAAGAGATGAATTACTGTATTTACTATGTATATATATATATATATATATATATATATATATATATATATATATATATATATATATGTATTTATATATTTACGTTTTAATATGGTCTGAATAAGGAAAACTTCCGATGAATGTAGGGAAATCAAACAAACCCCGTTGCTTTAAAGGAATTAAAAGCACTTCATATCGCTGCTGTGTGCAAAAAAAGAACTGTTTGACATCTGAGGAATGGGTTAAAGAAAATGACAGAAAGTTTGCATTAGAAGGCCGTAAGGTAGCATTGATTATTTATAATTGTAGCGCACATCCGAATATCGAGAAATTTAAAACGGTCACACTATATTTTTTCACCCAAAACATAACTTCATGTTTGAAACCGATGGATCAAGTAGTCAGTTGATCGTTAAAATGTAAGTACCGAACTAATTTAATTAACAAGATCATAAAAGCTATTGATATCGGAAAACAAATGTCTTCAATCTCCATACTTGATGCTATGAAAATGCTTGTTCATTCTTGAAATGAAGTTTCAGAAACCACTATTATTTTGCTTTGCTTTCGCAAAGCAAGATTTAAGAAAGGTGTAGGAGTACCAGAAAAAGTTGAAGAATACTTTCATGCATTAAAAAATTCAATTAATCAGTTACGTCAGCGTGATGAAGATCATGTTCCGAAAGATTTTACTTAAGAAGAACTGTTTACAATTGATGATGACGTTTCGGTTATAGGAGAAGTCGTGACAGATGAAATTATTGTTAAAGATATCATTGAGGTAGTTGAAGAAGAAATGCAAGAAGAATAAGGAAACGAAACTTCGGATGAAACGTTGACTAAGCCAACGACCAAAGAATTTTGTCAAGCAATTGATACCCTTGTTATTTATATCGATGTTTACTCAGAGTGGTTAGTGAGAGGAGTAGCTTTGAATGCTTCAATATATATTTTACATAAGATTATAATATTCTATATATATGTACATAATATTTATATATAGAAGAACATTCGATAAGTCTTGAAATTCCAGTAAGTCAGACATTTTCAAAAAGTCCAACTTAACGAGAACTTTGCTTATTTCGGACATTCGCCAAGTCGGACAACAACTATTCTCCCCTTTAGAGTGCAAATTAACGGGATTCTACTGTATGTAATAATAATACATTGTATTATGCTTGTATCTATATTTCATGTTATGCTGGGAGTTTATAATTTAAAAAGTTTTAAATATTTTTTATTTTATTTACATGGTTTAATCCAATTCTTTGTTTTAAATATAATTTAATATATATGATTCAATGCTGTTCTTCGTTTAATATTATACAACTTTTTTTGTTGATTTATTGCAATTTTTTGTTTTATATTTAAATTAATTTATAAATTTATTAAATTGAATGCAATTCTTTGTTTTATAAACAATTTGTTTATTTTAAAACATGCAGTTTAGTTTCTTTTTTTTTTTATTTTGCTAATATTTTGTTTAGTTTTATTTATGCTACTTATTACAAATATTCATTTTTTATTCAACAAAACTACAGTTTAGTAAAGTTATTCATTACAGGGCTTTCTAGAACGCCAATGGCGCCCGAATCAAAAATAAAGAATTGTGCTTATATTTAAAACCAAGAAATTACAAACCTTAAAGTTTTGTGAACGTAGCAAATATCTATTTTTGATACAGCACTAGAGATGTGCTAGGTACCCGTTTCGGACCCGGGTACCCGATTATTCAGCGGTTTTACTGGGCACCCAGAATCAGCCATTTTGTTGATGTACCCGGCACCGGGTATCTTTAAAAATATTTTTAACGGACATGACCTGAGTGCTGTAACTAATAAATAATAAAGATAATAAAATAAATTTTGTTTCAGTATTACATCAAATTGTGTAGAAATATTATTAACTGGATCAAAAATAGTGCTTCAACAAATAAACTTTTTAATAGTTCTAGAAGTCGATAATTCCTATGTACTAAACCTAGACGAGTCTCAATGAAATTACGTTTTCGGATATATTTTTGCATATTATATTGAAAAAAGTTGATAGCAGATAATATTGCAAAAACGAAACTGATTTATGCAGATATAAAAACTGTAGAGTAAAATGAAATAATAGTAAAGTAAATAAAATAATAGAGAGTACGAAAGAAATAAAATGAAAAAAAAAAACGAAAAAAAAACAAATAGTTGCTTTTTTTTATTGCTTAGAGCGCGAAAAAAAGATATTTTTTTTGAAATTTTAATTGCGAAAAATGAATAAGAGAATAATACTTTGTGTAGGTCGTTTATAAATATAATCAATTGCCATATCAATTATGCAAATATTGCTTGGGGTAATACCAATAAATCTAAACTTCTACCTCTTTATCGTCAGCAGAAACATGTTGCTCATCTTATCAATTATAAAGATTGATTTGTTCATGCCAAACCATTATTATTTCAAATGAAAATTAGTAATATTTATCAGCTAAATTTTTTTAATATTCTTTGTTTTATGTTCAAGTGTAAAACCAACAAATCTCCAGTTTCTTTTTATAATCATTTTTTATATGAATGGAATTATCTTTCATTCAAGTATTATGCAATAAACTTCATATTCAAAATGAATATGAAGTTTATTACATAAGGTAATATATAAATATTTTATCTGAACCACAACTTATGTGTTTATGAAAACAGTACTTTTTAAAATATTTTTGTATTTATAAATAAGAGTACCAAAAATTTGTTTATTCCAATTTTGTTTATATATTATTACGAAACTTATGTTCTCGCTAGTTATTACTAATTTTTACTACGACATATTAACCAACACAGACGATTTTCAACTAAACTTTTTTCCCATTAAGTTTGGGAAGTCAAACTTAATGTGCCACGGTTACTAAAAACAAAGAAATATTGCATAGTTTTAGGGGTTTTTAAATATTGTTTAGTCGTTTTGAAAAATCTAAATTCTGCTTAAATAAAGCCTTCAATCAACTACTGTCGGAAAAAATATTTGATCGTCTACTTTTTGATTATTTTGACCGCTGATAACGCTTTTCATTTGTCCAAACAAAAAAATCTTAAAAGAAATTAAAATGAAATGCAGCAAAAGATATTGTCTAAATTATGTTTTATTTGATAATTTTTTTTTTTTTTATTCTTACTTTTTTTAATGGAATCGGTCCCGGGTACCTGGCCTTGGACCCGGTATATATATATGTATATATACATATGTAAACACACATATATATATATATATATATATATATATATATATATATATATATATATATATATATATATATATATATATATATATATATATATATATATATATATATATATATATATATATTCATTTTTACTTTTACCTAATCTATTTATGATATTATGTATTAAACGATATTTTATATTTTTTATTTTTTACAAATATTCATTCAATTTTCTTATATACTATATTTTCTTCAATAACTTTCTTAAAAATTATAAATTGTAACACAGTGCTCGGCGATAAGGCAAATTAATGTCTTCTTTTTGCTCCGGCCATTAACTTAATTGTAAATTTATGTAAACTTTAATACTTATTTAAAATATACGTGCAAAATATAATGTTGAAAAAAAAAATTACAATGGGACTCTGTTACTTGAAATTGTTTTAAATTAAACCTTGACAAATCAAAATGTTTATTCGGCATTGTTGAGGGAACAACACAAAAAGAACATTGACCTTGAATGTAGATAAACCCTTTCGTTGTTTTGAAGATTTTTGAAAATATCTGGAGTTTTTTTATGATCGTAATGACCTTATCACGAAGTGTTAAGGTCATTGCGATCATTACGATCTTCATTATCTTTATGCCTTATCAACCTACTTTTTGAAATTAATTTTCTATACGACATTATTAGTTTCAAATAAATTAAAATATATTTGAAAAATTATGACCATATAAAATTTGCAATCTCCTCAAATTGAGGGGGTTTAAACCGTATATGGTCATAATTTTAAAAACGCTGAGAGATCATAATATGAAAGTTAAAACTTATCAATAAATATAAGTCTAGTTGAGAATAATACGCAAAGTATTTTATTAACTTGTTGCCCTCAAGTTTGGAGTGGGGATAGGAGTGATAAAATATCAGAGCTTTTCTGTTCCCAGCCTCCAATCATTGCAATTTTTTGCAAAGTATCATTATTTGACATAAATATGAACATACAAATGTTTAATTTAAAATTTATTCTTATATTCAAGTCATATTTCATTATGTCAAAATCTGAAGCACAAAAACGAAAAGAAAAACTACAGACACATCTAATGGTTTCTGCAAAGAAGTGCAAATTTATCACATAATTTTTGTCAGTGCAACAATAATTTTTAAAAATATTGATTCGAATTCACAGAGTAAATGATCAATAAAACGGACACAAGGTGGTCGAGCTATTAAGTTGAATTTTTAGAGTAGGCATCACCAATACTGAAGTATTTGTGCAAAGGTTAGGCATCAGCAGTACTGAAGTAGTTGAGCAAAGGTACTGGCTAAATATTGTTCAAGCTTTTAAATGGAATTCTACAGGAACTCGGTTTTGATTTACAACACTACATATTGAACAGCACATTATGGTGCATCAAACTATTATGGCCAGTACAATAGTCTGCAAAAAAAGGCTACTGAAGCTAAAGACCACCATATATATATTTGGTAATAAGGTCATGTTCTCAACTTAGTAGTAAAGGATGCAACCAACTGCTGAATTCAGGCGGTTTCTTTTTTTTATTCTTTTGCAAAATGTAGCAACTTTCATTAAAGTGTCATATATGTAAAACATGAATTAAACGTGTTTAAACACAAATTAGAATAGACAAAATGAAAATAATGAAACTGATTGATGAAACAAACTGGTCGGGTAAATCAAATGCTGCAACGGCGATGTTTGGAACTTAATACAATAATTTAAAGAAATGCATCTTCCTCTGAATTGATCTTCCTCTGAATTAAACTTTTTAAAAATAGTTATTACTATTCTTGACACATCACTCTGGATTTTTTTAATTCATTATAAATTAATTAATTTTTGATTTTAGTTTTTGTGTTATGACTTGTTTTTTAAAAAGTTGCGGACCGGGCCGTCTTAATAATATATGTATATGTGGAGGGCCCTTTATTTATAGGCCTAGCCAATACAATATATTTAGTCAGTCCGCCACTGGGCCCATTTTGCACAGGCTTTTAGAGTATTGTAGGCACACATAGTACAGGCTTTTAGATTAATAAAATTAAAAGTATTGTGAGCAACAGTAAGCACAAAGAATACAGAGTGTATTTTTTTTGAAAGAGAGGGCCTCACAGTATATTATATACAGACAGTATATACAAAGCATAGTACAATATAATAATATTCAGCAGAAGGTATTAATTATATTGCAGAAAAGCTAGATTTAAATCCAACTTAAACACTAAAATGAAATATGTATGTAGCATCAAAAAAAAACCATTATCTATTCTTCTATAAAGCGTTTGCTTCAGAGAAGTATAGACTTACATGCTCTTGTTTCAGCCTAAAACCCAAATTAACTTTCGATTTCAAATTTTTTTATAGCAATTCCAAATTTTTTTTTTATAGTTTTAAAATTTATTTATGGTTAATCATATCTTTTACCCGATTCTCATTTAGCTTTTACTGGCTCCATCATGTTTTTATACTTTCATTTACTTTAAAACCTTAGTCTCGTCACTAAGATTTTAAAGTAAATGAATTGTGAGAATACAAAACTCTTACTACAGAAATATTTATTTATGGCTGTAACAGTTTTTCGGTGAATGTGCAAAACGAAATGGTTTTACATTTTTTTCACAACTTCTTGTTTCACTAGCAAAAAGTTCCTTCCTTTTTTGTTTTTACTTTTTTCAATTATTATTGTTCATTAAAACACTTTTAAACAATGACTTTAAACTATTTCTTCTATAAATAAAACTTGTTTGTGAATGCACATTGGCGTGTGTAAGTATTTGTTATATAACACTATAATGTTATATACAAAATAACATTTGTAAACTGTAAGTTTTGAAAAAAAAGTTATGAAAAGATTAGAAACCTATTTACTTTAGAAACTAAAAAAATAAATTAAAAACATTTTATTGGTTAACTTAAAAACTTATTCTTTTATATTTACTTTTATATTTGATTTGCTAAAGGTAAGGCCAAAATATATATATTGAATAACAATTTTTGTGTATATTGACTTTTTCAACAGTGTCGTTATGCAACATCTTTATGATATTTTACAATCGTCTATAAAGTAATTAAAGTTTAAATTAAAAATTAAATTTAAAAAATAAATGTTTAGTTGAATTATTATTAATATTTTTTTAATTGAAAAATGTGAAAGAGGTTTATATAAAGAATTTGTTACAAAAGATAAGTTCGTAGATATTTAAACCTATTTAAAGAAAATAAATTTTAAATGGAATATTCAAATACAAAGATAATTGGTGGTTACGATGCGAATTTTTTAGACAAATTTTTAGATGATTATGAATGCCCTGTGTGTAAATTGGTTTTCCGTGAGCCTATTCAAACACAGTGTGGTCATCGACTTTGTTTGTCATGCTCTGAAGAAATAAAAAAGAGGTAGCAAAGTTAAAACTAATATATATATATATATATATATATATATATATATATATATATATATATATATATATATATATATATATATATATATATATATATATATATATATATATATATATATATATATATTATTATTATTTTTTTTGTTTGTTTTTTTTTTTTTGTTCTTTATTACATTTTAAAAAATGACGTTAATATTTTATAAAATTTACAAGCTAAAATAAAAAAATATAAACAATTACAAGTGAAGATATTGAATATATATATAAAAAGAACGCGGAATATATATATATATATATATATATATAATATATATATATATATATATATATATATATATATATATATATATATATATATATATATATATATATATATATATATATATATATATATATATATATATATATATATACTAAGTTGTAGTTAGTAGTAAAAGGTAAAACGTTTGGTGGATTCTGAACTTGACTGTTTTTAATTTTTACTGTCTATTCAGTGTAATAGTATAATTAATATATTTAAAATCTTTTTAAATTACTTAAAAAATAATTAAACAAAAACGAAACCAACAAGTTAAACAAAAATTTATGGTAAGTAAAATATAAACTTTAAGTAAAAAAAAGCATTTATTATTCCATAGAAAATAAATTGATATCAAAACTGGGAAAAAACGAAAAAAAAGGCTTGGCATGAGTAAAACGGAATTAAAGTTTATAAGACGTGCAATATGCTTCTGTTGACGATAAAGAAGTTCTAACATACTTTTGTTTACACCACCCCATGCAATATAAAATGCACCCCAAGCAGTATTAGCATAATTGATATGGCAATTAATAAATGAGTAATATAATTGAAATAAAGTATATTTATTTAAAAAGGGTCTTGATTGTATAGTATTCCTATACTTCTAGCAATTTTATTGTTTAGATTGTAATATAAACATATAAACTTGGAATCTGGAAGAAGATCATATCGATCTTATCGCCAGAACCATATAAAAATTACAATATAAATATAATATAATATAATACAGGTAGTTTATAACAAAATAAGAATTCAAAACTTTTGAAATAAAAATTGGTTAAAATAATATCTCAAAAATATTTCAATATATTATCCGTAGAAAAAATAATATTCTTTAGCTTGTTTTTAAAAACAGAAACAGAGATAGATGATTGTAAATTAGGCTGTACAATTTTATTCCAGATATAAGGTGCTCGATAATCTATACAAAACTGATTAAACTTTGTTTGACAAAAGGGTTCTTTTAAATAATTATTATTTCGCAAACTATATTTATTCTTTACTTTAAAGGTAAATAGATCATTAAAAACACGAAATAAGGAGTTATTCATACAACAAAACGTAAAACATAAAATATTGTACAAGTTAAGTTCATAAACGTTTAATACATTCATATCTTTAAATAGAGGTTGTTAACCTATAAACCATATGAGGTTTTCATCAATGTAAATACCCAAGAAATTAGTAACTTTAGCTCTCTTTATTTTAATATTATCAATATACAAGGAAGGTATATTCGAAAGTAGATTTTTTTTTAAGCTGGGTAAAAGAGAATTCATTTAGTTTTTTCAATATTTATTGATAGCTTATTTGACTTAAACCAGTTAGAAATTTTATTGAGTTTAGTATTTATTTTGTTGAATAATGTTGGAAAGTTATTATCAGTTAAAAAAAATTTGTTTCATTGGCAAACATAATTGTTGTCAAATTTGATGCTTTATAGAGATTATTAACATGAATTAAAAAAAAGCAAAGGTCCTAGTATGGATTCTTGTGGAACTCCGCATGATATATTTAATAAATTTAATGATGAGGTTGAATCTGTTTTAACAAAATATTTCCGCTTTTATAAATAGTTTTTTAATAGTAATAACACATTCCCTGTGATTCCTAAGGATTGAAGTTTTTTCAAAAAAATTTCGTGATCAGTAGTGTCAAATTCTTTTGATAAGTCTATAAAGATGCCTAGTATAGATATATAGTATATTGTGATTTTTCAAATGAATTTGCAATACCCCTAGCAAGTCGAAGTACTCCATGTTCAGCAGAATTACTTTTTTGAATCCAAATTGATTGTTGTATAATATTTTATTTATAGTTAGATAGTTATATATTCTGTTGTACAAAACTCTTTTCAAAATTTTTGAAAAAATAGGGAGAACTGAAATAGAGTTCACCTCTTTTAAAAATTGGAGTAACTCTAGCTATTTTAAGAGCGTCTGGAAATAACGCTTGTTTAATTGAGTAACTAAAAATTTTAAAAAGAATATTTTTAATAATGTCATAGGAACCAATAAAAATATTTTCATTAATGCTGTCTATATATATATATATATATATATATATATATATATATATATATATATATATATATATATATATATATATATATATATATATATATATATATATATATATATATATATATATATTTATATATATGTGTATATATATATATATATATATATATATATATATATATATATATATATACACGCATACATATATATATATATATATATATATATATATATATATATATATATATATATATATATATATATACATATATATATATATATATATATATATATATATATATATATATATAAACGCTGTATTAAACGCTGTAAATCATACAATCCTGCGTCAAAAATTTGTAAGCTTTGTTTAAATGAGAAATTTGAAATATTATTTTACGAAGCCCCCCACGTTATTTTACAAACCCCCCCCCCCCCCACGTGACTCCTACTCGCGCCGGCCCTGTGTTTAACTATTGTGTTTATAAAAACAAGTGATTTATTAATTTGATTATTTTTTAATGTAATTAATATTATAATTGTTATTGTTGATGTTTGTTTTATTGATACTGTGGTTCTTATGTTTATTACTATAAATATTATTTTTATTATTATAATTATTATTCTTATAATTATTACTAATTATATATATAAAGATCTATATTTTTGGTGTTTACTTGATATTAGTAGAATTACTATTTGTAAATATCCATGAAATTATTTTTCAGAATATATATATATATGATATGATATATGATATGATATGATATGATATGATACAAAGGAGACAACCTGCTAAATAAAAGAGGCGAAGTAGTTTCGAAATGCAGACATAAAAATAAATTTCTTTTTTCATTATTTGATAGCGGAGATTAGTTTTCCATTACGTCTTCTTGTACTGATACGTCAGAACTCATTCTACTGTAGTTAGTAATTTTTAAACGGTTTTTTATATTTTTGATTTTGTACTTCATGGCTGATGATTGCCGATAGGCATGAAACTTTAAGTTCCATTAAAAGTTGTTTTTTCTATATTTAAGTATATATATATATATATATATATATATATATATATATATATATATATATATATATATATATATATTTAATATGTAAGTTGATTTTAATAAAAAAGGCAGCGTATAACTATTTTTAAATATATTTTGATGTAAAAATATATCAACGATATTTCGCTGACCTATTGTGGTCAGCGTCATCAGGTAATAATAAAAAACGTTACAAAATAACATAAAAACAAACCGTTTAAAAAAAGAAGACATTAAAAAGCGTCAAATATAAAAACCAATTAAATATAATAATGACGTCAGTTAAATTTTTGTCAAAATGGGTCCCCAAGTTCTTGTTTTAACCTTATCCCCGTCATCTCGATTTAGAACACCTTCCCCAATACCTATCTCACATCGAGCTTTCGCTTTGTTAATCTCCAGAGATTCTCTAATTTTTCGTATCTTGTATTCTTGAACGACTGCCAAGGTCTTAGGATTTAGCCAATCAAAGTTACCACGGCATGTTTTGGAATGTTCCGTGGCTCCTGAACTCGACCATTTTTGATTTTCGCAAGCTCTTTGGTGTTCTGCACTTCTTGAAATGATTTTCTTTTTGGTCTCACCAATATATATATTTCCGCATCAGCATTTAAGTTGGTAAACCCCCGGATTTGAGTTCGGAGGTAGTTTAGTTTTGTTGTTGCATAATATATTACTCAAACTAGGAGCTGATGTAAATATAACTCTGATGTTTTGTTTTTTAAATTCTCTTCGGAGTTTTGGGCCAATAATAGGTATCCAAGGTAGTTTAACAAACTTTTGATCTAACTGATTAGATGTAGTGTTTTTTGAAATGCCGTCTAAATAGTTTTTGGTTATTTTAATAAGATTATTTTTATTATAGCCGTTTTCAAAAAATGTATTTATGAGGAAATCAATTTCTTGTGAGAGATATTTTTGAGAGCAGATTTGTTTTGCTCGACATAAAAAACCTTTAAAGACGCCAATGGTTATGCTCGGGTTGATGTTGGAGTTTGGTTTTATTTGAACATTCGTTATCGCATCCTTACGGTGTATTTGAAACTCATAAAATCCATTCATTGTATTTGTAATACAAATATCTAAAAAATTAAGTTGTTTTCTTTTGTTTTCAAGTTCCACGGTATATTTTATGGAGGGGTTTTGTTCATTTAAAGCTTTAAGAAATAGTTCTTGCTTTTCTTTTGAATCGAAGCGAGCATGGCTATCATCCACATATCTTTGATAAGTTATTGGTTGGAATGAATTAACAAAGGCAATATCAAGTGCTCTTTTTTCTATACTTTGCAAAAATGCTTCAGCTATGACTACCATCAATGATAAAACAATTGGACCTGAATTAGGTAAAATTCGGATTTTATCTTCGTATAAAAAGTAACATATGCTTAACGATAGTTCAATTAATTGGTGTATATCTATGAGAGTTAATTTAGTCCTAGTTTTTAAATCTTCGAGATCATCGTTCAATATGTTAATAATAACAGGAATTGCTTCATTGATCGGTACGGATGGATATAAATTAATTACATCGAAAGAAACTTGAATTTCATTAGGGTCTATCTTCCATTCTTTAGCATCGTTGACAAAGTTTCTTGAATTAATTAGTCGAGTTATGTTTTTGTTTAATGTTGGTTGGATAATTTTAACCAGATACTCAGATGTTCCATAAGGAGGTGTGTTAATAGTGGAAACAACAGGACGCATTGGGTAGTTTTTTTCCGGTTTGTGTGCTTTAACCATTCCATAGATTCTAGGTGGAACGCAATCTGATGGATACATTTTAAAATAAGTAGCATTGTCTAACTTACCTTGTTTTCTTAATTTACATAATAGTTTCTGAAATTTAGTAGTGAATGTGGGTGTTGGATCGTAATCAATAATTTTACTATTTTTTATTTGTTCTTCTAATTTCGCTTTTGCTTCATTTTTGCATAATAAAGCAAAACCTGTTCCTTTGTCAAACGGATATATCTTTAGATGTGAATGTTTTTTCAGGTTTTGTAAAGAAAGGCGTTGTTGTTTTGTTAAATTATCTTTTATTTTTAACTTTAAAGAATTGGTTAGAATTTTGGAACAGTTTTGTCGAAGAATCTCTGCTTGTGTTTGTTTATTTTGTTGTTCGAGTTCCAAGGCGCAAGTTTCAATATTAGTGATTATGTCCATATAAGGGATGTTCTTTTGTATTGGGACAAATTTTGGACCAAGATTAAGTAGTTCAGTAGTTGCTTTATCAAGATTAATATTTGTTAAATTTAGTATAGCTGGTTTTAAAATTCGGTTAGGACGATTTTTTTCAAAATTGATTTTATAACTGATGTCATTTTTCAATTTATAGAATTTTTCTTTCATTTTAGTTTTTTTTATAGAATAATGGTAGTTCTTAGATTTGTTCGTTACATTATTAATTATCTCATAGTCATTAGATCTTATTTGAGATTGAAGATATAAATTTAATTCATCAATTAACTTCTTACTTGAATATAATCTTTCTTTTGCTTCATTTCGAGCATGAACTAATAATTTTTTTCTGCATTCTTTCATTATATTTTCAGCTTTTTTGGTACGTAGTGGACTTTTTTATTATTTTATTAGATAATTTAACAAAACAACAACGCCTTTCTTTACAAAACCTGAAAAAACATTCACATCTAAAGATATATCCGTTTGACAAAGGAACAGGTTTTGCTTTATTATGCAAAAATGAAGCAAAAGCGAAATTAGAAGAACAAATAAAAAATAGTAAAATTATTGATTACGATCCAACACCCACATTCACTACTAAATTTCAGAAACTATTATGTAAATTAAGAAAACAAGGTAAGTTAGACAATGCTACTTATTTTAAAATGTATCCATCAGATTGCGTTCCACCTAGAATCTATGGAATGGTTAAAGCACACAAACCGGAAAAAAACTACCCAATGCGTCCTGTTGTTTCCACTATTAACACACCTCCTTATGGAACATCTGAGTATCTGGTTAAAATTATCCAACCAACATTAAACAAAAACATAACTCGACTAATTAATTCAAGAAACTTTGTCAACGATGCTAAAGAATGGAAGATAGACCCTAATGAAATTCAAGTTTCTTTCGATGTAATTAATTTATATCCATCCGTACCGATCAATGAAGCAATTCCTGTTATTATTAACATATTGAACGATGATCTCGAAGATTTAAAAACTAGGACTAAATTAACTCTCATAGATATACACCAATTAATTGAACTATCGTTAAGCATATGTTACTTTTTATACGAAGATAAAATCCGAATTTTACCTAATTCAGGTCCAATTGTTTTATCATTGATGGTAGTCATAGCTGAAGCATTTTTGCAAAGTATAGAAAAAAGAGCACTTGATATTGCCTTTGTTAATTCATTCCAACCAATAACTTATCAAAGATATGTGGATGATAGCCATGCTCGCTTCGATTCAAAAGAAAAGCAAGAACTATTTCTTAAA
>NC_061163.1:10584136-10591636 GCF_022113875.1 Hydra vulgaris | reverse complement strand
TAACAGAGTCTTAGTCTCTAAACAGATTTTCATGCATATTTAACATAGCCTCAATAAGTTTATATTACTTGTCAGAGTTACTTAACAAAGAATAATCAACTTGTAAATACCAAGAAATGAGTATACTTAAAAAACTCATTTTACAAAATTTATAATTAAAAATATTTTTCTGTTATAGAAGCATTTGAAATCTTGTGAATATCAAGAAGTAAAATGCATCAATAAACAGTGTTCTAATTTACTTTTGCGTAAAGAACTAAAAGATCACATGGAAACACATTGCCTCTACCGTTTTGTTCGCTGTCAATATTGCTATCGAAAAATTTGTTATATAATGTTGCAAGTAAAATTCAATTATAAATTTTATTATTATTTTTTGTACGGCTAATATTTTAATTTATATGTATATATATATATATATATATATATATATATAATATATATATATATATATATATATATATATATATATATATATATATATATATATATATATATATATATATATATATAAATATATATATATATATATATATATATATATATATATATATATATATATATATATATATAAATATACATATATATATATATATATATATATATATATATATATATATATATATATATATATATATATATATATATATATATATATATATATATATATTGTTGTTTTGATTATTTGATAATAATCAACTCTTTTTCGATTTGAGAGTGATCAATATAAAGTGAAATAATCACAAAATAGATCAATAAATAAATAAATAAAAGGTTAGATGAGAAAAAACAACACTCGGTTGAATTTAGATTATCTACAAATTCTTCTACCAAAGAAATATTTCAACAGGCTGTTCCTCTATATAATGAGGCTTTATTAAAGTCTGGTTTTAAATGTAATCTAACATATAATCCTAAAGCAATATCAACTAAAAAACGGAACAGAGCACGCAACATCATTTGGTTTAATCCTCCATTTAGCAAAAATGTTACCACCAACGTAGGAAAATGTTTTTTGAAATTAATTGGCAAACATTTTCCTAATAATAACAAACTACATAAAATCTTTAACAGGAACACAGTCAAAGTTAGCTACAGTTGTATGCCAAGTGTGAAATCGATCATAAATTCGCACAACAAGTACATTTTATACAACGATGCAAACTCTAATCAAGAAAACTGTAACTGCTTAGATAAAAATTTCTGCCCGTTGTCCAATAGATGTTTAACAAGCAGCATTGTATACCAAGAAACTGTAACCACCACTAGTGATTCATCTCCTAACGAAAAATCCTACATCGGTGTAAGTCAGACTTCTTTTAAATTGAGATACGCTAACCACGTTAAATATTTTAACATCCTAAAATACAAAAATGATACTGAGCTGTCAAAGCAGGTATGGAAAATAAAAGAAGCCAATTTAGTTCCTATAGTTAAGTGGAAAATTCTCAGGCGATGTAAAGCATATAATCCTACATCCAAGTCTTGTAAATTATGTCTCACCGAAAAATATGAAATCCTAAATTATAAAAATACCAATCTACTAAATAAAAGGAGTGAGATTGTTTCTAAGTGCAGACATAGAAACAAATTCCTCCTTTCTCAATTTGACACTGGCGATTAGAAAATATGTTTTTTCCATAATATTATTATTGTTAATATTATTGCTATTATTATTATTATTATTATTATTATTATTATTATTATTATTGTTGTTATTATTGTATTATTATTATTATAATCATTATTATTATTGCTATTATTTGTATTATAATTATTTGATGTCAGAACTCATTCCATTGTTTTTTTTGAATTTTGTAACGGTTTTTTAATTGTATTTTTGAACGGTTTTTTCTTGATTTGAATATATGGCTGATGAGTGCCGAAAACGGCATGAAACTTTAAGTACCGTAAAAAAGTTGTTTTTTCTCATCTAACCTTTTATTTATATATATATATATATATATATATATATATATATATATATATATATATATATATATATATATATATATATATATATATATATATATATATATATATATATATATATATATATATATATATATATTATATATATATATATATATATATATATATATATATTGTTTCCATTTTTGTCGTTGTTTACAAAAACAAACAAACAAGGCTTCTTAAAGGAGATCATAATAATCTTATCATCAGCAGTGGCTTAGGAAGGTTTTTAAATGCTTGAAATAACATTTAAAAACCTTTGTAACTAAATATTCATATGTATGACGAAAAAAAAAATTACTGTAATAGGAGATTGGGAACAAAAAACCCTATAATCTTAGCCCCTTCCCCTGCCCAAACGTGAGAGCAACAAGTTGATGAAATATTTTTTGTACTATTTTCAACTAGACTTATATTCATCAAGAAATTTTAAATTTCATAGTAAAATATTTTAGTGTTCAAAAGTTATGGCTATATAAAGTTTGCAACCCCCTCAAAGTGAGGGGGGTTTAAACTTTGTATGGTCATAATTTTTGAACACTAAAATATTTTACTATGAAATTTAAAATTTCTTGACGAATATCAGTCTAGTTGAAAATAGTACAAAAAATATTTCATCAACTTGTTACTCTCACGTTTGGGCAGGGGGGGGTTAAGACTTTGGAGTTTTTTGTTCCCATTCTCCTATCACAGTAATTTTTTTTTTAAATAATTTTTTCGTCATACATATGAACGTAAAAAAAATTGGAATATTTTTGTTGTTTATAATTTGGTTATTTCAAACATTTAAAAACCTTCCTAGACCACTGATCAGAACCTTTTACAAGTTTTTCACATCAATACATAAACAAGACTAAAAAATTACAACAAATCGTGATATAAATTGGAAATATAAATCAAACCACTAATGTTATATTTAATAAAAAAAGTATGATCTTATTGTCAGAACTTATAAAAACGAATATATATATATATATATATATATATATATATATATATATATATATATGTATATATATATTTATATATATATATATATATATATATATATATATGTATATATATATTTATATATATATATATATATATATATATATAATATATATATATATATATATATATATAAATATATATATATATATATATATATATATATATTTATATATATATATATATGTATATATATATATATATACATATATATATATATATATATATATATATATATATATATATATATATATATATATATATATATATGTATATATATATATATATATATATATATATATATATATATATATATATGCACACACAAATTTAATTTCACTTAAATTGTTTTTTTTTGAACCAAGTAGATATGTTTTTAAGTTCATCATTCATTATAGAAAAGAGTTTGGATATGTCATTACAAGTCAGGAATAAGTTGGTGTAGTCGCCAAACATTATATTCATTAAGTTTGAGGCTTTATTTAAGTCATTTATATTGATTAAGAACAAAAGTGGCCCCAAGATAGAATTTTGAGGAACACCACAGGAAATATTTAGAAGATGGTTTTGGTTATAGTTATTAATAAAAACAAATTGTTTGCGGTTAGATAAGTAACTTCGAAGCCATTTTATAGTTATATAGTTTAATCCGTAGTACTTTAGTTTTTCGAGTATGATTTCATGGCCGACAGTATCAAAAGCTTTTGACAAATCAATAAAAACACCTTTTGTAAATTGGAACCTGTGAAATGAATTTGAGATTTCTCGTACAAATTGAATGATTGCATGTTCAGTGGAGTTACTTTTTTGAAACCAAATTGATAATTATATAAAAGATTATTGGAGACAAGATAATTGTATACTATATTGTACATAATTCACTAGAAAATTTTTGAAAAGGTAGATAAGATCAATATAGGGCGATAGTTGTTGATATTGTATGTTTGCAGTTTTTAGTCGATCAGGAAAAACATCTAGGTGGACAGATGATTTATAAACTTTAAAAATAATATCTTTGAGATGATCAAAATACTCGATAATTGTTTCACCATTAATTCCATCAACTCCGATAGCTTTTTTTTTTAGTGATTTAAAGGCAATTTTGTATATTTCTTTGGAACAGTTGCAATCATCCATTCGTACTTAGAAATCATTAAAGGCGACTGGGGTAAAGGGAACTTTATTAGCTAATTTAGGGCCGATTTCGATAAAGTGTTTATTTCATTCGTTAGATATAGCTCTTGATTCGTGAATACATTTATTATCAACTATAATAATTTGGTGGAGGGAACCTGACCATGTTTTTTGATTGCCAGTAACTTCTTTTATTACTTGCCAAGTGCACTTAAAGTTATTTTGATAGGAAATGTAGGTACCTGAAAAAAAAAAAAAGGTCCTTCATAAATAATATAAGGAAAATTGACAGCTCTCGGTGGCCCTGTCTTAAAATTATTATGATCTTAGTGCAAAAGAGAAAACTGATTTATAAAAAGATTCATATTAGCAAGATTAAAATCTCGAGCAAATATTGTTTTAGAATTATTATTAATCGAAGTATTTGAGTTAAGAATCAGAAAGATTGGGAAATGATCAGAAATGTCAGATTTTAAAATGCCTATTTGATTATAATAGTTAAAGATATCAGTTGTTATGATATTGTCAATTTGAGACGATGAGTTTTTTGTTACCCTTGTTACCCTTTTAGGATGATTAATCAAAGGAACTGCTCCAGCTTCAAAAATTGAGTCGTAGAAGTTTTTAGCTTTATTTTCCTTATTATATGAAAAGCAATCTATACTAAGATCTCCAAAAATAAAATACTTTTTGTTTTCTTCTAAGCTTTTTTTAAAGATATTTTAGTTAAAGAAAATGTACAAGTTCACGCTAACGTCGTCAGGTGGTCGATTCATTTAGCTGCTCTGGCGTCAAACGAAAACAATCGTATTGGCAGTCTAGTTGAATGAGGTCATAACACTGCAAAAAATAAGAGAAAATCCTTAAAGAATTTTTTAAAAATTGATTCTCAGTACGCTGTATTTTAGTTAGGTTATGCGAGAAAGCGGTAAGATTAGCTGTACGAGAGCTAAAAAGATTGTATCCCATAAAAATGTGTTTATATAAGAGTTAAGAAAGATTGTATCACTTGAAGAAGTGGTTATGAAAGAGTAAAGAGATCCTACGAAGAAGTGGATATAAAAAAACCAAGAAGTTGTTAAGAATTGATAATAAAAATGATAAAAACCTGTTGTGGTTAAAACTGTTCAAACAACAACATAATGTAAAGTAATGTAAAGATTTATCTTAATCACTTTTTTTGTTTTTTTGTTTTTTAAATTAGAATTCTATACAACTTTTTGCGTAAATTAACCACCAAACTGTTTATAAAAAGTATAGATCACTTTTATGCGGAATTTATATCGTTTATTTTTTATTATTGCTAAATTTTGACATGCTTATAAATGTAAATACAATATAAACATACAATGATACCCAAAATTATCCATTTAACAATGCCTAAAACATTTTGTTAAAAAAGTTACTTACTAATAAATATTATTTAATGGTCAATTAAGTATTTGAAACAAAAAACAGCGCAAATTTTTACATCTAATAATATGCTAATAATATCTGATAATACGCTAAATTAATATTATTATTATTAGTCGAGTTACATCATTTTCTAGGCTTTTCTATTTTAAAGTAGTTTCAAGGCTTTTCTATATGCGGTTTTTTTTTAATTTTATTTACTAACAACGCGTATTGCGGGTTGCTTACTGCTAGTTGTTATTAAAACCCGAATGAAAAAATAATAATCTTAAAGGTTTTTTTTAATGTTTATGTTTTCAGAACAAATCACAACTTCTACCATTTCGAACGGGGTAATAACATTACAATCACGTGACAACATCAACCTAATCCATAGCAGGTGCTTAGTAATATATTTTTAGATGTTTTGTTTATATATTCATAGTCTATAGAAATTTACCCTGGTTTGGAAGCTATTGTTTTATTCTATTGTTGTCCAAGTTTTTTAAAAAAAGTCACGTGATCAATGTAGTTGCAAAACAAAGATTTAAATGGCTAACGCTTTAAGTTACTCTCAACAAAATAAAGTAGAAATCTTAGCTGATTTTTTAAATAGCGGTGATTTTGCGAAATCACCGCTGTTTCAATCACATCAAATTTAATGAATCAATCACATCACAAATTTGATGATCAATCACATCAAATTTGATAAAGAAATTGAAATAGAAATTGAAGACACAGGTTCAGAGGTAAAAAAATCATAAAACAAAATTAAATTTAGTTTTGTATTTTCACAGTTTTAAACTAATCAAGTGTAATAAAATTACTTATGTTAATTTACTTTCTTATTTAATGAGTATTTTGTTACTTTTCTTTAGACTTCCGACCAAATTAATCAACTTTGTCTTCAATGTTCAAAGTCATATAAAACTATAGGAGGTCTCAAAAGATATTTACGATCAAAACATATCACTAATGAAGATGAAATTTTTTGTATCAGCATTGAAGATATTGATTCATTGGCGGACGTGTATTTCAGGCACCCCCTTTAGTAGGTCCGTAAATAACGAGTCACGTTTTACGCATAACATTTATTAAAAATTATACTCTAACCCTGAGCCCCAAAATAAAATTTATTATATTGAAAGCCATACCCAAACCAAACCCTATACCAAACCCGGACCCTAACCATATCTTTCAGGGTTAGGGTTTGGTTAGGGTATGGTTTTCAACAATACTCATTTCGTGTAAGAATTTTTTACGGACTTACTAAAGGGGGTGCCTGAAATACACGTCCGCCGATTCATTAATTACACATGCTAAAAAAAATATATTAAATACATCCTATTATCCCAATGACTTAAGGTGGTTCCCCTAGAAAAAAAACATGACTTTGAAAAAAAATCAAAATTGTAAATACATATAATTTTTAAATGCTACTTTATACTCTTTCCAATGATATATTATTTGATGGGTCTTTTAAATTATGAAGATGAAAAATTAGGGTTTTAGAATATGGGTAGATTAAAAATGTCCATAACAACACCTTAGCAACACATTTTGTCTCAGTAAATATTTGACAAGTTAACAAAATAGGTGGTCTTTTTTTTGTTTTTCTACTCTGATTCTAGAAAGCACTTTTTGTTCTGTAAATTACTCAAATGTGCACGGAATTATGTAATGGAACAGAAAAAAAGTTAATAATAGCGATGTTAGTGTGGTTGACAGAAATATATTTTGCTTGTTTGCAAATGCTATGTTTGTTATGCTTTATCAATGTTTATTATTTTGTTTTTAATAAATATTGCTTTTAGATAATAACAGTTTCAAGAATAATTTCAAATGTGTGTATTTTATTTTGTTTTAAAATATTTTGGAATTTCAAATGGTTACTGTTTTGACCAATTATCTGTTAAGAGAGATAAAGAATGTATTGATAAAAGCATTTAAAAGACGAATGAAAAAGGAAAAATCAAAAGAAAAAAATAAGGGCTGCTAAAAAGGGTTATA
>NC_061163.1:10566636-10579136 GCF_022113875.1 Hydra vulgaris | reverse complement strand
ATGGAGACAGAGTGGAGGTCTCACTAGATGTTTTAAAGAAATTTTCATCACACAAAATGTTTGATTCGAAAGGTTGTGAAGAACATGGAGAAAGATATTTTTTAAAGCTATGAAGATCACTAAAATAAATTGGCCGTAGCGCCCCCCATAGGCCGTGGCGCTTGCCCCGGTTGTCTCCCCCCCCCCTCCTTGGGACGGCCCTGCTTATTACATAGGGACTAAAAAGTTTCAGCATGTGTTTTTTTCCGTTTTCAGCATGTGTTTTATATATATATATATATGTATATGTATATCTATATATATATATATATATATATATATATATATATATATATATATATATATATATATATATATATATATATATATATATATATATATATATATATATATATATATATATATATATATATATATATATATACATATATATGTATATGTATATGTATATATATATATATAAATTTATATATATATATATATATATATATATATATATATATATATATATATATATATATATATATATATATATATATATATATATATATATGTATATATATATATATATATATATATATATATATATATTTATATATATATATATATATATATATATATATATTTATATATATATAAATAGAAAAAATAAGGTCGTTAAAAATTGTCTACTCATAAAACCTTTAGGGTTTAACCAATCTACAAACGAGAAATTCACAAAAAGAAAAAATGCTGAGTTTCCCAACTTTTCTTTCGCACGTTATCGTTTCATTAAAATTTTGAAAAATTATTGCAGCGTTTTACCATTTTATTAGAAATTTAACTAAAACATCATTTTTGCCAATTATTTTATTTAGAATTAATTTAAAATTTGTTTTTCCGTTTTTATTTCAACTGTTTTTCTTTTTTTACAATTTTGAATAAAAGATTCGTATTTAAAGTTTAAATGGAGCGTTCATTTTCCTTTTCAATTTTATTTTAATTTTACTTTAATTCTATTTACAATTTAAATAAACTTTTAAATAAATTTAAATGTTTAATTTAGAATTTAAATAAAGCATTCGTTTTACCGCTTTTAATTTATTTGAAATAGCAAATAAAGTTTAACTTTCAAAATTGCACACGCCAGTCGCAGTAAATTACATATGATAAAGACTATAAACATTTGCCAATAAAAATTGAGATGTTAAGGGAGGTCGGGGGAATGGTAGCCCCATAAGATTTTTTGCCATTTTAAAGGTTGTATTATAATGGTTTGAGCTGTAACTATGGTAGAAGATTTACTACAATGTATATTATAAAGTATTTTATTGGCAAATTTGTACAAAAAATAATTAACGAGTTATTACAAGAAAAAAGTTAAACAAAATAGCCAGTATTATCCCATAACTTTGGGCCAATTGGGGCAATTGTGGCAGCCTGGTCAGCATTACCCCAATTCTTTTGTCGAATACGAATAATGAAAACAAGAATGATAATTATTAAAAATAAGTTTTAGAAGAGTTTAAGAGAACTAGTTTATGAGTTTAAGAATATATTTATAAAAATAAGTTGTACAATATTACTATTGAATTCAATAGTCACAAATATAAATATTGTTTTTATGGAGGAGATCTGTACAGTCATTGTGGGCCCAGTCACCACATGCAGCACAGGTTACCCATCATTCTCGGTTTTTACCATATTCCCCACAAACTAAACAAACATCTGAAGACTTTTCTATTTTCTAGCCATTTTATACGGCCATGATTGCCCCGTATAAAATGGCAATAAAAATCATAACCCCAAAATGAATCAATTTTTAATAACAAAAATAAAAACGTATTTTCAAATAAGAAGATACTTACATTTTATATATTTAAAAACTAGAATAATTATATTTCTTATCAGGCTTAGACTGGGCCGCCTGGTTATAGGGAGATTCCCGTGGGCCGGTTATCCCCAAAAAAGTTATCATATAGTTAGGCAGAATTTTATTTCCCGTTGATTATTATAATCAACGGTAAATTAAAATGTAACTAAAAACATAATAACTTTTTTTTTTGGTCTCTAATTACAAGCCAATACATCTGCCGGCTAATTATACAAATTTTGGCGGCCATCTTTAGCTGACCGAAAGTAGTATTATATTAACATAAACAAACCAAATTAGTTAACAAATGTTAAACTATTGATTTTATAATATAATTTTATATAGCTTTTAATTTGTTGTTTTTTGTGAATTGTTTACTGATAGAAAAGTCACAGATTGGTATTATTGATAATATTTTGTTGTTATAAATTATGTTACTATTTATGTTTGCTGCACTATGTATTTTGTTGATTGCACATCGAAATTTTGTCGGCAAGTATTTAGTATATGAACTTAATGGCGGATTTAGACAAAAGCTGCAATAGGCTGCAGCCTATGGGAGACACGAGGCCCTGGGGCGCCACAAGAAAAAAGTAAGAAAAAAAATGAAAAAGAAAATTAAAGTAAGAAAGAAAAAGTAAAGTCATCTAAAGCTTTATTTATTTTTTTACTTATTTACGATTTCATCCGAATTAAAATAAATAGTATTCGAAATTCGAATACTATTTATCCTTATTTTGTAAATAAATAACGTAAAAAAATAAATAATCAAGTAACACAAGTTATTTATTTTTTGCACATTGACATGTTACAAACATTTCATGATATTTCTACATCAATCAAATTCAATAATGACGTCCGTTAATGAGCGAAAGCTCTTTTAGATTCATTGACAAGTTTTAAATTTATTTTGACGGCACAATTGTTTTTAAAAGTATTTGAGCACACAACGCCATTTTCTGAATATTGCAAACAGCTGGAATAGATATACTAAGAGCCTATAAGATGGTTCTAGACAGTATTAATGAATTAAGCAAAGTAGATAGAAATTTTGTTCCATTTTTAAAGCAGCTACAAATTTCTCAGAACTTGCAAACACTGAACCGGGAAAAAGGAATCTCGGCATTGAAGTTTGAAAGAGAAAAGAATAAGAGCCAAAATAACTACTTTAAAGTGCGAATGAGAAATTTCGTGTGAATGTTCACAACATGGTAATGGATCAAGTAATCAGTAGTTTAAAACAGATATTTTCAGAGCATGGTAGTCTATATGCTAATTTATCTTGTTTAGATCCAAGAAATTTCGCAGAAATTTTGAAAAAAATGCCTAGTGACGCATTGCAGAGATCAGTAGTCTGCTCAGAAAATTTTATGCGTAACAAAAGATTAGCTACAAACGGAATTATTGAACGTTGCAAGGAAATGAGAGAGTTTTGAAGTAACTCTTGAAGATGAAAATATTTTATTATTTGAGACAGAAGTATTTGACTCAGTCTCGGACAATTTCCAACAATCTAAATCCGTAGAATTTGAAACTGTCTTTACAATCCCAGAAGTGGAAAACAGCAACAGCCACAGAAATAAATGCAAATCTTGCAAAAAATATATTGTTTGTTGTTACCTTGTTCTCCAAAAGTTCAACTTGCAAAGTCTTGCGTATTCAAAGTTGTTTCTGGCTTACAAATTTATGTTTACATTATCCTCATCGCAAGTTGCTAGTGAAAGGTCATTTTTGAAATTGAAATATATAAACAGATTAAGAAGCCTAATGAGCCAGTCAAGTTTACAATCATTCATACTGATGTCTTGTGAAAAAGGCCTTTTTCCAAGAAGTAATAACAATGCAATCATTGATGTTTTGGCATCTACTAGTCAAACGTTGAAAAAGTTGCTATAATAGTCGATATTTTGAGTAGTGGTCGTGTCGATTATTTCTACTGTTTTTAGACTTCAACTTACAGCAGTGTCTTAGAAATATTTATTTTTATCAATATTAAGGCTGGGAAGTACAAAATTTATTTTTTAAACTTTAAGTAATAATAAACAATAGTGCACCTAAAAATGAAAGGGTTCTTCACTTATAATATAGGTAAATTTATAAAAATAATGGCGTTAATCATGGTTGCTCTCCCGGGCGACGTGAAGACTCTCGGCGCCACTATATATATATATATATATATATATATATATATATATATATATATATATATATATATATATATATATATATATATATATATATATATATATATATATATATATATATATATATATATATATATATATATATATATCGAACCGAACTTTCGAAAGTTCGGTTAAACTAGCTGAACCGAAAAGTTATATATAACTGTTCATATTTGAAGTAAAACATCTAATGCTAGTTGTTTTTTTTACCTGATTTTTGGAATAAATGTTAACGGTATAGTTGTTTGTATAATTCAGAAAAAAAAAGTGAAAAAAGTTTATTTATGCCTGAGATATGAATGTTCAGAGCTTAAGTGACTTAAGCTTAGGCGATTTTAAGGTATAAATTTACTTTCAAAAATTTGATTTTTTTGTAAATTTACATTTAGGCTCATTTTGAAAACTGCAATTGTTTTCCAGTTGATTGTGTTAATCAATGTGGCTTAAGTATTTTGCGTAAAGAGGTTAGACATATGATCAAAAAATACAACTTTTTATTAAAAGAATATTGATTTATTTTTTGTATTTTCATTTTTTTTTACTTGAACATTATTAAATATTTTTGATTATGCAAAATTAAATAATTATACATAGATGCCTTCACATATTGCTAATTACTGCGCTTTCTCACTTATTCCTTGTCAATACTTTAACATTGGATGCAATTTCCAGGTAAGAAATTTTTTTTACAAAGTAATGGAATTTTAACGTATAGCATTTTAAAATTAAAATTTAAAAATTTTTCCTTTCATATCAAATAAGAAATTTGCAAAAATGTTTATTACCATGCCTAACTGTTCCGACTCAATTTTAAGAAAACGTTAATGGTAATGCAAATTGTTATGCTCCATTAAAGTTTTTATTTATAATTTTTTTTTAAAAAATCAAACTTAATCAATTTTAAATCTAGTAAAAGAATTAGCGCTCAAAAGATATTTAGCTAATATAAAAGATTTTTTTGATATGTAGCACTCAAATGACGCTAGGATATTTTATTCATTTAATTTTGCGCACTAATTACTTTCTCAAAAAAATATCATTGTGTGGTATTTGTTATTATTACTAGTTGTTATTATTACTAGTTGTTATTATTACTAGTTGTTATTATTACTAGTTGTTGTTATTACTATTTGTTATTATTACTATTTGTTATCATTTCTATTTGTTATTATTACTATTTGTTATTATTACTATTTGTTATTATTACTATTTGTTATTATTACTAGTTGTTATTATTACTATTTGCTATTATTACTATTTGTTATTATTACTAGTTGTTATTATAACTATTTGTTATTATTTGCTGTATCTAATAAGCTATGAAATTTTATTTTATTTTTATTTATTAACTGCAATAAAACAAGCCGTAAAAATAACTTTTGTGTGTATGAGATTTTAATTATTCTACTAAATTAAGACTTTTTCTTCTACCGATTATAACTTTCTTTTACCGATTATAACTTTCTTTAACCGATTATAACTTTCTTTTACCGATTATAACTTTCTTTTACCGATTATAACTTTCTTCTACCGATTATAACTTTCTTCTACCGATTATAACTTTCTTTTACCGATTATAACTTTCTTCTACCGATTATAACTTTCTTCTACCGATTATAACTTTCTTCTACCGATTATAACTTTCTTTTACCGATTATAACTTTCTTTTACCGATTATAACTTTCTTCTACCGATTATAACTTAAATCATTAAACTTTCTAAAATTGTTCAATGCGTATTTATTTTATGTAATTTATACAAAAAATTTGCGGATTTGCGGATCCTTGATTAAGTTGATGTATACATCACTACTACATATAAATATTTTGATTGTATTTTAAATTGTATACTAACTTCAAGTTTAAATTTGATGTGTTTAATCATTACTACACATCCTCCTCCATTTCCAAAATACACATCCAAAATTTTTATTTCTTTTTTATGATATTTAGATTTTTTAATTTATCACGTATCATAATTATCGCGTTCTTAAGAGCAAAAAAAATCATTTACTTTAATAATGCGTGCAAACCTCAAAATTATAACTGATAGACTAGACACAATAGAGAAAGACAACAACACAAGTCGAAAATAAAGAATATCAAGAAAGACCTGAACGAAATAAAAGATAGCCTCAGCTTTCAAGAGAATAAAACTTTAGAAAACATATCACACTTAAAAAAATATTATGACAATTAAATAAATACATTATATAAAAATCAATAGACTTGGAAAATAGTTCTAGAAGAAATAATCTAAGAATAAATGGACTAAAAGAGTCTCCTGGAGAAAGCTGGGACAATTGCGAAAAAAACTATTTAATAGTCAAATAGTGTTTTGTAAACTAAAAATAATATCTTTGCAAATGGTTTATACGACGATGATTTATTTATTTTTAATGGACCAGTCTCTTCATACTTTGACACTAAAACTTTTAAAGCTAAACTTCATAACTATATAGGCGAGTTTACGGAAATACACATAAACATTAGGAGCTTAAATAAAAATATCGATAAGTTAAAAATTTTCCTTATCGAATGCAAATATTCCTTTAGCATGATTTGTCTTACAGAAACTTGATGTTCTGACGAAAGTTCAAACCTCCTAATCCTTAATTATAATCTTATTTCTTATGAAAAAAAAGCTTACAAAAGAGGAGGTGGAATAATAACCTACATCCACAATAACTTAAACACAAAAATTAGAAATGATCTTTACATTTCCGATTCAAATAGTGAGATCTTTACAGTTAAAGTCATTAATGATACTACAAAAAATCTCTTAATATCCTCTTGTTATAGACCGCCCGATGGAGATGTTATAACGTTTTCAAATTTTATGAAACAAATATATATAAAAAGCAATGTTGAACATAAAAACTATTCTGTATTGGTGACATGAACATAAATTACCTCAGTTATCATAAACACGCAAATACCAAAATTTTTTTCGATGATATGATACAACATTACATTTTCACAATTATAAACAAACCCACCCGGGTAACTCCCACCTCAATTACAGCTATTGACAATATATTGACAAATTCAATTCAAGATCCATCCTTAAAAGTTGGAATAATTAAAACGGATATATCTGACAACTTCCCAATTTACTTCTCACTATCACAACAAGCAACACGTGTCAATAACTTGAAAATAAAAAATCATCAAAAGAAGCATTAATAAATTTTCGACTCAAAAACTAAAAGATTCACTAGCGATAGTAAGTTGGTCAAAAATATATCATGAATGTAGCCTCGGACGCACAAACTCCGCTTACAGTAAGTTTATAGATATTTTCCTAAATCTCTACAAAAAACATTTTTTAAAGGTCGAAAAAGATTTTAAAGCAAAGTACCTAACCACTCCATGGATTACCAAAGGAAAAAGAAAATCGTTAAAACAAAAACAAAAACATAAAATATCTAAAAAATAGAAACGATATTAATTTGTCTAAGTATAAGAAATATAAAAATAAACTCGAACCAACTACCTCCAAAAGTTTTCATAAGTGAAAAAGAGTTTAATAATAAAAAATCTCTGAAAAATTTAACATATACTTTGCAAGTATAGGTTTTAAAATCGCCTCTAAAGTTCAACCTACAAACAATTCATTTGAGAATTACATCAAGGACTCTCGTTGCTCTCTAGTTTTTAAAGAACTAGAATACGAAGAACTTGAAATAGCAGTTAAAACATTAAAAATTAACAAAGATCCAGGTATCAAAATTATATCCCAGCCAATATAATTTTGAATGTCTTCCCAGAAATAAGTAAACCCATTTTTCAAATATTTAACTCCTTAATAAAAACAGGAATTGTACCCGACTATTTAAAAATAGCTAAAATTATTCCTATCTATAAATCCGGAGATACATTCTCATTAAATAATTACAGACCAATATCAATCCTTCCCGTATTTTCAAAACTACTCGAACGAATAATATAGAATCGTTTATATAAATACCTAACCGCAAACAAAATCCTGAATGAAGACGAATATGGTTTTCAAACTCAGCATTCGACAGAGCATGCTATCGTAGACCTCATCAAAAGGATTAGTAAATCAATTTATGAAAAGAAGTTCGTATTAGGAGTCTTTGTAGACTTGTCAAAAGCGCTCGACACAATAGATCATGAAATTCTACTAAAAAAGTGGGAAAAATACCGATTAAAAAACCATACACTGCGGTGGTTTAAAAGTTACCTGTATAACAGACGACAGTGTGTTATTACAGATGATAATTACCACACTAAATTATTAAAATTAACTTGCGGTATTCCCCAAGGTTGATTCTTGCTCCTCTTTTGTTCCTAATCTATATAAACGACCTTCCAAAAGTTTCTAGCAAACTTGAATTTATAATGTTTGCAGACGATACAAATTTATTTTACTCTTCGACAAACATCAAGGATCTGTATGATAATGTAAACATAGAACTCCAAAAATTAAATATATGGTTTAAAACAAATAAGTTATCCCTAAACATAGAAAAAACAAAATACACTTTATTTCATTCAAACCAACAAGGTAACACACTACCAAATATTTTACCCTTTCTAAAAATAGAAAATATAGTAATTGAGAGAACTCACGAACCTAAATTTTTAGGAGTTATAATTGATGAAAATTTATCTTGCGAAGCTCACATAAATGCTTTAAACACTAAAATATCAAAAAACATAGGTCTACTTTATAAAGCTAAACCTATGCTGTCGCAAAGTTACTTAAAACCTATATATTTCTCTTTTATACATAGCTACCTCATATATGCGAATATAGCTTGGACGAGTACGCATATAACCAAATTGAAAACTTTATATCGACGTCAGAAACATGCTATAAGACTAATCTACCGTAAAGACAAATTTACAGATGCTGAACCCTTATTTAAAGAAATAAATGTGCTTAACATTTATCAAATTAACATTTACCAAAATATGTTGTTTATGCTAAAATTTAAATTAGGTCAAGTACCAAACCATTTTTTATATAACTTTTTTTTAAATAACGTTAATAAATATAACAAGAGAAACAGGAAACTTTATTACACCTTTCAAAAAAACAAAACTTTCCCAGTTCTCAATTTCATATCGGGGTCCTTATATATACAACAAACTATAGTTTGCTGTATATATAATTGATTTATTTTTAGTTCCTATAGGAACTAAAAAGAAATCAATTTTCAATCTAGATAATCAAAATTCCTTGAAAATAAAGTTGAAAAATATGATACTGAATCTAAACAGATACTCTGAATTCTTCTAAGACTATAAATTAAATTACATATACATCAACTACAAAATGAATTGACTCGTTTAAGTGTATTATCTAAATGACTCTTACCTTTCTCAAACAATATATCAAAAATTGTTTATTACACAAAAAAAAAATATTTGATTTTTTTTATCAATTTTAGTTATTATGCTGCTTGTTATGTTTAATTTTTTATACTGAGCTTATTTTAAGTTTATTTTTTTATTATTATATTTTTATTATTATATTTATATTTTTTGAGTTATTTTGAGCTTATTTTTTATACTGAGCTTAGTTTAATTTAAAGACTATAAAAATATAGTTGTACTTAATATATAATTAAATTTAACATAATCATAATATATATCAAACACATTGTAAGGTCTTCGTGATAAGATCATTACGATCTTCTTGAAGTCCGGGCTGTACTATTTAATTATAAATTTCACTATATATTTTGACTCACTAGACTTGTAAATAACACACCTTTAATTTACGAAACTTGTAAATGTTATATGTACGGCAAATATAAGAATTAAAAAAAAAAAATTAAACTTTTTATTTATTGCTTTCATTATTATTACTATTTTATTATTTATTATAGTTGTAGCTAGAAGTTGTTGCCGAAGAATCCCGAAAAAAATAATGTATATAGTTTTCGTGCCCATGGATTTTAAAAACAAATCACTTTCCCGCCAAAACTAGAGTTTTTTGTTTTCCGGATCAACAGAAGATCGTTTAACGTTATTGTATACTTGCTGAAATTTATCACTGTGCGATTAAATTTTAATTCATATTATAAATGGATAATTTGAAATGTTATTCTAAAAGTGAATTTGGACGAAAGCTAGTACATATTTTAGATTTAAAAACTTGTTGGAATAGCAAATGGTTGTGTGGCTATAAATAGATTTTTCAGATACACGCGCAAAGTATTTTGGAATCGAATGCGGATAAATGGCCAATAAAACCGAAGGATTTCTGTCTGCTGAGCCACTAAATTGTTGTTGGGGAGTTTGTCATTCTGATAGTCGTTATCCAGATGAATTGCCACCTAAAGTTTAAGGTTTCCCAAGCCTGGTAAAGTTGAAGAATGGATGGCAGATTCAGAGAAAGAAGAGCAAAACAAGGAAACTGAGTTGCGTAAAAAATGGATTCATATCTGGGGCAGAAAATCTTTTAATATTAACAATATAAAGAAAGACACATATTCTTGCTCGTTACATTTTTTCGAAAGCAAAGGTCCTACTAAAGACCATCCTAATCTATTGAAAGCAAATCTTACACAACACCAGATTAACTCTGTTAACAAAGGGAACAGAAAAAACCTAATCATTCGCGATGTCTTTGTAAAGCCTAAGAAAAAGAAAAAGATGTTGGAAGATGTTGATTTTCAAATATAAACTATTACTCCGTCTTATTGCAAACCTAATACAGAAAATGATTTTACTGAAGGTAGTCAAATTAAAGTTAAAATTAATAGTAATTTGGGCCATTGTTATGGTTCCTTAGCTTTAGATGTTCCAAACATAACTGTTAAAACATGTGACCAGTCCACTCAAACCTTTTATAATAAATATCTACAAGCAGCTAAAATTGAAACTGTTGTATTAAAAAGAAGTCTTGACAATCTTATTTAATTTCCCTCAACATTTCATTCAAATTTTTCTAGTGTATCAAGTTTATCATCTAGTAATGTCATATCAATGGAGTATATTTTATCTTCTGAAATTAAATGTGAATATTTTTTTGGTTTAACACCAGCTCAACTTTCTTGCCTGTATGATTTTCTAGGATCTGCAAAAATCCTACTGGAATAATTCAAGAAAAGTTAAAATCATTAAAAGAACATTTGTTTGTTACATTATTAAGACTTTGTAGAGGGTTTAATATATTTACTCTTGCTCATATGTATAATGTGAGTCTGTTTTATATACGTTTTACATTCACAACTTGGATAAATATATGTTTCATCATTTTAAATGTCTTAAAATGTCTCCAGAACGCAAAGTTTTCAAAAGAATGTTGCCTAAAATATTTCGAACATTCAAAAACATTTGTGTTACCATTGATCGTACAGAGTTTAGAGGTTCCAAGAAATGATTCTCAACAAGGAAACATATATTCACCATACAAGAATCACCGCACAATGAAATGCCTTATTGCCGTGAACCCAAAAGACGCAGGTTGTTATGTGTCAGACTTGTATGAGGGAAGCATTACTGATGTTGATATATTTCATAAATGTGGTATAATGAAACATATTAATCTAGAAGACACATTGTTTGTAGATAAAGGTTTTAAAATCCAGTATTTACTTCTAGAAAAACAAGCTTCTATATTTATTCCACCATTTTTAGGTAAACGCAAAAAATTTACTAAAGAAGAAGTTATGCTGACAAAAAGAATTGCAAAAGCCAGAATCCATATAGAAAGATTTAGCGAGCATTTTAAAAAGTTCAGTTTGATTGATTGTGTTATACCTCAATTTTTGGCAACTCATGTTTAGTTAACTTCCAAGATTGTTCAAGTGTTTAATTTTGATATGATTTTATGGTTTTATATTTAGAAGTTACTCTTTTTTTTTTTGGTAACATTGTAAACTTTGACAGAGTTATATTTTTCAAATTATTTTAATATAATTTTAGTTAAAATTCACAAAATTCTTTCTTTTTTTTTGCTTCTGTACATTGCCACCCTATAATCGGGTAATATCTAGGTTAGAATTGTTTAATATCTATTATTAAACAATTTAAACATGATATCTATTATACAAATGGAAAAATATATAAATAAAAATGAATTACTGTTCCACTAAAGCAAGCATTCATATTTTACAGCCATTATTTTATTTGTTTCTGCGTATCGGAGTCTAGGCACTAGTTAAGATGACTTTTGTGGCGTATTCAAAACCATACGCTATTCAATGCTGGATTTAAAGATTTATTAAAGTTAAAAAAGCAGATGATAAATCCGCAGTCGATTTCAGTTTAGAAAAACTCATGTTGTCTGATGTTGAGTTGGAAGTAGTTAAAAATTTATCAAAAAATATTGAGCTAATTGTTTGAGATTTTGAAATGATTTGTAGAAGGAAAGTGACATTAACAGCTGATGAAACATTAAAATTTATTATTAAAGAACTTGATACTGAAGATTGCTATTTAGCAAATAATCTTAAGAAAGCTCTAGTTGAAAGGATATAT
>NC_061163.1:10517582-10565638 GCF_022113875.1 Hydra vulgaris | reverse complement strand
TCTGGGGTAGTAAAATACCCCGCCGACCTTTAAGGGTTAATCACTAATCCATTTTCCTTAGTGTACCCAATAACTGATTCTTTCCCCCAAAAAAATAAAAATTTTTAAGTTCTTAGAAATTGATTTACTAACTTCAATTATTTTTGCTTCAGCCATTCTTACAAACTCGGTATACTTAAAGTTACTTTTTTCTGTTTTAAAAACTAATTAAAATTATAAAGCCCACTCACTAAACATCATCAGCGTTATTGTGAAGCAGTTCCGCTTCCTCCTCACAAAGTAATTTAACGTTTTTAGTTAATTTCTATCTAGCTAATTGAATTTCTACATTAACTCAATGATTTAATTATTTCATTTGTTCATCTTACTAAGAAGAATTGTTTAAAATGTGTTAAACTTTTTAAACTACGCGAAGCATAAAACAGTTATTGAAAAAACTTTTTATTTATAAATAAATCATCTAGCGTTAGTTTTATTGGTTAAATCTTGTTGGACTTTTTAGGGCCGGGGGCTGCATTATTTTGGCGGCCTTTTTTATGTGCCACAGCGTAAAAATGACTAAAATAAATACCGAATGGTCCTCTTGACTATTTCCCCTGACATTGTGAGTCCCGGGGCTTTAGCTCCACTACCCCCACCCCATCTCCTCAATCCGCAACTGGAAATAAGACATAAGTATGAAAATAAAAATTATATATACTCTTTGATAAATCGAAGAACACTTGTTTCTTTATAAGTTGTTACTTTATAGAGAAAGTGTCGCTTAATTTAAAAAAAAAAAATTTTAAAAGAGCGACGTTTCAAAAATAATTGCTCTAATCGTCTTTATTTTGCTTAAAGTTTTTTCGCGTTAAAAGCTATTTTTCTTTTTTTAACTGTCTCTCATCGGTCCAGTTAATCTTATTGCGCTTTTTTGTTTGTTTTATAAATTATAAAAGAGCGACGTTTCAAAAATAATTGCTCTAATCGTCTTTATTTTGCGTAAAGTTTTTTCGCGTTAAAAAACTATATTTCTTTTTTTAACTGTCTCTCATCGGTCCAGTTAATCTTATTGCGCTTTTTTGTTTGTTTTTAAAATGTTCTCAAAACGACTAAAAAATCTGGCCGGTTTTTCGCAACTAAATATTATTTCTGTGGTCAATTATCGAGTGCGATCGCACCCGCTTCCCAACCAAGCCTGATATATATATATATATATATATATATATATATATATATATAGATATATATATATATATATATATATATATATATATATATATATATATATATATGTATTATATATAATATATATATATATATATATATATATATATATATGTAATATATATACACATATAATATATAAATATATATATATTATATATATATATATACATATAAATATATATATATATATATACATATATATATATATATATATATATATATTAACTATAAAGAACTCTAAAGAAACAAAAATAAAAACAGTACACAAATTATTATCAATTATTATTTTGGTTTTTATTTTTTTCTGTTTCAATCTCTTTTTCTTTTTTTAGTTTTGTGTTTTTTGTTTTTGAAACTTTTTGAGCATTATTATAAAACTTGCAAACGGCCGTGTTCACGTTTTCTAAAATATTATAATCGCGTGTGGTCATACGAAACGAAAAACCGCACGCCTTTTCTGGGAAGGCTTGATATATATATATATATATATTATATATATATATATATATAGATATATATATATATTTATATATTAATATATATATATAGATATAGATATATATCAAGCCTTCCCAGAAAAGGCATTTTTATATATATATATAAAAATAAACATTTATATATATATTTAAAAATGTTTATTTTTTAAATATATATATTTTATTAAGAGTAAATAGTAAATAGGGTAAGACAATTTTAATATATAATTATTAATTTATATATATAAATAATAAACAAAAGAAACATATAAAGTTAAATAAAGTTTAACTTTTTTTCCTCCTTTCTATTTACTAATATATTATTTGATTGCATCTGATTGTATTTATTTCCCACCTAGTTCTTAATGATCTTGTTTTAAAGTATAAATTTATCTTTTATGTATTTTCTTTGTTATTGTCTTCATCTTTAACTTAATATTACAGTCAATTATTTTTTATTATTACATCAAATTTATTTGAAAGAGGTTCAAAAGCTTTCATTTTTTTCATTGTTTAATTTGTTCAATTAAAATATAAATTCGTAATGTTTTTGCATCATTAAAACATTAAAACAATGAAACAACGATTTCTTTTCATTAACGCTAATAGAACTTTTATAACTTTTTTAGCAAACGTTTTCACAAACTTAAACTTTTCTTTTTCTTAAATAAATTTATAATTTTAATTTAGTTTTAAATAATATAAGTTATAATTTTAATATCAAAAGCTTTTTAATGCTCTAATTTACCGAATGAAGTAGGTTAATATTTAGAAAATAAGTTTTTTTAAATGTTTTACTTCTACTGCCAAAACGCAATTAAAAATAGGTGAATAGTGATTATTTTGTTTTTAACAATAAGCAAACTATTCTGTTAAAAACAACGTTTTTAGAAATATTTTTTAAGTTAATTAAAAAAAATTTATTATTTTACATATGGTTTTTAGCAAATGCTTTTAGAAAATTAAATTAGCAATCGTTTCTTATAATTAATATCATAATTAATTTGTATTTATTACACAATTTAATATTATTAACAAACTTATATTAATAAATAAAATTTAATTTAATTTCGTTAAATGTTTGCTGTAAACGTTTTGTATAAAGAAGTCTCATTCACAAATCACCATTCATTGTTCATAGAAATTTGCGCTCTAATTTCAACAGAATGACGTAAGTTTACATGAAAAAATGAGTTTTTTAATTGGTATAACTTTAAAAAGTATATCTATAACATTTTACCTAAGTTGAAAAAACTCAATTAAAGATATTTGAATAGAGATTATTTTGTTTTTAACAATAAGAGAACTTTTTCGTTTAATTAACCAAAAATCTTTAACAAAAACTTTTTATAAAAAAAAATTTAATATAACCATTAATAGTTTTTTCTCTCCCAAATTTTTAGGACGAGCGCGATTTTTTACTTTTGTAACTAAATTAGCAAGCGTTTTGTTTATCATGCTCACAATTTTTTAATATTCCATTAACAAGCGTGTTTCACCTGATGGAAGCAATTGCTCCTGCTTCATTCCAAGGCCTGATATATATATATATATATATATATATATATATATATATATATATATATATATATATATATATATAACTATATATATATATATATATATATATATATATATATATATATATATGCTTGTTGTTTTTTTTAACATACTTAATAACAAGGGTTTTTAAAGCATTTTAAGTTGAATATAAAACTGCTGTTAAAAAGAACTTAATATCTCCTACTTCTATTTTTTTAAAATTCTCTGATAGTTTAATGGGAAAAACTTCACTTCACGACATTTTGACACTTTATACTATATACTGGGCAACTCTAATATATATATATGTATATATATATATATATATATATATAATATATATATATATATATATATATATATATATATATATATATATATATATATATATATATATATATATATATACTATATATATATATATATATATATATATATAAATGCAACCCTGGAAATAAGGAAAAATGGGGTCGGCAAATTATTGCCGACCTCAATTTTTTAGGTCGGCAATAATTTGCCTCAAACTCTTAGGTTGGCAGTTAGATCAGCATTGCTGAATGCTGACACTTATTCCGAGAGTTGTTTATGTATATATATATATATATATATATATATATATATATATATATATATATATATATATATATATATATATATTATATATATATATTATATATATAATATATATATATATGTATATATATATATATATATATATATATATATATATATATATATATATATATATATATATATATATATATATATATATATATATATATATATAATATACATATTTTATCAGGAGTTAATAAGGTAAGACAATTTTTTATACTTTTATATATATAAATAATAAATAATAGAAACATATAAAGTTATATATTTTTCAATTTTTTCTTTACCTATTAATAAATGGAACTATAAATAGTTGTTCTATGCATCTTTGTTGGAGTTAAGTTTGTTCAAAAAAAAAAAAAAAAAATTCCTAATGGTTCTGTCTCTCTCATTATATTTTCAAAAACCAAGTTAACTGTTTTTAAATTACAATTAATTAAAAAATGAATTAATTTTTTTCAGATAATCCTAACCAAAATGAAAATGTGGAACTTGCATTTATACGTAGGCTTGGTACTTTTGCTGCAGCTTGCATGAATTCCAGATATGATGGTACAATCTACTTTGGTATTTCAGATGGCAAAGATGAAAAATATGTACATGGAGAAATAAAAGGTGTGAACACTTCTGTGGTTACTATTTGCAAATATGAAGAATGGATAGAAAAGCATTTTAGAAAGAACCCACAAAGTCTTCAAAAATGTTCTCGAGAAGAAAAAAGTGCTTTTTCAAGATGCATGAGCTCTATACGATTTGTTCCATTAATAGATTCAGATCGTGTTGTCATTGAGATTGATATTGAACCAAAATGTTCTATTTGCAAATTCCTAAAGTTTAAAATTAACTCCATTAAGTATAAAGATGGAGTATATTTCATAAGAGAAGGTTCCGCAAGTGTTCCTCTTAAACCTCGTAGCAAAGATGAAAAACATTTTATTAGTACCCAATCAAAGTTTTTAGCTGACAATAGAAGAGACATTGAGTCTTACAAAAACATAAACCCAGTTGATATGCAACAGAAGCTCAAGAATATGTTATGCAAAGGAGAGTACAAAATTCCAGATGATAAATGCACATACTTTCTTCTCATAAATAGTTATTGTACTGATGAATGCTGCAAAATGTCAGATTTTTCAGATTTTGATTGGGTAAAGCAAATTAATTGGAAATTAATTTTTGATTTTAATCCTAATTCAGCCAGCAATGGTATACTTTCTATTTTACAAGATCCAGATAGCATGTTAATACCACCATATAGCATTTCAGGTAAATTTTTTTTTTATTACATAAAACATGTGATATAATGTATAAATAAGATCTTTTAAATAGTTCAAACTTCTTTTATTTTTATTTTTCTGTGTGTGCTTTTTTTTATTTTTATAATAAATATGTAATTACATTTTTTGTTTGTTTGTTTATAATTGTTAACTTTTATTATAATTTAATTATGAATTTCATACAATTAATTAAAACGCTTTAGCAACATGGGAAATGAAAAAGGAAAAAATGTTTCTTTTTTAATACTGCCATATCAAAGTCTTTTTTTTTGTTTTGTTTTACTTTTTATGTAAATTTTTTGTGTCTAGATTTTTAGTTTTTATTTAATTTAATTTTGTGAACAAACTTTACCAAAAAACACATTTGAATAATTATTAAGTACTATTTAAATTGTTATAATAAAACCTTTTTAAGTGTTTTATTTTTTAACTTTTGTAATATTTTACAAATTAACATTGATATATTAAAAAAATTTGATTTTCTGCATGCTTGTTCAAGATGGTCAGGTTTCCTTTAATTTTATATAAAACAATAAGCAAAATAATTTAAATTAAAGAAGTACCCACAAAGCAACTGTCCCTAACATAGATATATAAATTACTGGATTTGTTTAGGTATACCCAGTCTAATAATTTTAGAAAATTTTTTGAAGCCAAACTTCTGTTGAAAAAGTAATGTAGGTTGAGGCAAAAAGTTAAAATAAAAATTTGTTAATATTTAAATGTTTAATAACTGAAATCTGAAATTCATTATGTTAACTTATATATTCTGAATGATAAAGTTATTAGACTAATGACTCAAGTCTATTAACAATTTACTAGTATCCTGTTAATCGAGAGATCTGGAAATTCAATGATAAGCAGCTGTTTTATTGTGAAGTTATATTGACAAATAAAATATATACTCTAAATATTTAAAATATATTTTCATTGAATCAATTTGGGTTTCCAAAACATGGTATTTTTAGAAGACAGTAAACATTTATATACATCTTTATCTATGTGTATTATATTTACTATGATATATATTTATATTTATGTATATTATAAATATTTGATGTATCCTACATTGACAAAGAATTTAATTTTTTTAAAGGTAATTTGTTTAATTTAAATAAATTGTGAAAACCAGTCATATCAAGGATTGAATTAATACAATTTTTATATGCAAATGTATTTATGTATCTATATTATATAAATACATACATACTGAATGAATAGTATATAGATTTATATATATATATATATATATATATATATATATATATATATATATATATACATATATATATATATCTATATATATAGATATATATATATATATATATATATATATATATATATATTATATATATATTATATATACATATATCATTATATATATATATACATATATATATATATATATATAATATATATAGATATATATATATATATATATATATATAAATATATATATATATCTATACATATATATATATACATATACTATATATATATAACTATATATATATATATATAAATATATATATATATATGATATATATATATATATAATATATATATATATATCATATATATAGTATATATATATATATCTATATATTAATATATATATATATATATAGATATATATATATATATATATATCATATATTATATATATATATATATACATATTATATATAAATTATAGTATATTATAAATATATATATATATATATATATATATATATATATATATATATATATAATATGTATATATGTATGTATATGTATATATATAATATATAAAGCCAACAAAGTATGCAAATCATCAAAGAAATGTCATGTCTGCTGTATATATATATATATATATATATATATATATATATATATATATATATATATATATATATATATATATATATATATATATATATATATATTATATATATATATATATTATATATATATGTATATATATATATATATATGTATATATATATATATATATATATATATATATATATATATATATATATATATATATATATATATATATATATATATATATATATATATATATATATATATATATATATATATATATATATATATATATATATATATATATATATATATATATATATATATATATATATATATATATATATATATATATATATATATATGCATGTATATTAATATATATGTTGTATGCTGGAAAAAGAGTACGTTGCTCATTGAAATGTTGCACCAACATAACTTTACAGCTAAATCGATTTCTCAAAGGTAAATCGATTTCTCAAAGTTTATCATGAAAATGTTGTATCGGCACACAACAGAGTTGCATGATTTTGGCACAATGTTTCCACAGCCAGTTTTACTGGCGCAAGACATAAGTTAACAGCTAATATTGCATCGGACTCATTATTAGTTACCTCAACTTCAGACTCAAGGGCAAAAAGTGACTCGTGAATGCCTTTTTTCAATTATACAAAACGTTCGAGTACTGTTTGCAAGCTAATCCAGCTAGTTTTGGATCCAAGTATTAGTGGAATATCTTTATCAAATTTTTCTAAGGTGCGTTTTTGAATTTTGATCATTTTTTGTCGGAGAACGGCGAAATAAAAATTTCACAACGGTGCGCACCTTTTTGATTAACGGCTGCAAATCATCAGTCAGTTCAATAGAGTCATTCTCTTCACTCATTACAACTTGAAACCCGCCGGAAAAGTCTTCATCATTATTGGTTATGTTTGTGTCATCAGTATTTCCTCGTCACTCTCTCTGTTATTGCATATTACTTTCAAGTTTTTTTTGCAGAAATAGACGATTTTTTTGTACAAAATATCATGAATACCTAGTTGAATCCCATGCCTAATGCACAACTGTTGATCACAGTTACTTAAACGCCCCACTTTCTACATTATCGAAACTTTTCATATTTACGTTAGTGCAAAATTCAAACATGCGTTCTACATTAAAGCGAGTGACGTAATGATAATATTTTAAATTGGTGCTTCATTGTTTAATGAAAACACGAAAGTAAATAGAATACTTAAAACTTCTAGTCACGATCAAACAACGCTTCCGGTAAGAAAAAGATAGCTAGATGACAAAAGACGTGTTTAAATCGTCTAAAACAAGTATTCTACGTATTTTATACGTCTTAAACGCAAGCTGTTCGCTGGCTAGTTGCTAGCTCATTTCCTACCAAACCTAGTGGCAAATGAGCTGGCAACTAGATATTAAGTATAAAGTACGTAGAATACTTGTTTTAGACAATTTAAACACGTCTTTTCTCATCTAGCTATCTTTTTCCTACCGGAAGCGTTGTTGAAAGTTTTAAGTATTTCATTTACTTTAGTGTTTCACGTAAAGAGGGCGATAGCACCTGCTATATCATAAGCCCTCTACATATATTTTTAATCCGGTATTGAGCCAAACCAATACCGGTATTTCGGTACTTAAAAATGTCCGGTAATACCGGTATTCCGGTACCGGTACTACCGCTATTGGAAGCTTTAGGCCAAAGTAAGAGCTCTTTTCGACACTGGAAAATCTGACACATTTATAAGCAAATCATTATGTGATTCTTTAAAACTTAATACACTCCATTCTAATAAGAGTCTCTATAGCTGATCCTACCTTATCTTGTCAAGTTATAATTAAAGTTTCAACTAACTTCACTTTATTTGGTATGAAGTTCTCTAATATTAACCTTTTGATTATATTCAACTCTTGTGAACAAATCATTCTTGGTAGAGATTTCCTACAGTTACACAAAAGTCTTTATATTAATTATGGTGGTAAAAACGATTCTTTAAAAATCTGTTCTCTATATAGTAATACAATGAAAGCTAGCACTCATTTTCCTTTTCTATCAACAGAATGTAGACCGATTGCTTTACCTTCTGGACAATATAACTCAAAAGATAAAACATTCATTGAACAAGAAACTAAAAAACTTTTGGAACCAGATATAGTTTAACCAGTAACTCTCCTTGGCGATCACAAATAGTTGTTACCAGGAATGAGAGACATAAAAAAGGCATGGTCATTGATTACTCAAACAATAAATCGCTTGATGCTTATTCTTTACCTAACATCAATGAATTAGTTAACTCTGTTGCAAAATTTTCATTATTTAGCACATTTGATTTAAAAAGTGCCTATCACCAAATACCCCTCCTATAAAATGATAAGTACTATACTGCGTTTGAGTCCAATGGACATCTTTTCCAATTTTAAAGAATTCCTTTTGGCCTCACCAATGCTGTTGTACAATTTCAAAGAATCATGGATAAGTTTATTCAAGAATACAAATTAGAAGACACCTTTGTATATCTAGATTAGGGATGTACCGATGCTTCGGCTTCGGTACATCCCTAAAATATTTCTTCGGCACTTTTGCTGAAGGTGCATCCCTAAAGTATCCCTTCGGTGCATCCCTAAAATATCCCTTCGGCACTTTTGCCGAAGCTTCAGTTTTGGCCGAAGCCAGGGTCAGTTTTTGCTGAAGCATTAGCTTTGGCGAGTTTTTTTAGGTAATTAAAGGTAATAAGCTTCTGTTATATTAAACATAAAATAATTTTATTGCTTACAATATAATTACTAAAATTCTACTACTTGTAATTTGCTCCTTTACTATGATTCCTTGACGTATACCACGGCATATATAGTACAGATTGTGACGTACCGCAAACTATATTGTTATTTTTTTTGTTTACCTACTTATCAGTCCGTTGTTATATTAACTATAACCTATTTTAATTGTGACTTGTAAAAAATTATTTCTTATCACTACTCAAAAACATGAATTGTTAATATCTGCAGATAACCTGCAGAAAGTCAATAATAGCATGCTGCAATAATTGTATGCATACTAAAACACTTTGAAAGCATTACAAAAGGTAAGAGCAGACCCATTAGAGATCATACCGTCTCTTGACTAAGCTAGGAACAAATCAACTAGAATCAAAACTGATGTTGATGAACTTAAAACTGATTTTAAAATTCATTTTTATAAATACAAAGATAATGCTCGCCTGGAAATTGCAATGATTCTCAAACCCCGTTTTAGATAAAAAAATTTTAAGAAACAGATCATAACATGTTTAAAAAAGTTTTATATAGGGTACTACTGCTTTTATTTGGAGTATCAATACTCAAGATGAAAATGGTAGTACCCTTGATATAAAGTTTGTTTGCTTGTTGTAAATGATCACTTACATCAAGCAAAAGAAGTTAATTTCGTTAAAGACTCCAGTCATAATGATCCAATCAAAAAAGAAAGCATGGGCATATATAGCTTATTAGAGAAAATGGGTATAAATGAAAATGCTTCACAGAAATATGAAAACACTGATGGAGGGGGGAAAAAGTATAATAGTAAAGATCCTAGAAGAAAAACTCAAAATTTAAAAGGAAAATGGTACGAATAAAAAATATCTCAATAAAATTGTAATTTTTTTTATTTATTACAAATATAATTAAAAATTGATGTTAATTTTCAAATTAATTATTATGTTGCATTCTGTTAATAGAAATTTATTTACAGGTTGATTTGCACACCAGAAATGCTGTAGACAAAATTATATTATTTATATTATGGAAAGATTGCTGTAAGCAGGCACAAACTATATACAGGCAGGCCGTGTCTTCCTGTAGTTACAGGTCTGGTTGCATTTATTATTTTTAATTTTCCATGCATAAAATAATTATTTATCAACTATAAATGTTTATTTACAAGTCGAATAAGAGTATTCTTTTTTTCTTACTTGATTAAAGATTTAAAGTATTAGTTTAAACTTTAAATTGATTCATAGTTTTGATTCAACATGGACAAAATCAACTTTGTCTTAAGCCTATCAACATTACTAAAAAATGAATGCCCTTATAAGTGGTGGAGTGTTTACAATTACACCTGCCCCAATAAAGACACTAACAAGTGGGATTCGGCAAGGTTTTCAATGAAAAGTTTGTGCGCACCTCTTTCATTCGTAAAGAGTGAACCTCTATTCAGCACAACGGCAAACATATTTTAAGCCAAAAGAAACAGATTGTTGCCTGAGCATGGAGAACAAATTACATTTTTAAACTACAGTTTGCCTGATTTCTAACAATGGATAATTAATTTAAGTTTAATAAACTAATAAGTATAATAAAAACAACCTCCCTCATTTACTCTAATTTCTAGTTATTACTAAATGGTAATTTTATTATAATGCAAAGTACAAACTAATGTAATGTTCAACTACTAATTTGTAATTAGTAATTACTAGTTAGCTAATCATCTTTTTTTCATGTAATATTAAATTTGTTCAAACAAGGTATTGCTACATCCTAAAATCCTATGACTTTTGATGATTTGATATAGTAAAATACCTTGTGCGCTAAAATACTTATAAATGCAGTACATATATTTTACTAAATGCAATGCATATAATAATTGTAATAAAATGTTAAAAAATGTTTTTCAGCAAATAATATCATCCCTAGATAGCTAGATCTGCAAGATAGCAAATTTTACCTTTGAGAGTGCAAAAGCTTCGGCTCCGGCTGAAGCTTCGGCTTCGGCAGAGTGACTTTGGCTGAAGCTTCGGCAAAATCTTAGCTTCGGTGCTCTAATCTAGATAACTTGCTTGTATGTGGTACATCTATAAATAAACATGATTTCAATTTAGAAAAATTTCTTTTAAGAAAGCAATGTTTACGTTCAATGAAGAAATGTCTATATTGTCTACATCATGTATAATCTACCTAGGTTTTATTATAAAAAGTGGCTCTTTTTCCCTGATCCAGATCGCTTAAAGCCATTGACTAAAATACCTGCTCCCACTGACAGTGGTTATCTCCATCGAGTCCTTTGTATGTTACTCATACTACTCCCAATATATTAACACTACTCCCTACTAACTACTACTACTAACACTACTCCTTATACTACTCCCAATATAATAACATTTTTCTGACAAAATTCATTGTTTATCTCTAACTTCTACCTTTCCACTGTCAATTCAGGCTATTAAATGTTTCAATGAAATGAAAGAATTAATCTCTCAGTCAGCTCTACAAGCTATTGATAAAAGTATACCATTTGAGGTGGAAACAGATGCCTCTGATTTTGCCATAGCTGCCTCCCTTAATCAGGCTAGAAGACTAGTTGCATTTTTTCTCTCAAACTTTCACCTACCAAAAAAATACATTGTTCTGTTGAGAAGGAAGCTTATGCTATTGTCAAATCACTTTGAAAATGGAAACACTACCTTGTTGGTCGGCATTTTCCTCTAGTCACTGACCAGCGCTCTGTCTCTTTCATGTTTGACAATAACAAGGGTGGAAAAATTAAGAATGGCAAAATTCTGAGATGGAGGATAGAATTTTGTTCGTTCAGCTAAGATATAGTTTATAACCCTGGACATAACAATTTTGTTGCTGATGCCCTCACTAGATCTTGTTGCTCTATGACTATAAATGGTCCCTATCTTAAGGAACTACATGAATCTCTTTGCCACCCTGGAATCACCAGAATGTATCATTTCATAAAATCAAAAACACTGGCTTTTTCAATTGATTATGTAAAAAATACCATTTCTTCATGTCAAATTTGTGCTGAATTAAAACCTAATTACTATGTAAGCAACTTTAACCTTAACTCATCACAACTACAGTTGTTGATGAGTTTTCAAGATTTCCCTTTGTATTTCTATGACATGATATCTCTACTTTAACCATAATTAAATGTTCAATTCAACTTTTCACTTTATTTGGTATGCCAGCTTATTTACATTCAGATCAAGGCACTTGCTTCATGTCTAAAGAGCTCTGCAATTTTCTTAATTCTCGAGATGCAAACCTGAGTAAAACTACTCCTTATAATCCTCAGTGCAATGGTCAATGTGAAAGATACAATGGCATAATTTGGAAAGGAATTTTGCCTCTCAAATCAAAGAAGTAATCTACAATAAACTGGAAAAATGTTTTACCCGATGTCCTTCATTCAATGCATTCCTTACTTTGCACTTCTTCTAATGCTGCACCTCACGAACGGTTATTCGGATTCAGTCGATGTTCTTCTAATGGATACTCTGTTCCTACATGGTTACCAGAGTGTCGGATTCAGGTCCTGTATTACTTAAAAAGCATGGTTGAAGAGATTGAGCTTTTAGAAGCTAAAAGTAAATATTCTCATGTAAGAATGCCTGATCTCGCACTAATGGCTGATATAATCAGTGATATTGTTGGAAATAATAACTACAAAGATAATTCCAATAAATCTGATACAATCCCTTCATCTGAACCTCTCCATCTGAAATGATCTCAAAACTTTTCTACTCTCTCTCCAACAAATCCCAATGAAATTTCTATATAAGATTCAGTCCCTCATTGTTCAGGATGATCCCAGAATCCTCCTAAATATTTAAATGACTATATTTGAACAATTTGAAATTATTTACTTATTTTATTTATTTAGTATGGTAGAATGTGCTGATTTTTATAATAATTATTATCCTTGTTGAGTTTAATTATGTGTATATTAAAACTAATCTGTTTGTATATTTTAGTTTACATATTATTATATGAAGAATATAGCCTTCTATGTTGGCTTAGAATTAGTTATAGACTAATTAATGTACTAAACTACAATGTAGTATAGTACATTGTAGTATAGTAATATATATATATATATATATATATATATATATATATATATATATATATATATATATATATATATATATATATATATATATATATATATATATATATATATATATATATATATATATATATATAATCCTTCCCAGGAAAGGCGTGCAGTTTTTCGTCTCGTACGACCACGAAAACGTTTTTCAAGTTAGAGAACGTGATCACGGCTGTTTGCGCAAGTTTTATTATATGCGTTGCTGAAAAATTGTTTTAAATTTAATTACTATATAAGAAACAAATACGTAATTACATAATAAACTTAAATAGAAAACAATAATAATAGTTTAAATAATTTGTATGTTGTTTATATTTATTTTTTTTTCTTAGTGGTCATCATTATGGGCAATAAAATAAAAAATTCAAAGCAAAAAAAAAATAAAAAAAATAGTTTTAGGCGTTAAAAAGAATGACTTTTCCTTATTTTATGTGTTTATTCTTTGAAAGGGAAGGAGAAAATATGTATCGTCATCTGTTTGTAAAATATATTTGTATAATTATCATGTAACAAGTTTATATCAAGAGTTGAATTATACATAGTGATTTGCAAACTCTGGTAAAATATTTAGTCTTTAAAGTTTTAGTTCATGCAAAGCTGTGTACTTTGTTTATAAGGAGCAAATTATTAAAAGTTTGCTAGCAAGAAAGTTATGAAAAACAAAACAAAAACAATAAGCTTACGACTAAATAAGTAATAACACTTTAGTCACTAACTGCATTATAAAAGTAATAAAACTATAATAGTGTCATTACATTTATAAAGCACTTATTACTTTTAAAGTTCATTCTTTGTTCAAACAACAAAAGTTTTTCCAAATTTTAGTTTAAGTAGAAAAATATCTAGAAGAATAAAGTGGATGTTCAAATAATATTGAAACTTAAATAACTTATAAAAACGTGACAAACAACTTTATAAAAACGTATGGTATTAAAAGTTTAGCATTATAAAAAACGTTACTAATGGACCGTAAAAACGCCCGTTAGTTTTAAAATTAATCAATAAAAATTTTTTATTGTTAGATTTTAAAATTAACACGCGTTTTTACGTAATGTTTTTCATAATGCTATACTTTTTATAAAGTACTTTTTTATAATGTTGTTTAAGTGATATGTAAAAGTTCCTGAAATTTTTAATAATATTTATTAAAAATTTCAGGAACTATCAGCTTTATTTTTTCTATTTGCTTTTTTACTTTAATAATTGTATGGAATTAATTATTGTTTGAACAAAGAATTAACTTTAAAAAAAATAAGTGCTTTATAAATGTAATAACACTAGTATAATTTTATTACTTTTATAGTGCAGTTAGTTTCTAAAGTGTTATTACTTTTGCAGTTGTAAGTTTATTGCTTAAAACTCTTGGCCCTATAACTTTTAGTTTTGGGATTGGTCTTGTAACATGTGGCCTTGGCCATGCTACTTTTGGCCTTGTTAACTACTCTCTCTCTCTCTTTATATATATATATATATATATATATATATGTATATATATATATATATATATATATATATATATATATATATATATATATATATATATATATCCTTATAGTGTAGTCGAAAGAGACTTTTATGGTAAATTAAGTCTCTTTCGACTACAATTTTTTTACCTTGTCTCTTAAGCTGCATTTTATTGTCGTTAAAATGTCAAAGCAATTAAATTAATGCGGAAGTACATTAAATTTTATTGTTTTTTAAAAAAACCGCAATAATAATGACTAGAAAGTTTTTTTTAATTAGTGGTGTTTTTGTTTTATTAAAAAACATTTTTCAAACATGTGTAAGTGTTGCTACATCGACTATCTTATAGCCTGTTGCTACATCGACTATCTTATAGCCTGACTTGCAATGGAGTGCTGCTACATTGACTGATAATAGCCTGACTCACAAGGGAGTGCTGCTACATCAACTGAGGGTTTGATTTGGGCAGGCAGTCTATCATTAAAAAAAAAAAAAAAAATTTTTTTGAAGTTTTTTAACATTTTCTGGTCAGGCTTATTAACACGCTCTTTAAAACAACAGTTTATAGGAAAAACTTAGTGACTACCATGCAAGACTGTAGATTCAGTTTAAAGAATCAGCTTGTTGTGTGTGAAAAAAACAATATTACTTATAATTCAATTAACAGGATATTAAGATTAGCAGAATATTGTTGTTATAAATAACTGTTGTTATTAATTTAATTTTACCTATAGATTTTGGGCCTGTTTATATAAACATATTATTTAAAGTGAATACATTTTACTATGTCATAATAAGTAAAGATCTGAGATTGAGATTAGGTATTGTGAGTGTTTTTGATAAGATACCTCAGGTGAAACGATGTTGGTTTAAGCAAGTAGATGATTAGAGCTATTTCTATTTGGAATAAAATAAATATAATATAAATTATAAAATATTTTGGATGAATAAAAATGCAATGTCAATGCAAAAATTGATGAAACAAACAATAACATTTTTAGCAAATAAAAATTGTTGTTATAGCATCAGGTCTTAAATTTAACTTGCTGAGGAGGCAATAAAATTATTTTGCTTTGTCGCATTTTTATCTGACTTCAAAAGATACCTTTTTAAAAATGATTAGCTAAGATTTGTTATACATACTGTGCTTATTAAGCCACTACCAAGTTAAAGTCAATCCGGCTCACCTTGGGAAATGTTCTATTTATATTCAATAACATTATTTGCAATTTAAAAAATTTCAAAACATTGTTTTTTTTTGGGAAAAACAAAACAAACTACATTTTCATAGTTTCATTTAAGTATTGCAAAATAAAACATATCGTCATTTAAAATACTATTTTTGTGTCATAAATTGTTATAATAACAATAAGTTTGTCATTTTTAAATGAGTTTCCATTTTTTTTGTTGGGAAAAGGATACTTTTTGCAATGTTTTAAGATATAAAATATTATATAAAATTTAATACCTCTAAGAAATAAGTTACAAAGAACATTTCAAATGTAATTGCAGCTGAACGATCTAATGCTTCAAAACATAAAAACAGTGTTTGTTGGTTGGAAAATAATCTTTCAAAGTTATTTGATATATCAACATGCAGATGTGAACTTCCTCTTTTAAATTGTGATGACAGGTTTGAAGTTACATTTTCAAAAAGCCACAATATTAAACAATATGTTTGTTCAAACAAATTTGTGACTAAACTGTCAAGAAATTTTAAAGTTGTAATTTCTTCTCAAATTATGGGATTATATTTTATTTTACATATTACTCTTTAGAAATGTTCGATGCAAGGGTTGCTCTAACAAGCACTATGTATGTCTCTGTTAAGACAGCAAACAGGTTACTTGTTTTTTTGTATTATTATTTTTTATGCTTTTTATTATTTTAAATTCTATAAGCTATAAAATGAATTGTTTTAATTTAAGGTTCCAGTTCTAGAACGAGAGTATTTAAAGGATCAGAAAGCTAAGAAAGGGCCCTTTGGAACCTGGCAGATAGGCCAAATTGATAAGAAAGAGACAGCGAAGATCAAAAGAAAAAGAAGTAGCGAGAAAATTAATTTAACAAGTGACACGGCACTTTATTCAGATAATGATTGTATCAGTGAAACTTATGATGTGGAAATAGATAACAATGATGATTATAAAAATCAGAATCATGAGTTTTTTGCAAAACCACTGTGTAAAAAAATTTACACAGATTTAAATAACATTGCCAAAGCTGCTATCAGATTCGAAGTTAGTGACGCTGCAACATCTGCCATAGCAACTGCTACCTTGATAAACTATCAAATTATAACTCAGAATGACAGATCACAAATTATCACTGAAAAAAAGATATTTGACACTAAAAAGCGTGTTACAACCATGATTAGTGAAAAACACAGTTTAGAAGTTTTTCATTTGAAAGTCATTGGAGTAGATAGTAAAAAAGACAAAAAAACAGCACATATATTAGGATATGATCATTATGCAGAACCTATTGTTAATAGAACAGTAAAGGATGAACATCACTTAACTTTTACTGCAGAAAGTGGACCTTTTTCTAAGAAATATTTAACTCATATTGAAATAAAAAATGGAACAGGAATTACAATAGCAACCGAGACACTAAAAATACTCGAAAAATACAACAGCATTAGTAGTTTAGAATCCATTGTTCTTGATAATACTACTACTAATACTGGTGCAGATAATGGCTTAGTTGTGACATTAGAAAGGCTTTTAAATTGTCGAATCCATTTAATAGGATGTGTACTTCACCAAAATGAGTTACCACTTCGACATGTCATTTCTGAAGTAGATGGTAAAAGTAACGATCCAAAGAAATATAAGGGCCCTATTAGTCAAAAAGCTTCTGCAGGTGATTTGCATAATTAACCAATAGTTTTTTTTGTTCCAATTCATTCAGTGATTGATTCCTACGTAAACTTTAATATTTTATCTGATCATAGTACAGATCAACGAAAACTTTATGAATACTGCATTGGAATCGAAGCTAAATTAATTATGCCTATTAACTTTAACGCTGATACATGGAGTAGTTTAGTTGATGTTTCTTTAATTGAGGTTGAACCTCCAACTTGTATCATAATTTCATCATTTGAATTAGAGAATGCTTTGCAAACTTCTGAAAAACCTATTCTTACAGATTTACCTAACAGTTTCCAGTCAGTAGAAAGGTCCGTGAAGCTTGTATCAGAGGCATCAAAGATAGTTTATGGTCAAGTAAAGAGACAATTTTATTCTAACTAAAAACCAAAGCAGAGTAGAAAATAAATGGAATTCATCTAAAACTGATTACTTTATTCTTTTTTCTTGAGAAAATGTTTTTTTTTTTAATTTAATTTGGTTCACATACCTAAGTCGGAGGGTATACTTGACCTGACTACTGTCAAGAATTATTTTTTTTAAATGGCAAATCTCCCTTCAACCCTTAACTTCGAAATCACCCTTGTGCAGAAAAACATGTTGAACAGAGTAATTTCAGAAATAATTGGGGACCAAGGAAGCCAGAACCAAAATTAAAAAAAAAAAAAAAAAAATTTTAAATGGGGGAAGGGGGGTAACACTCTCGCTCCTCCGCCCCCTGTTCTTATACCAGTGTTTAACATTATGTAGCAAATATTCTTTCTATAATATTCAAATATTCTAATGGGAAGAATATTTATATCAAAGTTTGTACTAAAGTATATTAAATATTAAGAATGCCATAAAAATGAATAATTCATTGAAATCAAGAAAATACTTACAAACTTCAAAACCATTTCCCAAAATTATCCTTAATCCAATCAGTCTGAAATTTTCAGGATTGTCTTAAAATCATATGTACAATAAATCCCAAAGTGAGCCAATATGATCTGAGAAAAAAAGTATATTTTGGTAGTAGCTTAGTGCTTATCTTCTAAAATCTACACAGAAATTATATTAAATTTATAAGAACAGAATGTTTAAAATATAATACAATTTAAACACTCTGTTCTTATACATAAACAGTATATAATAAGAATACAATAACACTATTATTAATACAACTATATATATATATATATATATATATATATATATATATATATATATATATATATATATATATATATATATATATATATATATATATATATATATATATATATATATATATATATATATATATATAATATATACAGTTTATATATATATACAGTTTATTATATTATAAATATTTTTAGATATATATTTTTTATATATGTAGATATATATTTATATACTTCAAGTTAATCTTCTATAAACTTCATATAAATCTTGCAATATAAAACCATATACAAAGTATACTGTTCCTTTGTGGCATACTAATTTAATAAAATTATTACTTGCATTGCAGAGTTATGGAATAGATTTTCTATTTTTTTGAACTTGAAATATTTTTATGTAGAATCTTGGACAAGTTTATTCAGTTTAACTAAAATTAACTTATATGTAAAAATTATTTATGAACATTAAATGTCTCCAAAATAACTTTAAATGCTATAAAACACAAAATAAAAGTTCGAATTGAAATATAAATGATAATAATAACTACTAATAACAATAATAATAATAATAATAATAATAATAATAATAATAATAATAATAATAATAGTAATAAGTTATTCTTCTGACTACAGACAGTGGTCTAGGGACAGACATTTTAAATTTAATTTTAATCAAATATTCCTTTATATGTTTTGTTTAAAAATTAACTTGTTTTTCAAATTAATTTAAAAATATTGTTTTAGAACAAAGTTTAATTTCATATCTGATAATATTAATACGCTAATTTAATAGTAGTAGTTAATAGTCGACTTATGTCATTCTTTAGGCTTTTCTATTTTAAAGTAGTTTCTAGGCTTTCCTATACCCGGTTTTTTTTTTAATTTTATTTACTAGCAACCCGTATTACGGGTTGCTTACTGGTAGTTTTTATAAATATTCTTCAGGGTTTGTTGCAGATTCAAAAAATCAGAACCAATCAAAAGCATACTCTCTATACATTTTATTGGAGCACATAACAATATCAACATTTCTGCTAAAAATAATATGTTATTCCAAAGTTCATTAACTTAATTACTGAGGTTCTTCAGTGCTTGAATTAGTTTTAGTGATAAAGTTTGAAGTGAAGTGTAAACAATAATGGTTGGAATAAAAACAAATTTTATCAAATTGCAAAAAGTGCTGCAAAAAAACTTGTTTAGAAATGGTAAAATTGATATCATTTGCTTTGCTAGATTTTGCTAGAATTTGCAATCCCCATATTGGTTGATCATATATAGTTCTTTAATTGCCACATGTAATTGTGTTGTAAAAAGATTTATTGAGGTCTTTATGTCTTACATCTATTTCAACAAATCTTGTTGCATTAAATGCAAAGAAGTTAGGCGGATAACTATCAAGTTTTCGCCCCTTTTGTTTTATGTTTTTTTTAATTACTACAAAACTATTATTACAGTGGTGGCTCAAAAAATTAGAGCCACCTCGAAATTTAGACAATATTTGAGTTTCGACTGTGAAATTAATTAAAATACATACGGATGTCCAGTTTTTTTCATTTCGCATTGTTAATTACTTAGTTTTGAACATATTTTTACAATGACAACACTATTGAGCGGTTTAGAGTGAAGTTAGTTGCATTACTGGGCGGTAGTTGTGTTTCTGGCGGTTTTTATTTGTTGATTTTATATTTTTACACCAAAATTTGTTTATTTTACTATTCAACACTTATTATATACTCTATTTACAAGTAAGTTATCATTATTTTACAACTTTTTTATCATATTTAGGTAAATTTTGCAATTTTTTAAAATAATTGGTGTTTTTAAGGTATGGGCAAAGAGAAAGATATTTCTCCCACAAAACTAGGGCTTATTCAAGGATATTTGTCGAGTGGAAATCATTCCAACAGGCAAATTGCCAAGTGTGTGAATGTTTCCAGAGCAACAGTCGATAGGATTAAAAGAAAACTGGACAATAATCAATCACTAAAATTGAATAAAAGAAAAAATTGTGGACAAAATCGAATTACAACGCCTCGCACCGAAAGAAAAATAAGGGATATTGTGATAGAAAATAGAGGAAAATCGAAAAAAGTGCTTAAGGAAATCATAAACAATGAAGGTATAAGTATCAAAAGAAGTAAGGTCATCGCAAATGGCGGACGTATTTTTCTAACGGTAAAAAATAAATAAAAGATAAAGGATAAGATAAACAGTTAATTTTTCATTTTCAATTTGCTAAAAAGTTTTTTTAAATTGTTAAAAATCTGATTTAAATCAAACGCCTAAAAATAAAAATCAAATAAAAAAAAAAGAACTTCGAATTATTAAAAAAAAGAACACTTTAAACAAAGACAAGAACAAAGAAAAAAAAAAATAAAATAAAAAGAAAAGAAAGAAAGAGAAAGTAAAAAAGAAGAAAAAAAAAAAGAAGAAATAAATAAACAAACAAGAAAGAGAAGAACAAAATCAATTTTAAGAAGAATAAAGAAGATAGGTTATTCATTTATTTTCGCGATTTAGTTTGTAATTATTATTTTTTAATATAATTATTTAACTTATTTGTTATTTTATTATTATTATTATTATTTTTTTTTTTTTTTTTTTTCACTTTTTCACATATTTTTTAATTATTTATTTATCATTAATTATATTCATTAGTTCTAGTTAATAAGGTTTTCCCGTTATCTATCTAAGTTGTATTATCACATATTATTTATTTATTTATCATTAGATTATCTATTTAGGAAGTTTTGTTATATATTTTATTATATTTAAATTATTTTACTATATCTAATTTAATTATATTTTTTGATCATTATTATAACTTCATCATTATTATATATTCTTATACATTTATTTATTATGGATTTATATTATTTTAATTTTATCTATTGTTTATTATTTTATCTTAGTTATTAATTAATATTATAAATCTATACCCTTTATTTATAATTTCGGTAATAATCAACTACGTACTACTACTGAATACTGTTGCTGTTTATCCATTTACTGTTTATTGTTTGATTATTTTCTCTTTTAATTTTTTATATTTTCTGTTCTATAAACGGCTTTACCATCTATATCATGAAAATTTGTCACCATTGCAAGTTTTGCAATAAAAGAATAAAAGATAATCACAGAGCCATCCAATGCGATTGTTGCTCTTTTTGGGTTCATGCAAAATGTATTCCAGTTGACAAACATGCTTACAATATGCTTTCCAATGACTCTTCTGAATGGTTTTGCTCTAACTGCATATCAAACCATATGCCATTTGGCGTATTCACTGAATTTTTATCTATCCATTTTAATCCTCTCCTTGAAAAGTTAAGTCATGAAGCAAAAAATATTGTACTAATGGGCGATTTCAGCATAGATTTATTGAATTATAGAGAATCACAAGTCATTTCTAATTATTTTGAATCTTTGTGCTCTCATTCCTTATTTCCAACCATAATTCTTCATTCTTCCAACACGTGTAACTGCAAAAACTAAAACCCTTATTGATAACATCTTCATGAATTCATTTCCTACTGATATAGTCTCTGGTAATCTTACAATTTCAATCTCTGACCACATAGCACAATTCGTCTGTATTCCTAATAACCCACCCATTAAAAAAAAAGTAAAAATGTTTAAAAGAAGCTTTAAAAAATTTGATTCTGATTCTTTTATCCATGAAATTTCCGATATTAACTGGGAGCTTCTTATAAAAGACGATGATAACATAAACGAATCTATAAATTTTTTTCTTAAAACATTCGAAAAAATATTAGACCGATATGCTCCTTACAAAGAACTAACAAAAAACCAAATTAAACTTCAATCTAAACCCTGGATAACTTCTGGTATTCTTAAATCAATTTCTAATAAAAACATACTCTATAAAAAATTTACTAGATCAAAAAATGTGAATACAAAAAATATATTATTTACTAAATTTAAGTTATACAGAAAAAAAATTAGTAAATTGTCAAGGTATTCTAAAAAATTGTACTTCGCATCTTTTTTCAATAACAACATCAATAATGTAAAGAATACCTGGAAAGGAATTAAGGAAATCATAAACATCAAACCATCTACTTCTACTAAGTCTTTTAACCTCAAAATCAATGAAAATGTCATCTCAGATCATACCAGTGTTGCTAATATATTTAATAATTATTTTACGACTATTCAAGACGAACTACTAAAAAATACTGTTCCCTCTCAATGTGCTTTTGGCAACTTTCTTAAAATACCAAGTATAAATTCTTTTTTCATTGAGCCCGTGACTGAAAATGAGGTGGCGAATCTCATAAAAGATACTCTTAAAAATAATAAAAACCTTGGTCCCAATAGTCTGCCAACATTTTTACTAAAGCTGGTATCTCACATATTCTTTCAAATATGGTATTTTTCCAGGAGCTTTTAAGGTAGCCAAAGTAATTCCAATACACAAAATGGGTTCTTATCTAGACTACTCCAATTATCGACCTATTTCACTTCTTTCTAACTTAAGTAAACTATTTGAAAAAGCAATGTTCCAAAGACTCGAGCATTTTTTGGAAAAACATAAATTTATTCACTAATAGAATTAATAATTATTATTCATTAATAGAAATAACAGAGAAAATTAGACAAGCAATCGATAACAAACACTTTGCGTGTGCAGTGTTTATTGACATAAGAAAAGCATTTGATACAGTTGAGCACACAATCCTCTTAGAAAAATTGAAACACTACGGTATAAGAGGTATTCCTTTTCTCTGGTTTTCCTCTTATCTTTGTAAAAGAACACAATTTGTTTCAATTAATGGTATCAACTCAGGACTAGCTAAATCTTTTAATGGTGTTCCGCAAGGCTCGGTTTTAGGTCCATTACTTTTTCTTATTTTTATCAATGATTTAAATGTTTCTCTTAAATTTTTTACTGCTTATCACTTCGCGGATAACACCAACTTACTCCTAATTAATAAATCACTTAAAAAACTTAACAAAAAAATGAATCACGATCTAGCTAATGTTGTTCAATGGCTCCGCTCCAATAAATTATCTCTTAACTCTAAAAAAACGGAAATTATTATATTTAAATCTGCTAAAACAAAAATAAATAAGCAATTAAATTTCAGATTAAGTAGCCAAAAAATAAATCCAGTTAACTCAGTTAAATATCTTGGAATCAAAATAGACTCTAATTAATCTTTTTCATCGCATCTTCAAGACTTAGCATTGAAATTAAGCTGATCGAATGGTATTTTAGCTAAAATTCGTCATTTTGTTAACCATGAAACTTTGCTTAATTTATATCATGCTATTTTTCACTCTCATCTCAGATATGCTTGCCAAGTTTGGAGACAATCTAAGCAGCTTGCTTTTTTAAGACTAACTTATCTCCAAAACAAAGCTCTAAAATTAATTTACTTTCAACATACTAATTCGAACTGTAGCATACTCTATTTTTTATCTAAAGTCCTTAAATTGTGTGACCTTATTCAGCTATCAAATTGTCTATTTGTTTGGAACCAAAATCAAAATAACTTACCTCCTACATTTATCAACTTTTTTAGTTATAGGGAAAACTGTAAATATATTCTACGATCTGCTCTCAACTTTAAATTATCTGTACCTAAATACCGAACTGTTCATTACGGCTACGAATCCATACAACATAAAAACATACAAACCTGGAACAATCTCCCTTCCCAATTAAAATCTCTTAAATCATTCTCAAAATTTAAAACTGCTCTCTTTAACCATTTTTTAGAAAAATACTCTTTATAAATCTTTTACCTTTTTACAACTTATTATTTATAACGCAGTGCTTCTATTCATCTTTTAATTTTTCTCATTTCTTTCGTGATATATTACTAATTTTAATACCAATTATTAAATTTATTATTGTAAACTGAAATGTTTCTATAGTATTCTCTTATCACTGTTGTTGTTATTATTACTATATTTTATATCATAATTTATTTCATAATGAATATTATTGTAATTGTTATTATTGTTGTTGTTATTATTTTTGTTGTTATTATTGCTATTATTATTGCTATTATTATTATTATTATTATCGCTATTATTATTATTATTATTATTATTATTATTATTATTATTATTATTGCTATTATTATTATTATTGTTATTATTATAGTATATTCTTTTTATAATCGCTACTATTATTTTTTTTATCACTATAATCACTACTATTACTTTTATTATTCCTACTTGTATTATAATTATTATTATTACTCCATCTCCATCTTATTTTTATTTATTTTGACAGGTGTTTACTTTATATTAGTACAAATTACTATTTGTAAATATCCTTGATGTAACAACTTTATTCAGAATATATTTGATTTGATTTGATTTGATTATAACAATATCCAATGCAACACTTCGGAGAAGAACGGCGGAGCAGGGGTTTAAGGCCTGTAGACCAGCCAAAAAACCAAGGCTCACCCAGGCAATGAAGGATAAAAGTCTCCAATGGGCTAAAAATCATTGCCATTTTACCACTGATGATTGGGAAAGAGTAAGTACTCAGTTTCTCTTTATAAACACATTAAAATTTAAACGAGTACCATTTAAAAAAAAAGAATATAAGTATTTCATCAAAAATATTACCCAAATTTTGAAAATTTTAGGTTTGCTTCTCAGATGAATCCACATTGGAAATTCTAATGGATAAAACTAATTTCGTCCGAAGAAGGACAGGTAAAATGTTCATTGAAGATTGTCTTGTGGAGAGGGTGAAGCACCCGCTAAAAATTATGGTCTGGTCAGTCATTAGTAGCCAGGGTACTGGAAGGTTATACATTGTAAAAAATACAATGCGGCAGGACCAGTACATCCAAGTCTTGAAGGAAAGAATGATTCCTCAAGCGATGGAGTGGTATCCGAATGGGAACTTTACCTTCCAGCACGACTCTGCTCAATGCCGTAAGGCAAAAACTGTAACAAATTTTTAGAGGCTGAAAAAATTCACGTTTTACCCTGGCCAGGAAACTCGCCCGACCTAAATCCCATAGAAAATTTATGGGAATTGTTAAAGTGGGATATAAGTAAAAATCTTATAACAAATAAAAGAGAAGATTGAAAAATTAATAAATGTTTGGCACCACAGCGAGGAAATAAAATAAAATTGTCAAAAACTCATCAAAAGTATGACCAGAAGAGTTGAAACCATATTGCTGCAAAAATGCTCTACAAATATCACAGAAGAGGTCAGGCAGAATATTTTTTTATGAATTTCTGGCGAGAAGGTAACAACAATGACTTTAAAAGCCAATTTGTTGCTTCCTGTGTCTTAAGAAACATAGTTGGAAGGAGAACAACAGCTGCTGGTATTGACAAGCCTAGAAGAAATTCAACACGGAGCTATTTTTTTGAAGTAAATGGAGAAAAAATCACGGTGTGTAAAACGTTTTTTCCTCATACTTAGTCCATTTCTGAAATATATGTGAAAATAGCACTGGATAAAAAAAGGGATGGAGGTATAGTGCTTCCTGACCAAAGAGGAAAAAAGACACCACCAAATAAAACAAGGGATGAAGTTCTACAAAGTGTAAGGAACCATATCAATTCATTCCCATCGGTGGAAAGCCATTAAAATAGAGAAAAAACGAGGAAAAAATGTTTGGGTAATTATTTATATTTTTCAAAGATGTATAATCTCTATGTTATTGTATGTATAATCTCTATTATATTCTATAATATATATATAATATATATATATAATATATAATAATATATATATAATATAATATATATATATAATATATAATAATAAATATATAATCTCTATGTATAATCTCTATTATATGTAATCTCTATGACTTGAGAGAAAAAAATACCTGTGACACAGATATAGCTAAACAGTAGTTTTATTCAGAAATATTTAATAAAGAATTCAACTTGTTTTTCAACCTGCCATACTATGACTCTTGTGATACATGTGATGTACTTTGTGTAAAGATTAAAAATCCTGAAAATTTGAATTCTATACAACTAAAAAACCTATATGAGGATCATCTTGGTGAGGAAAGAAAAGGTATGACCTAAAATGAGGGGATAAACTTGGGTCTCAGGAAGAAGGTTCTAAACATAGAACTATTGCAGTTGACCCTCAGAAATGTCTCCCGATTCCCCTCTTAACTAACCCTCAATGGTTTTATTTGAGGAAGCTGTGACCCTAAATTTGACTATCCACAACATGACCACTGGCAAGTCACATTGTGTCATGTGGGATGAGACTGTGGGGGCAAATGGTGCATGTGAAATTGTCTCATGTCTGTTGAAATGGGCTCATCATAACTTATGCGACACAGATGTTAAAGAGCTCAAAATATGGAGCAACAAATGTGCAGGACAAAACCGCAATATTGTACTAATTGTGGTTTATTGTGGATTTTGAGGGTGATCCCAAATTTAAAGACAATTAACCACAAATTTCTACTTAGAGGTTACACGCACATGGAAGTTGATGGAGTTTGACTGAAGAGCAAAAAAGATGCTGGATAACTCCATCATAATGGTGCCCTGGAATTGGCAACAATTCGTCCAACAATGCCGTTTTAAAGAACTTTTGAATGTACACGACATAACTTTGGAAGATTTTTAAAAATTTAAAGTTTTATTTGAAGGTATCAGTGCTCCTTTAATAAATAGAAAAAAAAAATACAGACAGTGAACCCTTTAAAATAAGTGAGGTAGTTTACTTAAAATTAAAATCATGTGAGCCACAAAATTTGTTTTACAAAATCTCTTTTAATGATAGAGAATTTAAAATTTGTTAAGCTTGATAGGTCTGAGAGAAGATCCATTCACTGGCTTCAAGCACTTGAGCCTATTCGGGTCACTCCAAAACCCATCAACTCAAAAAAATTCAAAGATTTACAAACCTGCCTTAAGTGGGTTCCCCCACGATTTTATGATTTTTACAGAATATTCCTCACACAGAAAAAATACCTGATTTTCCTCAAGACTATGAGTAAGGGGTCAACCTCCAGTTTGCAGCAGTCCAGTTTTAATGTATATTTATGTTTTTATAACTTTTATAATTAACCATTTTTACTGTAAATACATTGAACAAAAGATTTGTTAAAGATGTAGAGTTAAAAGATTTTATTGATTATTGCGTATTATATTTAATAATTTTATCTTGAAAATAAATTAAATGAGTTAAAAGTTTGTTTAAAATTAGTGATCCCAGTAGTGATCCCATCCATTTATGTGATCCCATCCATTTAAGTCCAGTGATCCCATCCATTTAAGTCTATAATTTGTATAATATAAAACTTAAACTGAATATCTTGACTGATCATTATCCAAAAGTTGCCCAAAGGTAAACTATCGCAACTGCAAATGATATTAGATTTTACCTATTAATAATTATTAACTAATAATAATTTCAGGAAATAATCTGGTAAAGATATTATTCAAACCCACTGTAATGTATGAAGAACTTCAAATATCAGTTTTAAAAATAAAAAAAGCTGTTTCTTAACAGAAAAAGAAGTGCAGTAACTTTATTTGGCTCTCCTGTATAATTTTTTGACTATATATATATACATACATATATATATATAATCTTGCGTGGTAGTCACAAAGTTTTTCCCGTAAACTGTTGTTTTAAAGAGCGCGTTAATAAGCCTGACTAGAAAATGTTAAAAAACTTAAAAAAAAATTAAATTTTTTTAAAATGATAGACTGCCTGCCCAAACCAAACCCTCAGTCGATGTAGCAGCACTCCCTTGCGAGTCAGGCTATTTGTCAGTCGATGTAGCAGCACTCCCTTGCGAATCAGGCTATTTGTCAGTCGATGTAGCAGCGCTCCTTTGCGAGTCAGGCTATAAGATAGTCAATGTAGCAACACTCCCTTGTAGCAGCAGGCTATAAGATAGTCGATGTTGCGACACTTATGCATGTTTGAAAAATGTTTTTTAATAAAACAAAAACAAAAACACCACTAATTAAAAAAAACTTTCTAATCATTATTATTGGGATTTTTTTAAAAAACAATAAAATTTAATTTACTTCCGCATTAATTTAATTGGTTTGACATTTCGACAATAAAATGCAGCTTAAGAGACAAGGTAAAAAAATTGTAGTCGAAAGAGACTTTTTTTTTACCATAAAAGTCTCTATCGACTACACTCTAAGGAGATATATATATATATATATATATATATATATATATATATATATATATATATATATATATATATATATATATATATAATAAATATATATTATTATATATATATAATAAATATATATACATATATATATATATATATATATATATATATATATATATATCTTTTGTTATATATATATTATATATATATATATATATATATATATATATATATATATATATATATATATATATATATATATATATATATATATAAATTTCTAGGCTACACTTAGCCCTCTGAAGAAAAATGACTAGAATATGCAAAAAAAAATTAATAAAAATTAGCAACAGGCAACTCGAAATGCTGGCAGACGACCAATATTAACGAATGGTTACTTTCAGTTGCCATTATGGCAACCAATTAGTACAAAGTGTGAAGTACCAATTTGTTCCTAATTTATTTTTTCCATAATCACAAGTATTATAAGTATTATATAACAATTTTAGACTTTAAAAAGTTAAAATAAACTCATATAAATCTTGTTAAAATAAACTCATACAAATCCATCTTTATTATGAAAAAACAAAACTCACATAAACTATTGCTTCTTTTAAGGACGCTTTCCTAATTTATCTATGTATTTACTCTTTTTCATTTAAATCTGCGAATAAGAAACCATGTACTATTTAGAAATGTACTCACACTAAACTATCGGAACTATGAAGACATCTAGACATGGTATTTAGATTTATCACAAAGATACTCCCTAGTTTCTTTTTTCATAATGTTTGCTACAGCCGCAATGATGTCATTGATGTTTACTTGTCTTTTGGCTTCAATTTTCAATAATAGTCCGAGCCACAGAGTATCATGGAGAGTTTTTGCTAAACTCTAACATTTTATTGTGCATCTTTTTTATTATGCCAAGGTATCTATATTTTTTGAAGAATACTGTGTGCCAAAAAGAAATCTGGTTTTGGAAAGTTTTTCTTACGAAAACAAGATGTCAATGATGTCGATGAGTCATTTGATTTTTTTGTGACTAATTTATAAAATCTGGTTTAAACATGGGAATTTGAATCAATATTCAAGATGGTCTTATATTGTATTCTATCAGTATTCTATCTGTATTTTTTTTTTAAACATTCATAAAATCACAAAAAACTTGTTAAAATTACAAAGCATTAAATCATCTGTTAGACAACCCCATCTCTTTCCAGTCATTAAAATAGTCTGAATTTGTTAATACCATGTTTGTGATATACAGCTTCTTCTGCTAAAAAATTATTACAACTAGAATATTGACCTAAAACTTCGATTCATCAGCTCTACTTTTAGAATGTTTAAGGGCTTATTTTTAAGTTTTAACATTCTAATTTGTATTGATTTGGTAAAAATTTAAAACCTTAATAGTTATCTGAAAATAAACATGATTGTAATTTCATAATTACATGGCTTTTATATTTTTATTCTTGGTATCAATGAGTCTCCTCCTACAACCATGATGCATTAGCATAATGCTAAATCTTTTAACTTTTGACCAGAATATCCAAATTAAAATGCTATTATAAATAGCATAAAATGTTTATGTAAACTTGACTTTGAATCAGTGAAATAAATAGAGTTTGATATTATTTAATTGTTTAAATCACATAATCCTTGCAGATACTTTTTAAAGTTTTGTTTTTTTTTCTCCTAAAATCAATGGAAACTTTTCAAAGCTACCATTACAAATTGAATAAGTTTCCTTCTACTCTGTACATGTTTTCTAATAATGTAATTCTATTTAAAGAAATCTTTGTATTCAAACTTTCTGTATACACCTCTCCTTATACTGAAAACATCAACCAAAGTACATTATTTCATTATTCTGCATTTATAAAAATCAAAGCGCTACTTAAAATAACTCTTTTGATTTTGATTGCAATGACTTCTTTAAAGAATATGTTGTACAAAAGTTTTGCTGGAAAAAAAAATTATTCATATTCAAAAAATATTCAAAAATTTTTTTAAAACAAAAATATTATTCATTCATTAATTAATTCATCATCTACTTCATTTTATTACTTAATTTCTGCACAGCTATAGGGAATTAATAAAAAAAAAAGCATAAAATTACTTTATCAATTCTGTTAATGCATTTTAGTTTTAAAATGCCAATGATCAAGGTTGGTATTTTTTGAAAAAGATTTCTGCAACGGATATGCTTAATGCAGTGAATCTTATGCTTGAACAAAAAATGAGTTTAAGTGAAGCTGCAAGACATTGCAAAATTAAACAATCAACTTTAATCAGTTAAAGCTTTCCATAAACTTAACTCAAAAGTCATAAAAATCAACAACATTATAAATTAATTCTATATTCATCACCAAACTTTCTTATATTATAGCATTAAAAAGATAGATAGTTTATGTTTATATTTTAATTATATATATTTATGATTTCAGAGTATTAATTTTAAAAATTTTGAGTTAAAATTTTGAAAAAAATACGTAGTCATAATTCCCACTTAGGGGTCGTCTACAAATTGAAGAAGGGAGGGGGAAAGAAGGTGTGATTTTATGATGATTTGTAACTGGGGGAAGGGAGTAATAATTTTTGTGACACATTTTTTTTTTCACATTTTAAATCTAGAAAATCTTGTTTATTGATTAAAAAAAGTGCTTAAAACATAAACCTCAAGTTGATGTACTCTTGATTGCTGCTATTTCCAATTCAAGATAAATTGGAATTGATTTTTTAACTGTCACTTTCCTTCTTTCTATAATTTTAGAAAAGTAGTCTATAACATAGTAGTCTATAACAGTAGTCTATAGATTTTTTCATGCAACAAACAAAGAGCGTTTCGAGCTTTAGCTTTTATCTTTTCAGTGCTAAGGTGTAATAAGTGAAGTTGTCTTAATATGAGAGGTCTCATAGCAATTGGTATGACTATTTTATTTTCTTTTAGAATTATTCCCTCTGCTAGGTGTAAGTTGTTTCTGATGGTCAGATATTTCTTTTCTTCATTGCAAAGCATTTGTCAGTGTCAGGCCCAACCATAAGTTATATAGTTAGTTATTTGAGAGAGCACAGGGTCAAGTTTAGTATCGTGCTGCAATTGCTTTAGTTTATCTGTTGATATTGGCAAATTTTGAACTAAAGTGTGGACCATGATGTTGCAGTCCTCATTTAGCTAGTCATCCTCATCAAAAATGTTGAGGTATGCACGTGATAAAGAGTCAGCAATGTATAGACTTTTTCCTGGGACATATTTTACTACAACTTGTTATTTTTGGAGTCTTATACAGGGTTGGCAAAAACCCGTTTTTTTTTTAAAAAACCCGGCCCAGTCAGGTTTTTTGGGTTTTATTGGGTAAATTTAGGTTTTTTTGGGTTTAATTTTTATTTAGTCCCCGTAAAAAAAATTTTTGTGTTTTTGTTTAATGATATTAAAAATTAGTTTCATTTTCTACTTTAACTTTATTTAAGATATATTTTATACATTGACATTTAATTATTTATAACAAGAATTTTTCAAATTATTTTGAAAATAATTTTTAAATATAATTTAAAACTGTAATAGAAAAAAAAAATTCACGCTTAATCTATATGTATTGATTTATTTTAAATTTAAAAGTATTATTCTATATAATTAAAAATGTCAATGAGAAAATGGGAAAAAGAAGGCCAGAGAATGGAAGGTAGTAACTGAAGTTTCAATTAAACTTTGAATTTGAAATTCAAATAAACAAACTTGTTCCGCTGCGCAGTGACCTTGTTTATAAAGATTTGTGTTTTAGAGTTAAAGAATTAAAAGAGGATTGTAAATACAACAAGGTAGCCTCCTCGACTGTTGCGTTGGCATCTCTGGGCACTGCTACTCATTTAAATTCAACTTAGGAGGTGAATAATATAAAGTAATAAAAATTTTAATCGATAAAAATATTTGAATAAAAATTATAATAATGTATTTCCAAATAATGATTCAAATAATAGTAAACCTGCCCTGATAGCTGTTATTGTTGGTTATAATAGTTAATAATAATTTAGTTAATAGTAATAGTTAATAATTATTTTAGTTGATAATATTATAGTTATAATGTTAAAGTTGGTTATAATAGTTCATAAACTTACTAAATATCTTTAAAAAAACCCAATAAAACCCAGATTTTCCAGGGTTTTATAGGGTGTTTTAGGCGAGTTTTTTTGGGTTTTATTGGGCGGGTTTTTTAATGCCAACCCTGGTCTTATCAGAAGTCTCTGTATGTGAGGTGGTGCTTCTGATAGCGGTTTGTGCAAGATATATTCAAGAAGTTTGTGATCACTTTCTATTGAGACTTGTCGCCCATAGGTATATTGGTTGAAATGTTCACAAACAAAATCTATTGCTAAAAAGTTCTTTCTCTATCTCTGGCATATCTCTGTTCTGTTATGGTTTAACTACGAGAAGTATAGCTGATTGGGTGATCTTCTTGCATTATACAGGCTCCCAATCCATGTGAAGATGCGTCTACCTGAATTTGCACATCTTTTGACGTGTTGAAGAATGAGAGTACAGGAGAAGATGAAAGGACCTTTTTAATTTTTTCCATAGCACTGGTACGTTCATGGTTCCATGACCAGTGTATGACTTTTTTAAGTAGCTGGCAGAGGGGAGCTGTTATCTCTGACATATTTGGGATGAATTGTGGATAGCCAGAACATTAGGGATATCACCCAAGTTAAGTTCAATCATCTCCTGTGCAGCATCCGATGCGCATGATATGCTGAATGGCATGTGGTTGAATTTATATCTGCCATAAGGAGTGTTAAATGTGCATAGCTCTGAGGAAAGTTCATCTAGTTTTATATGCCAATAACAATCAGCCATGCCTCTGACAGTGAAAACTTTTTAGCAGCAAAATTTGCTAGAGATTTCTTCTGTAGATGGAGTGGTTTTGTATTGTCTTAAAACAAACTTGTTAAGTTCTTTCTGATCAATACACAATCTTAAGGATTCATCTTTTTTCTCTATGATGACCATTGAGTGTATCCAAGGTGTCGGTTTAAACTGATTTCGATTTGTACATGAAATTGTTACATTGTTGAGAAATTTTTGAGAAAAATGTGGCTTTTACTAGATGGTTAAATTGCCACACTTTACTTATTTGCTCTGCAGAGTTCTTTTTTGTTTTTTAGAGTTTGCTTTTTTTATGATAATGTTTTAGCATTTTGAACTGATTTTGATTGTCTTACTCGATTTAAATTGATTTCGATTTGTACATGAAATTGTTACATTGTTTAAAAACTTTTGGGAAAAATGTGGCTTTTACTAGATGGTTAAATTGATTTCGGTTTGTACATGAAATTGTTACATTGTTTAGAAATTTTTGAGAAAAATGTGGCTTTTACTAGATGGTCAAGTGTCCTTTCAAGTTTAGGTAGGACAGTCATTGGTACTTTCATTGGTGCATGAATGACTGGGATTGCAATTTTAACAACTGCAATATGATAGTTTTCTTTAACTAAATCAAGGCCGGTAAAAACTATGTTTTGAAATGTTAGCTTTATCAATTTCAACATCGTTAATATTTAGTATTTCAAAATATTTGCAGGAACTTAGACCAAGAAGTGGTTTTACATCAGAAAGAGATACAACAAAAGGTTGCCACACTCGTAAAATGTTATTCTTTTTAACAGTCAGGTTGCAAATTCCTAGTACAGGAGTATTGTTTCCACCTTATGATTTTAGTTGAGTTATTGTTTTTTTGAGAGGAGGTCTTCCAGGAATAAAGTTGTAGACGTTGTATGGAAGGACGTTACATTGGGCTCCAGTATCTAATTTAAATGTTATATTTTTGTTAATGATTGTAATATTTGTTTTTATATTGTCAGTACATTCCATTGATGCTACAGCATGATAAATATATAACTCTGCAACGTTGAGGCTGACTTTCTTTTGATCAACTTGGTCTACATTATTAGTATTAAAACGATTAGTTTTGGATCTGCATACTCTAGCAAAATGGTTTAGTTTTCCACATGCTGTGCACTTTAGGCCATATGCTGGGCAAACTGAGGTAGGATGTTGCAATCCACAGTATTAGCAAGATTTTTGTAAAAGTCTATCAATCTTTAGGGAGTTAAAATTAGCTCTGTTTCCATGTTTGTTTATAGAATCTGCCTGGATGGTATTTTCGAAGGCTTTTAATTGTGTTTTTGATGTTTCATATGCTCTCATGAAATTGATTGTTTTTTCTATACCAGTCGATACCACAGGCTACTGTCATGTAATAAGCTTTCTTTGAGAGTTCCAAACTAGCATGTTTTAGCTTTATTTCATAAATCAATCAAGAAGTCAGTAAATAGTCTGCTGTCTTGTATACTTTTTGTATATTTTTTGGGCTGAAATAACGTTCAAACTTTTAAACTATAGGTGTTAATTTATTGTTTTCTTTGATTTTAAAAACAAATATATCATATACTCTTAAAACGTCGTTGCCAATCATATGAAGGAAAATGGCACATTAAATATATTCTTTCTTGTCCTTGATTTCTGAAGCTATTTTATAAAGGTTCCATCTCTGCTTCCATTTTTGCCAGTTTACTGAAACATTGCCATTTAAATTCATGGCCTCTAATGGTCCAAGTTGTTCCATTTTATTTTAAACACAGGTTTATTTCTGGTACCATATAATATTCTGAGGATAGTGTTAAATTAAGAATTGAATACAACATTAAGTTTAAGGCGTGCAGACCGCCATATTTATTTCAAGTAATAATAATAACATGAGTCATGTGTGTGGTAATAATAACATGAGCCCAATAATATAATAACACAATATATAATAATAATAACATAATACACACACTATATAATAATAATAACAATAATAACAACATGAGGCATATGCCAAACTCGGATATGACAGGTCATTTTTAAATAAATTGGATTGATTTGTAACTTTTAAATAACTTAAAACAATATCTTATTTTTTAACTTTTTCTTCTACCAAAACCCCAATTAGATCATTTTGCCAGCATTTTTACCAATGTTAATTTAACCACACTACTTAGAGTAGTTGCTGTACCAGATCCTTGCAAATTCACACGATTATTTACACTATTTGACAAGGTGCTTTTTAGAATATTGTATATTCTGTATATTTGAGATGCTTTGCACAAACTTATTTCACCACTATTTATTCTTCTAACTGCGATACTTATTTGCTCTGCAGAGTTCTTTTTTGTTTTTTAGAGTTTGATTTTTTTATGATAATGTTTTAGCATTTTGAACTGATTTTGATTGTCTTACTCGATTTAAATTGATTTCGATTTGTACATGAAATAGTTACATTGTACATGAAAGTAGTTTATAGTAAAGAATAAGAAATACTAATGATAAAAAAAAATAATTAATAATAGACTTATAAAGTTATTTAATTAATTAGATGCAAATAAAAGCTGAGTGTTAAAATTATCAGTGTTTTTTTACCCCGAAATTTTTCAATTCTGAAAAAGGATTCTTATTTAGCGTAACTTTTACTACACATATATCTTTTTACTTTAATGTTATTTTATTTCTTAGATTCTCATGTCAGTATTATAACAAAAATTTTACCTCTTTTTACTCTATACAACCTATGCTTTTATGAAACATTATGAAAAAATGAGTCATTTTGCGTAAATTTAAGTTTAAAAAATGGTCCCAAATGGCATTTACTGTTCTCAGAAACACTTGCTTTTTTTTTAGGGTTCTGTTTAATCTTTTTGTTTGTTTATAGCAAAAAATTGATTTTTTCATATTTTTTAAGCCATTAATAACGTTGCTCAACTTCCATCAATAGTTTTGTGGCAACAACTTAACATTTTTTGCAGCTTTACTAAAACAACCTTTTACTTGGCTTTTTCACTTTTGAAATTCAAGCTCTTTTTCTTAGAATGTTAATTAAAAGTATTCAACTATTTTCTTTTGGCCTCTCAAATAGTTAATAGTATAGCAGGGACATAGTTTGTTACAAAAATGACTTACCTTTGTTGCTGTTTTAATCTTAAAATTTACACAAACATGATTTTGATTTTTTTAAATTAATTACCTAAATTATTTAATATGTTAAACAATGGTATTTGATAAGGTTTTTTTTTTTTTTTTCATGATAATTTAATTTGAGATATGTTATATAAATATATATATATATATATATATATATATATATATATATATATATATATATATATATATATATATATATATGTATATATATATATATATATATATATATATATATATATATATATATATATATATATGTATATATATATATATATACATATATATATATATATATATATATATATATATATATATATATATATATATATATATATATGTATATATATATATATATATATATATATATATACATATATATATATATATATATATATATATATATATATATATATATGTATATATATATATATATATATATATATATATATATATATATATATATATATATATATATATATATATATATATATATATATATATATGTATGTATATATATATATATATATATATATATATATATATATATATATATATATGTATATATATATATATATATATATATATATATATATATATATATATATATATATATATATATATATATATATATGTATGTATATATATATATATATATATATATATATATATATATATATATATATATATATATATATATATATATATATATATGTATATATATATATGTATATATATATATATATATATATATATATATATATATATATATATATATATATATATATATATATATATATATGTATATATATATAAGACTTGTGTTTATTTAGTTAATGATTTCAAAGAAAAACTACAAAATGAATCAACTATCAAAATGTTTTTAAAATCTTGTCAATATGGAACCAAAACGTTGCACATTACATGTGTTGAAAGTTCAGAACCTAACCAGCACAGTTTTTATTTATGGAGAGAAAAATATTTTTCTGAAATTAAACGGCTGTTTGATAAGCTTACTGGTTCAGATTATTTAGTTTCTCCTTCAGATATGATATTTATCATTTGTCCTTGCTCAAATTTAAATCAAAAGGAATTAGAGTATTTTTTAAAAAACATATGCATTCAATCTGATATTCTTAATGAATTTGTGTTTCTTGCGCAATCAAAAAACCATTTAAGTTTTGTAAAAGATGCCATTTTACAAGAATTTGATTCAAGTAAATGTGATTTTTTGAGAGAAAAATCTGTGACTTTAAAATGGTCAGAATTTTCTGCATATATTCAGCAATACAAAAGTGTTCAAATAAGTAAAAGATATTTATTAACATCACGAAAAACTCAAGTCATCATTAAAAATGAAATTTCTGAAATGTTTAAAAATTATGGTGCCACTATTCTAGCAGCAAATGAATGTGACGAATTGTTTTCAGAAACAAGTGTAAATTTGACAAGCTTGTTTAGTGAGCGAATGAAAACTTTCATGCAAGGAAAAGAAACAACTTGGAGTTTGTTTTTTTTTTCTGATAACATTAGCAAATTGCCTCTTAAAAAAGCTATTCCTAGTGCTTTCATTGAAAGAGAATTTGTAGATGAAATTAAAAGCAAAATTGATCAAAGTGTTACTTTCAAGCATATATGTATTTTTCTATTTGGAGTTGGGCATTTACCTGGAACTGGGGCAACTACAGCTTTAATGCATGTACTATGGCAATACAGATCTAAATTTAGATGCTTATTAATTGATGGTCATCGTTTAGATGCTAATGGTATCGAGGATATTGTAAATCACATTTTATCATTTAGAGCATTTGGAGAGAGTGATGACGTTATTAATGGCTTAAACAAAAGTCAAACTTGTCTCCCTTTTCTTGTTCTACTTGATAACACAACAACAGAAATTGCTGAAATTCTTCAAATTAAAATTCAGAATGAAATAAATGACAGAAGAATTTTATCTGAAACTACAATTGGTATAATACTATATATACAAAATGGAAAACTTGGTGTTCGTAATTCTAAAAATCTTAATGAAAAATTTACATCAAAAGAAAAAGTCAAGTTTGAATCCAAATTAAATCAATATGAAAAAATAATTGAAAATGAAGGTCTTTTTTTTGAGGATATGTTAGGTTTTTTAACTTTTATGAACAGTGATGTTTCAAGTCATTATAATAATTATGTTGTTAAAATTGTGGATAAAATCATTGATCATCTGGACAGTGTTTACCCAACAGAATCAAAACTTCTTTTGTACCTTGCAGTTTTTAAATGTTTTATTGAAGATGGAAATATTTCTGTGTCTCATGCCATGAAAGTTCTTGGAAATGAGTGGCAAATAAAAGCTCATGATATGAAAAATTTTACATGTGAATACTTTCAAATGCTTGTGAGACAGACTGAGGAGAGTAAATCTGGACCAGGAGTTTATTCTATCTTAAAAATAACTCATTTACCAGTAGCAAAGATTATTTTGAAACAAATTTTAAAAAAAAAAAACGCATCTGTCTTGTCTGCTGTAACAGAGCTTCTAGAAGATAAAGCATTTATCAAAAATCAGTTTTTAAAATCCAAGTTGATGATAGATCTTTGTAAAATGGCTGTTCGAAGACAAAAAAAGTATGATGCGTCAATACAAAAGAATAGGATTGAACCCGTCAAGGAATCATTTTCTATGTTAATTTTAAAAATTAAAGATGAACATAATATGAATGAATGCGTTTCAATACTTGAAAAATTTATTGATATATTGGAAGATTCGCGTGAGGATTTAAATCAAAGTATTTCAAATGTTTATCAAACACTCTCCAGACTTTATTTAGAATACAATTATTTTGATCACGCAAAAGAATATGCACAGAAAGCAGTTTATGTAAATGAAAATCATTGTACATATGATACATTAGGCCAAATATACAAAAAAGAATTAGAAAAGACTTCAAAAGATGATGCTAAAAATAAAGAACAAGTGAATCTAAAGATTGTGTTAGAACTTGCTAGTAAAGCTGTGAAAAATTTTGTAAAAGAACAATCGATTGTGCAAGATTATTTTAAATCGTCAACATTGGAAATTACTGATGAAGATATATCTGATGAGGATACAATACTGTCAAGAATTCCTGGATATCTTGGTGAAATCTCAGTTATACACATTGGTAAAAAAATCTTTATTATATTATCTGTATGTATTTTTTCTCATTTTATTTATATATAATTATTGTTAAAAATTCTCACTCCATTAATAAGAGTTCCTTACCAATTTTTATTGAAATATTTTTACATTGATATTACGTTGTTAAATGCTATTACGTTGAGTGATTCTGTTTTAAAGTCAGTTAAAAATCTTAACTAATTTCTACCAAAACACTTAATATTACTGGAATTATTGGCATATTTACTACCATTGGCATATATTATATTGCAATTAAACTTCTGTAGTGAAGTTTTATTGCAATAATTACTATATTTAATTATATTTTTATTGGGATTACGTTAAAATTAATGCTATGAAAATTCTTCACCTTTTCTTTGAAATTTAAATTTTTTTAATTTTTACAATAAATGTAAAATTGAACACTTAATTATTTCAATATCCGCTATACGCAATAAAGGTGCAATACGCAAAAATGAAAAACGCCACAAAAACAATAAGTTTTGCAATGATCTTTTTTTTTTCTTTTTCTACATCTTTATTTACATTGAACTGTACGTATAAATTTTATTTATAAATTATTGAACTAAATTTTTCTTATTTGCTGTTGACTGCTCTATTTTTTTATTTGCTGTTGACTGCTCTATTTTTTTTTCCCCGATTCTATCTGCACCTGCTCATAAAAAACGAATGACCTCTCTCTCTGAATTTTGCTTTCAGCAATAAATCTAACCAGCAGGTTAGCAAATGTTTGATTTTATTTTTTTTTTTTAATTCACCTCTTCAAGGCCGAGAATGCCACTACAGACGAGGAGGCTACTTATTTGTGGTTATAACCCTCTCTCAACTCTATAACTCCGAAACACGAAACTTGACGAACAAGGCCGCTGCGCAGAGAAACAAGTTGAGCGCTGTACTACCAGGGACGTGGTGGGAATCGAACGTGGTAAATAGCTATATAATAGCATATTACATAATATTATTATAATATAACAACACAACTTAATAAATCATACAATAGCAATATAATAACATGACAAATAAGTCTTTGTTTCTAAACTTAAATTAAATAATTTAAACTATTATTAAATAACTTAAACTTAACTTAAACTATTTTTGTACCCTCTAAGATATTGACAAACTACAATCAATTTAAAAAATTAATAAAAGACATCAAAATAACATGATGATTTTACAATTAATTATTTTTTTTTTTTTAATTTGAAAAAACAGTATCATTATATAACAATTATGATTGTTCATATGTGGAATTTTTTTTGCTTTGACTTATTGCGTAGGTTTATGTCTCTGATTAAAGTTTTTTGAAATAATAAAAATTTTTAATAACAAAAAAACAGAACAATGTCTTTTAATAACAAAAAAAAAAACAGAACAATGTTTTTTTTCAAAATAAAGCACATGTTTTTTATGTTGGTTGTACAAAACTGAAAACGACATTTTAAAATTTTATTGATGCGAATAAAAAAAAAAATTTCATAAACTTCATAAAAAATGTTTCCATTTCACAAACTAATGACATAAAAGCTGATAAATTGGCAACTGAACTAAGTTCAGTTCTGAAAAAGAACTAAGACATAAAAGCTGATATATTGGCAACTGAACTGATAAATTGGCAACTGAACTAACTAAACTGAACTTATATCAAAACTCATAAACAATTAGTAGTAGTCAATTGCACAATTGTGGCAGTCACAAATCAAATATCACAATTCAAATATCACAATTTAAATCAAATACATTTCAAATAGCAAGTATTCAAATCAAACACAATTCAAAACACAATTCTCTTCTTGGATTATAGTTTACTACTGACCTTATGAATCTGATCTTATGAAAATCGATTGCTAAATTAGCATTTGCTAAGGTTGCTTCTCTTTATCGTGCTGGCTATTTTCTTACTCCTGATACTATTCTCTACCTCTACAAATCTCTTATTCATCACTGTATGGAATACTGTTGTTTTATTTGGTCTGGTTCTTCTAATGATGCTCTTTCTTTTCTAAAAAATGTTCAAAAAATGCAATGTTAACGTAGTTAAAACCGCTCTATCTGCCGAGATTGAGTCTCTCTTCCATCGTTGTGAAGTTGCATCTCTTTCTGTTTTCTCGCTTAAAAGAGCTATCATCTCTAGTTTCATCAACTAAAACTCATTCTTGCTTGATTCATCATTCAGCAAAGTATGAGACTTTGCTGAATGATGAATCAAGCAAGAATGAATCTTTTACTGTATCTGTCCCTTTACTGCATGCTCTAAAAATTTTTTTAATTTGTCAAACTTTTTTACCTGCACTTTAACGCTTTGGAACTCACTTCCATCTTCATGTTTTCCCAATTCATACAACCTACAACTTTACAAGTCTTCTGTCAACTGTTTCCTTCCTCTTTAACTTTATACTTTCTTTTTTTTTCTAGTTAATCTTAACTTCAAATTGCTATCTATTTGTCAAATATGTTTGTATAATTTTAATTTATATAATTTATAATATAAAAGTATAAATTGCTATACATTGTTATATATTTAAAAATATAAATTATTATTATTAATACAATAATAATAATAATTCTTGTTTTTGTTGTTGTTATTGTCATTAAATAAATTATTCTGATGCCAGTCTGTTAATATAACCTTGTTTTTTTAAATTTTATTCGTTACTTTTTTCAATGCTTAAATTCTTTTGCTGTAGTGTTTTATACTATTTTCCTTCTTAATATTATTATTGTTACTATTTTTATTATAATTGATTAATTATATTTAATTGTTTTATTATAATGAATAATGACACTTTTATGTTGACTAAGCAAACAAAAGAGTAGTTTAAGGAGGGTGGATTTATACAATTTAAGGTAACAACTAAAAAGTTATATACAAAGCCATGTTGCAAAGGGCTAAAAGCTAATTTAAGGGATTAATAATATGCTGTGGCAATGTCCTCTGAGAATCAAAATAGGATTAAAAAAAAAAAATTTTTTGTAGCTAAATATCTGATTTATAAGCATAACTTAAAACTTTATAGTTTTCAAATAAAATTGGTTGACTCTAGGTACAACCCAGATAGCACACTAATTACAGTTTATGTTGACCCAATCTCATATGCCAACATAAAGCCAACCAAAACTTTAGCAGAACTTTATTTTTTTAGTAAAAAACTTTGCTTAAACTAAGTTAAATATTGATGTATACAATTGAATAATTTGCCAGTTGCGTCCAAGGTTGTATTATACTACAAAGAGCTGTTTGCTAACAGATTATCGGGTTCAGTTTTTTTCAAATTTATTGAAATACTTAAGTAGACATTCAGATAGTAAATGCGCTATTAGCAGATGCCATATATATATATATATATATATATATATATATATATATATATATATATATATATATATATATATATATATATATATATATATATATATATATATATATATATATATATATATTTTATATATATATATATATATTTTATATATATATATATTATATATATATATATATATATATTTATATATATATATATATATATATATATATATATTTAAACAATTTTTAAATTGTATTCTACAAAATAGAGTGCTTAATGTTCTTAAAAGAACAGAGCAATTATATCATCAGAAACAAATCATTGATTTCTGATGAGTCTTTATTGACGAAATACAGTGTTAAATGAAAAAAAATTTGTTAGGTGATTTTCTACTACTTTATATATATATGTGTTGTATAACAGTGTTTCCTGTTTGACTTAACCTTTTTTTTTCAGACTTTACTTTCTGAAGGTAAGGTCCCAGATGACTGGAAGTGCTCTAATATAACACCAATATTCAAGAAGGGCTCCAAACTAAAAGCATCTTATTTCAGACCAATATCACTCACTAGTATCCGTTATAAAATTATGGAGCCTTTCGTTCGAGACCAGATTTTAAATCATGGTATTATAAACTGTCTTATATATATAAAAAAAGTACGGTTTCATTTTCAAAAAGTCGTGTTTGACAAACCTTCTGGAAACACTTAAAATAGTAATTGACGTGACTTTGCGTCAGTTACTATTTGTGGTATTTATACAGGGTATTTCATTTATTTATATTCCACAGGGTATTTATATTTAAATTAATTGAAAAAAAATTTTAAAAGTTAACTGGAAATAAACTCTCTTCATATATGTTTCCAGTATTCTATTATGTTCTAAAAGTATGGTACTTGTGTTGCAGATGTTCACGAATACCTTAAGACTGTTAGTATAGAGGTGCCTGATGCAGCACATCTTTGTTGGTAATTTAAACATTGCAAACATTTATGATTTTTCAAAAGTCTATAAATTTACGGATTGTTGTAATCATTTTAAATTATTGAGCACTATAATAAACTATACTAAACTATATAAGCACCGTGCATTAGGTATCTATTTGACTTACCAAAAAAAAAATGTTCTTGTAAGTTTTACAGATCTGCGTTTTAGGACTGAATTTAATTCTGTATAGTAAACTACTTTTAGGTGCACGGGAGGTGTAAATTACTGTATAGTAAACTGCTCTTAGCTACTCGGGAGGGGACGTTAATTATTTTTTCGAAATTTTTCCCACCCACCTTTTGCTTATGGAGACTTATGTAAGTTTTTTTACTATGGTGAGAAAAAAACGAAAACCTAATTTTTGACGAATCATTTAAATTCTAAAGGAAAAAATAAAGGATAAAAATTAATCCTTACAAAAATTAAACAGCTATTAAAAAATGCGTGTTTGACCTCAAGCGACAAAAGAATGTAATAATTCATATTAGATTAAATGACTTACAAAAAAGATTTGATTATAGATATAAATTAATTATAGGTATAAAATGATTATAATTAAAAAAAATCTCTTTTGCTTATAATAAAAAAAAAAAAGAATTCAAAACAATTTACAAATAAAAAAAAGTTAAATGAATAAATATAATAAAATATGAACATAAATCAAAAAGAAAAATTAATATGTAAAACTATTAAAGCAAAAGAATTATAGAGAATTGGTATAAATTGTATAAATTACAAAATAATCATAAGAGAAAAGCAAATTAAAATAAAGCGCAAAGCTATAAGTTTAACAAACCTTCAAATAATATTTTCCAGGTGGGTTTGGAAACGGCAGTGTACACCTGCTGCCTTTGTGTAAAAGGCAGCAGGTGTATATAAAGATCTTAAAATAATGCAGAAATATATATACGGTACCTTCCATATTATGTTTTAAGATTACAGACTTTACAGAATAACCATCATCAAATAATTGGATATTAAAATAACATTTGAACATTTAAAGTGTATTTGACTAAAGTAACTAAACAATCAAAATTTCAAAATAAATTTGTAAACATAAATTTTCTCAAATTTGGGTACCGATGTAGCTGCTGTAGCAACAAGCTACTTTGTAAAAAATAACATAATAAGTTGTTTGTTAATATTGAGAGACAAAAATTAAAGAAAATCTTTATTTTATATTTATAAATAAATACCCAGACAGCCTCCCGCTAGCGGCCCAATGCTGGCCCAGTTCCGCTTGCGACTACGGCGCGATGACGGCCGTCGATCACGGGCCTGCATCAAAACGGCCATTGGGCCAGCACTGGCCCGCTAGCCATGGGCCAGTATTGGCCCGCAATCGTTCGCCAGCACTGGCCTGCGATTATTTGCCAGCACTGGCCCGCGATCGCTTGCCAGCATCTGTTGACAGTACTGATCCGTGATCATTTTCCAACAATCTTTCGTGTTTGCGTGTCAGCTCTAAAGCGTTACTTTTTACTAGATACTTTTACGACATACACTAGCACGTTATTATTAGCCGTTTCCGTGAAAATGTGTTATTCCATAAAATTCAAACAAATAAGTATATTTGAAATTTATTGTAAACCAAAAGTGTTTTAATTAATAATGAAATAATAAAAACAAAAACGTTGAATGAATCAAATATTTATTTTTGCAACGAATTTTTAAGATCTTCCCGAGCTTTACGGCCGCCATTTCGATCACCGGAGAGTTGAAAGTATCTTTTTATCCAACGTTCAACCTCTTCAGACACTGCTCCTGAAGTCGAAGGATTTATTTTAACAGCATCTAAGTGTGACTACATTGTATATATGGAATATATTTATGTATACATTAGTAAATAATTAAACATATATATATACATACATATATATATATATATATATATATATATATATATATATATATATATATATATATATATATATATATATATATATATATATATATATATATATATATATATATATATATATATATATATATATATATATATATATATAAAATAGTTGATATATATATATATATATATATATAAAATAGTTGATATATATATATATATATATATATATATATATATATATATATATATATATATATATATATATATATATATATATATATATATATATATATATATATATATATATATATATATATATATATATATTACTATACATATAAACATATTTGTGTAAATTATCGTGATTCAAAAACGACTTTTTTTTAAATAGTCCACTGTTCAACCTAATATGTGTTCTCTATAATAAAATTTTATTATAGAGAACACATTTAAGGTTGAACAGTGGACTATTTAAAAAAAAGTCGCTTTTGAATCACGATAATTTATGGCATTAATAACGCTAAATTTGAAGTTTTTTAAAAAAAAAATATTTGTAGGGGTTGCAAAAGTACCGAGTTCCTAATATTATTGGGAAAAAAATCAAAATGTCAGCCCAGTACTCAAAAGATGCACAACTAAATGTTAAAAATAATTATAATCAACACAAGATAAAATAAATATATAATAAAACACAAGATTTAAAAATAATTAACATTTACTTTATCTTGTAAGTTAAAAAAAAACATTTTTTTTTTAACTTTATGTGCAGTAAATTTTGAAAAAATAATTTGCATATAGAATGATTAATATTTGTTTTCCAGCACCAAAATTTTAAATCTTGTTTTTTATTATATAAAATACATTTACGTTTGAGGAACGGACTATATAAAAAAAAGTTGTTTTTTGAATCAGCATAATATATATATTTATACAAATGTTATACATAGAATGAAATTTCTTCTTACCCAATAAAACTTTTTTTAAAGGCATTGTTTTCAAAGCAAGCTTATTGTTAGCTCCTGACCAATTTATTTTTTTTTCTATATTGGTGCCAATCACCATTGGAATTAAATTCCAAACAGTCCTCTTAATTGTTGAGCCACCATGGGATGCCAATTTCATGCTCTAAAATTTACATACACATTATACATGATAACCATCTTTGTCTTTCATCAACAATTTTATTTAACTTTGTAAAATACTTATTTAATACTAAACTGTAAATTCAAAATAAAAATACTTTTAAAATGTTTTGTATAAAGAAATAAAAAAACAACGAATAAATGTATGGCTCACACTTACCAGTGCATTCATAACTTTC
>NC_061163.1:10492548-10516582 GCF_022113875.1 Hydra vulgaris | reverse complement strand
CCCTAACCCTATACACACACATACATACGTACCTACATATATATATATATATATATATATATATATATATATATATTATATATATATATATATATATATATATATATATATATATATATATATATATATATAAATGACATATATTATATATTTTAATATATATATATATATATATATATATATATATATATATATATATATATATATATATATATATATATATAAATGACATATATTATATATTTTAATATATATATATATATATATATATATATATATATATATATATATATATATATATATATATATATATATATATATCAAAATATACTATAATAATTAATACATAGTTTTAACCACATTTAAATATATCTAACCTTGTAAAAAACTTTCACTTTTTACTAATTGTGTCTTATTATCAAATGCATCATTTGCATATCAACAAAACATTTATACAAAACTAAATTTTAATAGTTTTATATGAAAGTTATGTTGAGAAGTATAATGATTATAGCATAATGAGTGCTAACTTAAATGAAATTAAGGATGTCATCAAGTCGACAAGTTATTAAATTGTTTTGGAACTTACTTTAATATAATATAAGCAATGGAAAAGTTTTCTATTTACTAGACTAATTAGAATTGTAATTGATACACCCTATCTTTTAACAGTAGAACTACTGAAAAAAAGATAGGATGTATCAATTACAGTTTTAATTGGTCTAGTTATCAGAACAGTCTAACTTTTATATTTTACAACACTAACTTTTACAAAACAATTTCATTATAATAGTATTTACTATAGTAATAACTTTTACAAAAAAAATAATATATATTTTTTTAATAACAAAATATATCTTGTAAACTTTTAGTTCCGCTTTTAAAGTACCATCATAAAAAAAAAAAAAAAAAAAAAACATTTAAATAATGGCAATTATGGCAAAACGACTTTCGGCTCTGTATCCAATGCAATCGGGCCAGTGCTGGCCCAAAATCAAATGCCGTCGTAATGGCTCACGACTACTCGCCAGAGTTCTGGCATTTCGTCGCACGCCGCTGCGACTTCTTACGATGATTTACCGTACATAAAAAGTTGCTTGAGTCACTTGCCAGAATCGCGCCAGTAATGGCCCGTTACTAATATAGTCGCAATGGCGTGCGATGATTCGCCAGAGTTCTGGCCCGGAGTCGTGTGCTGTCTGGGTAGTAGCTAAATAATAAATGTAAAACAAAAAAACAATTCATATTAAATGCATATTTTATTTACAAACTTTCTTTTTTTGTCTGAAAATATGCCCGGAGCAATAGTAGAGCATTTAAGGTTTGGTCATTTAGCCTACTCCTTATTTTACTTCCCAAATACCCAGCTGCAGAAAATGCTCGTCGGTGCTCGTCGGTGGAATAGATAACAAATATTGGTATACTAATTCCAAATTATGCCCCCGGTTTCCACCATTTTCAAACAGTGGCATTTCTTTCTTTATGATTGACATTAAATTTGAAGTTTGTGTTTCTGGTTCAATGGCTTTCATGCTTTGTGCAATTTGTTCTTGTAACTTTTCTCTTAAAGACAGGGAGGCTCGAACTTGTGATTCTTCATTTCTAACGACAGCCATTATATTTTCATCAACATTAATACTTGATTTTTCTAAATTATCATTTTTAAAAGCAGCTAGTCTCTCAATAAGTTTTTTTTATCTGCTTCCTAATAAGGGTTTTAGGAGGAACTCCAAAAATTTTGCAGACATTTGTTTCATCATTCACAGCATCATATTTTGGATTTTAAAGGTATTTTAAAACACCAGAAATTTCTTCACATCGTCTTTTTTCCATTCTTGTTTTTATAGCTTGGAACATTTTATTAGCAAAATTTTTCTTCATCTTCGTGATCATCTGTTTCATCAACAATATCTTGAGTTTCCTTCAATGGTGCTTCGGTGTCGGACATTGGCGTAGAACTTTTTTTATTAAGAACATCACAAACTGCAAGGTGAATTCCATGGACTAAACACAACTGGTGTTCAGCCTCAATAATTTTTCCCACACGAACCATTACATTTGGACCATCCGTAACAATAGCAACAATGTCTATATCAATATTAACATTATGCCCTTTTAGACGTGTTTTTAAAACATCAATTCATTTCTGAGCATTCATAGAACCATATACACGAATAAGACCCAAATTCCAGTGCTTATTTGGGATATGTACATTAATATTCATGTATCTTTTATTTGTTGTAGAGGTCCATTCATCAAAGCTCAGAGAAAATCGTGTTCCCAAAGCTTTATATTAATAAATTTCTTTGGAAATTAACTGTTTAATATTTAAGCTGTAACTCACCGCTATCCTTTTAATTGAGTTTGCTGACTTGGGCAAATTTTCGAAACCACTGGTAATCAATAATTGCCTTAAATCTTTTGATGTTATAAATACATTAAATGTTAGCTCATCTAAAGCTGTCATTCGAGCCAGTGTTTCGTCTAAGGTTTTTTTTTTTCGGACGCAAAGTAACTCGTTAATCTTCGTTTCGTAGGAGGCTTCTCGTCGGTTCTGGCATCATTCAACTGTTGTCTCGAACTAGGTAAATTTTTGTCAGCTGAAGTTACTTTCAAATTATGCTTAGTTGATAAGTGCGTATGAAGGCCTTTTGTAGAACCACCCAATGTTTTCAAAATTACACCACATTTCTTACATTTTGCTGCCAAAATATCCGCAGACCTCAAATAATGTGACCACACTGAAGTTGGGTCTTTATCTTTTTTGTGTAGAAAAAATGATGTTCCCTTTTCACTATTTTCATTTATGTTTAGAAGGATATTTTTTTAAGGTGCATTAGTAAACAACATATTATTGCGGTAAACAACAAAAAGCATTAAAAAGGTTACCAGTTCAAAACGTTCAAAACGATTCATTACACAGTCAAATTTTGTATGTATTCACACTAGAATCCCTTCAAGCGGAATTAATTGTCAAGGGCATTATATGCACCGGTGAGTGTGTTCGTATGTATGTATATGTGTATATGTATGTGTGTTTATGTATGTATGTATGTATGTATGTATGTATGTATATATGTATGTATGTATGTATGTATGTATGTATGTATGTATGTATGTATGTATGTATGTATGTATGTATGTATGTATGTATTTATGTATATATGTATGTATGTATGTAATATGTATGTATGTGTTTTATTTGTATGTTTATGTGTTTACTAGTATTTATACAAATGTACATTTGTATAAATACTAGTAAGCACATAAACATACAAATAACACACATACATACATATTACATACATAGAACATATGTTCTATATGCACATATGATATTATGTATGTTCATACACGTAAGTGACAAGTATGACCTTTAAAACTAACCTACATGCCTAAAACGGCTGAAATTGTTCAACGTTGCTGCACGTGGGTCAAAGAAAAAAAAATAATAATAATAATAATAATAATAAAAGATAGAATCTATTCAATAATGTATTTACAAAGGTGTTTTACAATTGTCGGAGAAAAAAATAATTTTGAAGAAAAATGAAAAATTCGTCACAAAAATTAAGACGGTATATTTATGATTATACATAAATTATGAGTATGTATCAACTTTTATTGACGCGTCAAACTTTAGCGTTTCTCATGACAAGACCTTCGAAGTCTTCTTTGAGTTTCCGCGTTCTTTAATTTTGATTATTTTCTATCATTATTTTAAAATAATCTTTAATAAAAAGTAAACTTTTTAACTTTATATTTGTTTAAATATTTTTATGTAATAAAGAACTTAAAAAAACAACAAAAAAAAAATGTACAATATGGTTCGACCGAGGATCGAACATCGGCCTCTGTCGCCGCAGTTCAAAGCATTAACCGCTCAACCAAGCAAACTCATTAATAACGTATAATTTAACTTCATTAAAATTATTAATTGCATATATCAGGCCTTGTGCATGAAGCAGGAGCGTTCGCTACCATCACGTGAAATACGCTCGTTAATGAAATATTTAAAAATTGTGAGCGCGATAAAAATCGCTCGCTAATGTAGTTACAAGAGTAAAATATCGCGATCGTCCCAAAAATATGGGAGGGAGAAAACTTATAATGGTTTACTTGATTTCATATTAAATTTTTTTAATGAAAAGGTTTTGTTAAAGATTCTTGGTTAATTAAACAAGAAGTTCGCTTATTCTTAAAAACAATATAATCTCTATTCAAATATTTTTAATTGCGTTTTTTTAACTGAGGTAAAATGGGTACTAGGTAAAATGGAACTGCTAACTGGTAAAATGCGAACTTTTTTGCGAACCATCGTCTTATTAATTGTTAATGATGTAATGTTTTATTTTCGTTAAATAGTTCATTTAACGAAATAAAAAAAATATAGCGGTATATTTTAAGGACTAATAAGCGAAAAAATTAATTAAAAAAAATAATAAAAGGAAATTAAGTGAAACTAGACAAATATAATATAAAATGTTTTTTTTTTTTAATTATTTGATAAACTGCCTGCCCAAACCAAACCCTCAGTCGATTTAGCAGCACTCCATTGCGAGTCAAGCTATAAGATAGTCGATGTAGTAGCACTCCGTTACGAGTTAGGTTATAAGATAGTCAATGTAGCAACACTCTGCGCATGTTTTACAGTTAAAAAATTAAAAATTTATTTTAAATAAAGTTTTAAAATATATAATAAGGAATTGGAGAGTTTTTTTATTTTTATTTTTATCATAACAGTAATGGTCTTTAAAATATAATGTTTTGGTTCGCAAAAAAGTTCGCATTTTACCGGTGTAGCGGTAAATTAAAACTCCAGGAAATTAGGACTTTGAAGTCTTGATTTCCCGGGAAATCAAGACTTTGAAGGAAAGTTTGACGGAAAAATTTGATGTTTTAAGTCATAATTTCCCGGGAAATTATGATTGGAGCGGTAAATTAAGACTCCAAGAACTTGCGATTCAAAAAAAAAAATTTACAAAGAAGTCGTTCTATTCTGCAGAAAAAAAATAATTTTTTTTTTAAAACTGTATTACAGTTTTTATTCTAAATTCCATTTAAAATAGAATTTAGAATAGAATCAAAGTTGATTCGAACGCAAAAGCGTGTTTAAATAATCCGCTACAATTGTTTCATACGTAAACAAATAAATAAATTTTACAAATAAACACAAGTGTGCTGCTTCATGGCGAAGGAAAGAAAACATTTTGATTTTGATAACATAGAAGATTATCTTAGGAATAAAAAAATACCCTTCTACTATATCTACACATGATTATGGGATTAAATCAAATTTTCGAAGAGCAGCAAAACGGTTTGAAGTGAAAGACGGACATTTATTTTATAATAAAAGAATGGTTATTAAAGACAAAAAACTCCAAATGGAAGTTTTTAGAGACGTACACCGAGGTATTGGAGATTCTGAACACTCTAAGGTAATGGCCTCACATAGAGGAAAAAATACTACGTATGACAATATTGCGCAAAGATTTTTTTGGTATAATATTGCTGCTGATGTTAGTAAGTATATTAGGAGCTGCGAACAATGTCAAAAACAAGTTAACATATAATCTCCAAAATTAGAATTTGTAAACGAAGTATGTAAACAACTACACAAAATAACTGGAGTAGAGCGGAGAGTTACGTCTGCTTATCACCCTCAGGCAAATGGATTGGTAGAACGTCAAAACCGAACAATAAAGAACTCTTTGGTAAAGGTTTTGGAATGTAATCCTAATATGTGGCCGCAAATTTTTGAGGGTATTCTTTTTGCTCATCGCGTTAGTCGACATTCTTCTACTAACTACTCTCCATTCATGCTGATGTATAATCGCGAACCAATTTTGCCAATTGATGTGAAGCATAGCCATTTCAAAGACAAAAGCAATAAACAAGAACACCGAGAAGAAAATATAGACGTAGAACAACCATTCGATTTCAACTTTTTTGATGCCGTCTTTTCATTAACAAGTAAAGTCATAGCAACAATCATGTCTGAAGCAAGCGAAAATATAAAAGTTGCGCAGAAAAAGCAAAAACAAGATTATGATAGTAGACATTTGTCAAAGTCAGAAATTAAGGTAGATGATATTGTATTATTGAAAAACAACAAACGATTTGATCGGAAGGGTGGGAAGTTTTCACAAAAATGGCTCGGTCCTTTCACTGCAGTGAATATCTCTGAAAAAGGAGTTGCAACTTTAAAAAACATTGGGGTTAACTCTTAAAAAAACATACAACATTGTTCAACTTAAAACTTATATTTAAGGAGCAGACGATAAACTAAAACCAATATTAGTTGAAGGATCTGCATATTTTTGGAATCATGCACCAGACGAAATTGTTGAGATGATTTTGATATATGCCGTGCAACAATCGGAGAGCTCATTCCCTGGACACAAGTGTGAGACCTATGCAAGTATCAAATCAACGTGTAGCAAGTGGGCCCGTTTAATTGAAAGAAAAGGTACTATCTTACTTCCAAAGATATATATTGATTTGTAAAAGCCTCTTGGAAAGCCTCCAATCATAATAATGAAAGTAATACTGTAAGTACACAAATGTTATTAAAAACTTTTGGAAAATCTAGTGGACTAGCTAGCCAACTATCAGATTGCATAGGTGATAAAAAGTGGCGATCTTCTTGGCTAATCTTGAAACCTCAGAAACACTCTTGGTATACCATAGATCGAATCTTCTGGAAAACAAAGGTATTTCAGCCAAATCATCTTTGCAAGTTTCGAATTTATGCCTCAGGAATGAACTGTATGAGCTCACATGCAGATAGGGAAATTTTGGAAAGTAAAGATAGCTGGTTGAACGGCAATCTTATGGACGCAAGGCAAAAGTTATTTTGTAAAGCTCTTGGCAGCCATGAAACTTACCAACCAGTATTAAACTGCTAGAAAAAGAAGTCCACATATTTCCCAGCTTCTGGTGACCACCTTCAAATATTGCACGTAGTTCTCTTTGGCTATTAGCATTTGCTTCAAATGGCAGGGTTCAAGTGTGCGATAGCCTGCGCACTAACCTAACATCGATTTCGATAAAATGTTTAAAATCCCCCTTTCAACCACTTGTGAAGAATGGAAAGCTTGAAGTAACATTTCTTCCCGTTGATAAGCAAATTGATAGTTTCAATTCTGGTGTCTTTGCTCTGGGTTATGCAAGTATATTGCTGGATGGAAAAATATTTCCTCTTGATGTTCGATTTGTTGTGAATAAAATGCGTACTCACTATATAAAATGTTTAACAGACGCTCACTTATATCCTTTTCCAACACTTTAAAAGGCCGTCGATGTTTTATGCAACAAATCTAAACTTTTCATGATTTGATTCAAAACTCAAAATTGACTTTTCACTTGTATGTGATTTTATAAATTTGTTTATAACCATTACAAAGCAAATCGGTAACTAATACTATTTTCGTAATATTTAAACTTTTTTCTATGTAGTGTCTATCATTCTATTAAATTTACTCTAGTATATTTCGTAGAGTTTTATTTTAAGTATTTACGAAAAAAAATAATGCGTTAAATACAAAATATGAATAATACCTTAGCCGTCTATAGAGGACGCCATCTTTTTTTAGGCAATTTTACTCCCCCCAGGCGATGACTACCTATTTTAAAAATAATGAAAAATTTTTTTTGATCTCATTTCATATTTTATGGACTTCTTTTTGACAATTGTCTTTTTTATAAGTTTGATGAAGGTTATTATAAGACCTTATTAGCGAATTAAAAGAACAATTTTTATCCATCTTGTGACATGCAGGGCCGACAACAAGGGAGGGGGGGAGGTAGGGCCAGGGTGCAACTGCCCCTCCTCACTTTTTATTTATAAAAGTTGACAATTTTTATAAAAAACTGAGCACTTTTTTTTTTTTAATAAAGTAGTGTGTCCCCCCACCCCCACCCCCACACACTGCAAAAACCGTGTCGTCGGCCCTGATAGACATTGTAAGTATGACGATTAAATAAAAGTTGCAGCAGACAACACTGATATTTTACACTTTAGCAACATTTTTGAAAAAAAAAAAAAAATATATATATATATATATATATATATATATATATATATATATATATATATATATATATATATATATATATATATATATATATATATATATATATATATATGTATATATTAACTCTAATGATATATTCATAAAAGCACGTTTACATAGTTTTCCATGTTATTTAATATAAAAACAGAAAAAAAATCTTCAAATGAAGTTCATTTCTTGTAAACACCCTCACTCCCACTTTGTCCTTTTTATCCCAACCTCCCTCCTCCTTTTTTGCAATATGTTCCCAAGTAGCAAACAATATTGGCGCAATATTGGGGCGATATTGTTTACAATATTGGCGCAATATTGTAAACTATATCGGACCAATGTAGCAATGTAAACATTTTGCCAATATTAACCAATATTGGCGCTACAATAATGCACCAATATTGTAAAGTCAATATTGGCCAATATTGGCAAAATGTTCACACTGCAACATTGGTCCGATATAGTTTATAATATTGCGCCAATATTGTAAATAATATCGCGCCAATAATGGAGATATTATACTGGCCAATATCGGCCTAATATAGTTTACAATAATATCCTGATATATATAATATATATAACTAAATAAGGCAATATATTGAGTATAAAAAATAAGGCAATATATTGAGTATTTTCGATTAAATTTTTATTATTAAAAATTAATAAAAAATATTGCCTTCTACAAATTTGTAATAATTAAAATTACTAACAGTTTTCTTGTTTAAGTGATACTGTAGTACTAGGCTGCATCATTCTTTTGAGTCAAACAGGTTATAGTCTAGGAGATGACAATAATCATAGAACACGCTTTAAGAAAAAAAAATTCAAAATCATTAAATTTATTTGAAGGTAAATGAAACAGATACAAATGAAAAAAAGGTATAGAGTTTTCCAAAACCAAAATATAACAAAATAAAATCAATGTTATTTAAATACACGTATAAAATATATATATATATATATATATATATATATATATATATATATATATATATATATATATATATATATATATATATATATATATATATATATATATAAATATATAAACTACTGTATTATACTCTCACTATGAGATAGTGGGCATCGACTTTATTATATTGGCGATACTTATTTCATTGCTCAATATTGGGCGTTGCTCAGTTACGGTTCTATTTTTCTTCCATAATCTCTATTAATGACCGTCGCCAGAAAGCTGCCAATTTTTTTTTAAATACTTTTGTCAGTAGCGATTTCAAATTGAACGAATACAACGATAAACGACTGAACGCAACTCTACAAAATATTTTTTAAATATCATCACAATATAATTTTGAAATATATAACTTTTCACTCATAAATATTGTAAAGTAATTAGCTTTTATTAAAATATTTATTTATTAAAAGGATATGGGATGTAGAATACAAATATTGTGCTTTACCATTAATGACCTTGCAGGACGTTTTTGTTTCATTCCATACACTGAGTATGAAAAACATACTTCTTTGGCCATTAGCTGTATTAAGATTGCCGCTGTAAGTTGTTTCTCATCTGCTCCAACCGAAGTAAGAAAGTTCGTCTAAAATAAGAAAACAAATGTAATATAATTGGTTGTACTAAAAGTATAATGGTTCCTCATGTGAAAGTATTAGACGGTTTTCCATAATGTGATTCTTATTAAAATATGACATTATGGAAGAGTAAAAGCAATTGGTTATAACTAGATTATGACATCTGCAGCGGTGAATACACCCTACAGATGTCAGAACTACATTGCTAACTGGGCATAAAAGATAAAAATCACAATAAAATGTAATAAGCATTTATGTAAAACATTCTGATATACAACATAATTATAGTCAACCACGTATTATATTGTATCATTTGTTTGTATGTTTCATATAAATGTATCATTTATTTTAAAAATTAGAAACTTTAATAGTACATGGTACTGTTTCCAAAAACTATTAACTAATATCAATTCACTGATATATACTATTGATTCATAAGGTGTCTTTGTTCCATAATTCTTCTTCTAGGTTTAAAAGATCTTTTTTCATCTAAAACCGGCAAATAAATTCAATAAACTGAAAGAGATAGTCAAGCAAAGCTCTGATGGAATCACTTAACCTTAAAACACTAAAGATTTCTGCAATCTTTGACAAACTGAGAGACAATCTGTCTCTCACTGTCACTTTTTTTGTAACCTGCATCCTTTTAAGCTGGAGGCACAAATAATTCCGTTCTAAAGCAGTCTCATAACTGTCAAAAAAAAGTATAAAGAAGAGATGAAACCATACTAAACAATCAATATTTACTATATTTGAGTCAAACATAGCTGTTTAGATAAAAAAAACAAAGACAATACTGTAAATAAAACAAAAACACTATTGTAAATAAGACAATTACCAAAAAATTCTTATTTTCAGCTGCTTTCAGTTACTTTTAAAAGCGTGACTTTACGTATGGCAGTTTAAAGGTAAGATGCTTGCAAGTGATTTGGCCAATACACCAAACTTTCATTGATAGGCCATGAAAAACAGATCACATTCAAAGCACACATATTGTTTTTTCATTGAAAATTTCAGCCAGAGCAAATTTTGTAAACTTTATTACCACCTTTAGTTTAACGGTGCATCAGCTAAAAAATAATTACAAATAAATTTATAATATAAAAAACTTCAGATTAACTTTCTTTTTTGAGATTTTTTTTTTTTTTTTAACTGAAAATATTAGTCTAAAAATTATTGAGATTCATTTCTTAATGTTTAATGAAATCGCTTTTTATTGCAAGTAGAGTTTAATTATTGGTTAGTAAAAAAAAGTGAATTATAAAGTTTGCGCAGTTTGGAAGGTTTCTATGATAAAATTTTCTTATTTAAATATGACATTAATGAATATAAACAACTTGAGGCTCTAAGTAAATATTTACCATTTTGCGATTGTACATTTGATGAACCCAAGATGCATCTAGATGTTTTTTTAATGTCGTGACGGATGTTGAACACTATTTCAGCTGGTAGACTATTCTACAAATTTGTGAATTCCATTTTAGAAAAGTTTTTCCGGACATCTGTCTTACAAAACATTTTTTTCAATTTATAAACATGATCGCATGTTGTTAAGTAGGAGTTAGTCATAATGAAGGAATAAATACTAACTGAATATATAATCATATATTAATATTAAGGAGTGGCCATATTAACACGCATCCTATTACAACTCAGATTAACTACTTAATGGTCTGTAATTACAATAATAAAAATAATGGCTGTGCAGATGACATCATTCTGACACAGGTGTTGATAAATAAAATACTGAATGGTATTTTATGAGGAAACAAAAGGGTTGAACTACAATTATAAAGATTGTGAACGCATTTGTAAGTTCTGCCATGTCATTACATAAGAAACGATAGCTCATGCTAGTTAAATTTAGTCTCAGTAGACTTTGGTTGTAAGTGAGTCCAGTCTGGCCAAAAACAAATTTACTAGACTAGCATAGAACATTTTAAATTAATTGTTGATCTTTTTAAAGTCTAGGATAGTAGACAGAGCTGCAAGAATCAAGGTGAGGACGAACAAGGAAAATAAACAAAGTACGAAATGTCAAGATATTGAAATTGATAAATGATCTTTTGATCAACTTTTCCTACAACTTTATTAGCGGTGTTATTCTTAGTACTTACAAAATAAAAGTCAAATTACTGTCAATGAAGATCCCTTTCTTGACGAGAGAGTTTTTAATATTAATTGAAGTATTGAGATTTTTATAAACGAGTATATAAATGAATTTTGTATTTGTTGGTCCTTAGGGCATTGTTGGTCCGAAGGGAAAATTTTGTATTTGTTGGTCCTAAGGGTATAACTTTACATTTTTTTTTACATTAAAACTTAGTTTTCACAGTTTTTCCCAGTTTGCTATATTGTCCATACTTTATTGCAGGTTATTGCATGGTAAACTATCAAAAAGCAAACTGTATAACTTAGTATCATCTGTAAATACAGATACAACGTCTAAAACCAAATCAGAAAAATCTTTATTATATATCATAAAAGTTAATAATGGGGGACCCCACTATTTACTATTATCCATTCTGAGTATGTACCACCAACAATGATACTCTAATGCTGATCTCTTAGGTAACATCAAAATCTAATTGTAGAGTTAGTCATTTATTCTATAAGCTTTTAATTTTAGAAGTAGGAGTTGTGAAATGTGTTGAAAGATTTTAATATATCTGATATAAATTTTCTATATCAGTTTTATTCTCCAAGGCTAATGTTCAACATCAATCCTCACTAAAGTTTATAGCATTTTCAAAGTCGCATTTATATAATTTTTACTATTTTCAGCATTACTTATTGTGTGAATTTTACTTTAATCTTGTTTAACTACTCTTAACATAACGTGATGTAGCAGATCTAGTTTAACTTATTGATTTATTTATTACGTATAACATTGCATTAAACTATTGCATTAAATAAAATGCTATATAAAATAAAAGACATAATAAAAAAAACTTCTTTATTGCAAAATTATTATTTTATGATAAATTTATGTGCGTGTGTGAAGGTCAATAATATATATATATATATATATATATATATATATATATATATATATATATATATATATATATATATATATATATATATATATATATATATATATATTATTGATGTTATTATAAAATCTTACAACAGTTAGAAAAAATAATAATGACGTATTTATTTCTTAAACGAATATCTTTAACAAAATAAATAGACTATAAAACTTATATTTTATAGATAAAATCTTCTCAAAGTGTTTTTATTTAAGAGTAAACTTACTATTTTAATCTTGATACTTAAGTATAGCAATATTTTTCCTATTCTTCTCGTGATGCAATATAATTTAAATTAATTACAACCACTTCTTCTTGTAATTCAATTCGTAATGTTGAATAAAAGATTTTTATTACTCTTACCACTTCTTCTCGTGGTACTATCTGTTTTAAAATAAATTACAAACACTTCTTCTCCTGATTCACTATGTAGATGTTGAATTAGAAATACTTTTCCTACTTCTCTTTACATAAATTAAAATTTTTATTATGAACTCTTATATTTTTTTGCAAAAAAAATTAATTACATAAGGATGCCTGTTTATGTAAAAAGATGCTATTATTTACATTTACAAAACTAAACATTTAACTACACATTTAACAAAACATTAATTACACATTTAACTACACATTTAAACTACACATTTAAACATTAACTACACATTTAAACATTAACTACACATTTAACAAAACTAAAGGACATTATGAATATTCCTTAATGTTACGCATGCGTACCAATATGTTAAATTTAATATAAAGCCAATATTGGCAAACAATATTTCGCCAATATTGGCATAACAATATCAGTAAATCGATAATGGAATAATATTGGCGCAATATTTTGCCAACATTGGCATAACAATATCAGTAAAACGATAATGGATAATATTGGCGCAATATTCTTTGACAATATTGGCGTAATATTGCTTGACAATATTGGCGCAACATCAGAATTCTTGACCAAGATTAGCCAAGATACCCAATATCGTGTCAATATTTACCCCAATATTGTTTGCTACTTGGGTTCTTTATGGTTGACTCCTTGAGCAATTCATTTAATCTTTTAAAAAAAAAAACAACGAATAAAAAAAAGTAAAACTTCAATCCATTAAACTTATTAATTTTTAATAATTTCTATATTCAAAATATTTTATATTTCTACTAATTATCAAAAGTTTAGTTATTTCTCTATCATCAATTGAAAAAAAAAATCAATAAAAAAATAAAATCAATAAAAAAAATTTGATTAAATCAAACAAAATATTATTAAAGTCTTAATTTACCATTTTTTTAATTTCATTAATAATTTATTTGTGTTCATAGTTATACTTTTAATTCTTTTTCATTAAATCTACGTTTACTTTTTATTTCATAAGACTAATTAAACCATTGAATTGTAAATTGTTGACTAATGATATCGGATCTCGTAAGATGTCTTTTGTAAAATGATATCCTTCAAATAGATTTTTTATGTGGACTATTTTTACTTGACCACCTTAGCTAAAAAAATAAAACTTCCATCTATATCATTATTTGTAATACCTTGGTAATAATTTAACGCATTTATAGTCTCTTCACAAAATGCTTTTTACATGTATCAACCTTTTTTCTAACAATCAGTCTTGCGTTAGCAGCAACATAAGTCAGCTTTGACATTTTAACCAGCTGACTAACTCAATTTCAGCAGAATTTTCATTTATCTAATTGTTTCGTATACACTTTAATACATGCATAAAATCAAAAAGTAAAAAAATGCCATCAGTTGTTAACCATAGAGAAAAGCAATCAAATCGTTTTAAAAAAATGCTTGGTTTACTCTACTATAATCATTAATTAAAGCGATAACTTTTCCATTTGTCTTCTTAATTTGGTTGATAAGAATATTAATTTGATTGTATACAAAATCCAAATTATTTACTGGTAACATTCTTACTATAAAGTTTGTTCCCTCATAAAAACATACAACCATGAAAGCCAATATAATTGTTGCAAAACTCGATTCATTGTTTACTGCTTTACGGTTCACATCAAAAAAGTTTCAAAAGAAGGTGATCTGGTTAAAATATTTGCTTTACCAAACAAATGTTCCCGTGATAAGTTAGCATAGGTTAAACATAAACTTCATTTAGTAATAACAGTTTTTTTAACTATTTTGTTGAGTTTTAAAGAAACACTACAAACACAAAAGTGTGAAACTTTTAAAGTTATAAGTGTCATGAAGATAAAAATCATTTCTTAATTGATCATATAAACCATTTCTTAATTGTTCATATGTGACCATACAAAATGTTCTAAAGCTCAAACAATAACTTCAGGTGAATATTTTTGCTAAAAAATGTTACTTGAGTTCAACTTATGCATTCAACCTGCTGACGTAAAATTGTGAAGTAATATTGAATACGACTCCAGCATGATAGGTTTCATATGATAAATTAGTAAATACTATTAGCCACAACTTACTAATACCAGTATTGCTTTAATGCTCTTTTGATTACAAACAACATTTATTCAATAAATAAATAAATAGATAAGCTAATGAATCATTAAGTCTTCCTTGAGATAAACAACTGCAAAATATTCTAAATGAATCAACTTCGTCAAACTCTACGAATTTTGAAACTTCATCCTCTTTTACTGATCTGAGAGACTCTCTAAGCTATCTAAGACAGCTTTTACCTATTGTTGTTGTTCTTTTTCTCGTTGAAGAGATAACACTAAACTCTAATTTAATTCAAATACACTAGGTGGATCTCGAGGATTTTCTTTTCCTTTTACTTTAATAACTAGGAAGTTTGATGGAAAATGTTTTGCACAAACTACAGTGTAATGTTTATATGGCATATTGTCTATTGGGAAAACGTTAATCTATCTCTGACGCTTTTTAAGATCTCATAGAAATTCTAGAAGTATTTGTCTTATCTTTTACTGAGTCATAGTTACAGTTACAACCAGTTTTCTGTGCGTTTTCAACATAATTTTCTAGGCGTTGCGCGATGTTATTTCAGTACACCCTGTAGCGAAATGATCTTTCAATTTCAAGAGATTGTTGGAGTCCTAATTTACCGTTCCACTCTTAATTTCCTGGTAAATCTAAACTCGAAAGGTTCTAATTTACCGGGAAATTAAGACTTTCGAAGTCATAATTTCCTGAGTCCTAATTTACCGCGACACCGGTTCGCGGTTCGTAGTTCTCATTTTACCGTCAACTGGTAAAATGTTATAGTTATACTTTTTAAAGCTATATCAATAGACGTATCCCGCATTCCAATGATGTAATGATGTCATGACATCAGGCAATGATAAAGCGTAAACATTAGAAAATTGTAGTTTTTATTATTTCAAATTAACATGAGTGATTTTGTCTGTTCTACGTCAACTAAAGGAGGAGGAAGTGGAGCTTATTGCTGTATTCCACAATGCAAAAGTTCATTTTACGATTTTTAAAAAAAAAAGTCAGCAATTGGATTTTTTAAAATACCCAAGATTACTGCTCGTCGAAATAAGTGGGCAAAAATTATTTCTCAATTTAAAAGAAAAGGTGGTAATGATAATTTCGTTATTAAGGACACGACTCTAGTATACGAGCTTCATTTTAAAAATGAAAACATTTAATTTTTATCCAATATTGGCAGTAAAACTTTTAAAAAAAAGCATTTCCATCTATTTTTGAATTTAAAAAACAAGTTGATGTACAAAAACGATGTTCGCCTAAAAAAAGAAAATTTATCGAAAACTTTGATATTGAAAACTTTTCTAGAAATGAAGACAATAATTTTAAAAATAACGATAAAGAACTATTAATTGATTTTGAAATTGAGAAAGGTTGCATATTTTGTGTTGAACAACAAAACAAAATTGATCTACTGGAAAAAGAAAAACACGAGTTGAAATCTCAAATAAGCATTTTAGAATCTAAAAATAAAAAAATAAAAAATCAACTGAATCAATATAAAAATAAATACATACTTAGTTATGAAAATATGTCAACAGACAAAGAACTGTTCCAAAAATATACTGGCATAGAACATAAACAGTATATAAATTTGTACAACTTTTTAAATCCATGGAAAAATGGTGAAAATATTAAATACCACAACTCAGCATTATTTAAAAGTTAGTTAATCAGGCATAAACTGGTCCAAAAACAAAATTAAACACAGAAAATCAGTTATTTATGTTTTTAGTGTGGCTAAAAAATGGATTTACAATTTTGCACTCATCTTGGTTAATTAAAATTTCAAAATCAACAACATCTCGTTATTTAATAACATGGACAAACTTTCTATATTTTTCTTTGGAAAGTGTACCTATTTGGCCTTCACGCGAACAAGTTAATAAGTTTATGCCAGAAAGCTTTAAGATGACATTTCCATCAACAAGATGCATTATTGATTGTACTGAACTGTTTTGTCAGAAATCTTCATCACTGAGACACCAGAGTTCTTTATTTTCTAGTTATAAACATCAAGGATTGTTAGGTATTTCTCCTTCAGGAGCAATAACTTTTATAAGTCAACTTTATCATGGATCTATTTCTGATAGAGAAATTGTTGTAAGATCAGGTTTTCTTAATAAAGAACTATGGAACAAAAATGATTCAGTTATGGTTGATCGTAGGTTTACCATTTCAGACCATTTAAACACAACCAATGTTAAATTAAATATACCATCTTTTTTAAATGGACAACTACAGCTAAGTAAAGAAGATGCTACAGAAAGTCAAACCATTGCATCATTGAGAATTCACGTAAAACTTGCTATTCGTAGGATTAAAGTATTTCGTCAAATATTAATGAAATTCCTTTGGTGTTTCACGGTTCAATTAACCAACTATGGACAGTAACTTGTCTCTTATTTAACTTTTTGCCACCACTTATTAAAAAATAAGATCAAAAGTAAAAACATTTATTTACATATAGAGGGTATTATGCTTTCTTTGCTATTTACATTATTATCCAATACTTGTGTTAAAAAATAGTTAATGTAAAATTATTTAACTTAGTAATTAATTTAAAAAAGATAATAATTTTTTTTTAATATTTTATATTGTCTAATCCAATATAAAAATCATTCAAACATTCGGAAATAGATAAGTGCTTTTTCATTCTAGGACATTTAATTTCAATTAAACCATAATAATATTTAGCCTCTTTATTATATACAAGACCATCCGGACTTGCAGATAACCAAAATAAGTTAGGTTGTATTTCAATTCCAGTAGTCCTAATTGAAATATTCCGATTTAATCTATTTTTCAAAACTTCAATATATTTCTCTCGTGCATGTGGCTCATAAGCAAGCCCGTGGTCTAAAGAGTCTTAAATAAATTTAGGCAAATCAACTTTTTGTGTGTTATTATTTAACTGATGAACAAGAGTTTCAAATTGTTTTTTGCGTATATAAATTTTATGAGAAGTACTTGAAGTTAAGCGATATTTTCTTAGATTAAACCAAAGCTGATTTTTATTTTGTGAAACTGTATCAGCTTCAAACTTTCTGCTCTGTTCAGAAGATACTTTTATTGATAGCAAAAAATTGTTTTGTTTCTCATTAAGCTTCCAATTGCGAGGTATATAGCAATGATTTTTATTATAAAAGCCAAGAGGTTAAGGAGGCAGCGTATTAGACACATTAAAAGAAATTGCTTCAAGTTTTTCAATATTAGTGATAAAATCAAATCTCTCATTTATCTATTTAATTTTGTATATCTATCAGAGCATCTTCTACTTGAGAGTTCATTTTTTAAACAATTATTTCGATATTTACGTTTTATCATTGCCTGATGTCATTACATCATTACGTCATTGGAATGCGGGATACGTCTATTAAAAAACTCATTGTTTCACCGCCCCGGGTGTCATCCACTTTTGGGTGACACCCAGTTTATTAATATCTTATATTTTATTTGGTTTATAATTAAACAGTCTTACATAAAAAAAAAGTGGGTATTTATTTACACGACCTACGAAATGCTGAATCCTGAAAGATACAGTTATCATTATTTAGAAAATATAATCGCTTAGCTTTCTTATTATTGTCGAAAACAAGGTTTAAAATTACATGTGTCAACGTTTCTAAATACTGCTTTAACATGGGTTCCTAGTTATGGGTGACACCATAACTAGGAACGCCACTGATTAACATGGAAGTATAAAACAGATGGAAGTTCATCGAGCCACAAACATCAAAGCAATTTCAAGTCGTCTCGGGAGTATGCTTGTAACCGACAATAAAAAAAACACAAGTTTCACTGGATAAAAAAACAACAAAATTCACTGAAATGATCTTTATTAAAACATTAAAAAATGGGATATGCTGCAAATTTTTAACCATGAGTAGTTGCAATTATTCAACAAAAGGTTTATTAAAACTCGGTAATTAAATAGAACCACTTGATTTTAAAAGCATATGTTAAGCTTCTTTTCTTGCTTCAAGTCATAACACAACATTTGATAAAAAAGACAACTAAAACAATTTTTAAAAAATCAAAAAAATTGTTTTTTAAATAACTTAAGTTTAAAGTTTTATTAGATGTATATGATAACTCCATTCAATCTTGTAGTACTCCATTCATTTAATATGAAGTTTATATAAAAATTGTTGTTTGCCGTTACAAGGTTAAAGGTTACAAGCATAGTCTTGAAGAATTTCAATGCGGTTGAACTTCCATCTGTTTTATACTTCCATGATATTAACCTCCGTCATTAGGTAAATTAGAGCAATAAAAAGCTTTTGTTATTAAAATTATAACTTATATTATTTAAAACTTAATTAAAATTATAAATTTATTTGAGAAAAAGAAAAGTTTAAGTTTGTGAAAACGTTTGCTAAAAAAGTTAAAAAAGTTCAATTAGCGTTAGCAACAAAAAAACATTAAATATGTTTTAACGAAAAGAAATCGTCGATTCATTGTTTTAATGGGATTCCAAAAATGTAAAAATTAAAATCATCTGCCTACGTCCGTGAAAGAAAATCAATTTTGAAATTTTCTTTTATTACACATATATGTAAAATGACAGCATTTCTATTTTTTGCACTTTTACAGCATTCTTTAAATAAAAATACATACAATAAATAAAAAAACATTATTCTAAAAGGATAAAAAGGTACATTCTGTTCTCACATAAAGATTTATAATGTAAGGTCAACATAATTTATTCATAAATCTCCAATTCTATTTATTTTGTGCTCAGTGTTTTCTTCAAAGATTCTTGCTGTTAAAATCAACAAGGCACATCACAAGCCTTTTTCCATAATCTGGATGACTGATTTGGCGTTTGTACCTTGCCCAATTTGTACTAAAGCAATGGTGCATTGCTTCTGTTGTTTGTTCGCTATAAATACCAAGTGGCATCTTTTTCCTCAGGATAAATTCCTTTATATGGAAAAACACAGCATGTGTTTTTGGTGTTACAGTTCCAATTGGCAATGCAAGGAAAGAAGCTCGAAACTCATCAATTTTTTCTTCAAACTAACTGTGCAACTTGTTGCCAAAACAGGGTGATACAACATTTGCAAGTTTTCGAAAAGTTTCAATGATGGGAAAAACCTGAAATGCATTGTCTTTTTCAGCTAATGTTTGCAAAAGATCCAAGTTCTTCAGCAACTTATTGCAGGAATTTCCTTCAAATTGTCTACCATGAAAGGGTTGATGTTGTATATGCAATGCTTGAAGCCATTCATCTGCCTTTGGCCATGAATCTTTCAGAATCTTAAAAATTGCAACTCCATTGGAGGTATTAGATCAATTACCAATGCAGAATCTTCGAGTGAAAGAACAGGCTCATGAATTACGTTTCCGAATTTTTTTGCATTTTTGGTATTTGAACCTGCTGCAGAGACGCGTGGAATGACTGAAATGACCACGATTCGCAAGATTAGAACTTTCCGCTATGCACCACGTACATGGATAAGAGGATGAATAAGCCTGCAGACCGCACAGGATGTTAGCCAATTTCATGTCACAAGAGATAACAAAATTGACCTCTTGAATGTCGAGAAGGGAAAGAATGACTTTTACATTGTTGTAATTTTCTTGAACTCCTTCAGCCACAGCCACAAGAAGTTGTTTTTTTACTCCTGTATCCTTTGATGCTTGTGATGTAAGCAAGCGTTTGCTTGGAGGTGAAGCTTCACTTTGCATCTCTGGGTCCAATTCACAAACTCCGAGACAGACTTTTAAGAATCCTCTACCGCCGTCGATCCCCAATTTAATGACGTGGTTTGAAAAAATCTTCCGTTTCAAAAGTAAATCTTCAACAAGACAATTGAGACTCTTGCAATGTGCAACAATGTAATTTGAAGTTGTTTTTTCCGCGTTTGTAAATGCCACTGTGGTCTGAGTAAAGCATTCTTCAAGATTTTTCCCAAGGTTTTGAAATTTTTTAACAATGTATGGCTCCAAGACTTTGGTTGTGCTTACATTGTTGATTGTTGTTGCAAGCTTTCTGATGCCATTATTGGACAACCCTGTGTTTATTTGAACCTGAGCAAGATCTTGGGCGGTTACAACTGGGTGATCCTTGAATAGCTGTTTTGCACTTGATGGTCCTAAAACATATGAAAATTAACTTTACAGCAAATATTTTACCAAAATACTTAAATGATGTAACCATATGTTTACCTGAGGTTATAGGCAATGTTCTCCCGCCCTTGGTTTGTGAAAGTCGAACTGTTCCATGTGGAGATGCATCCTTGCTTGTGATTGTTGAAGATGCGATCTGTTCCGCAACTTTACCATCATTGGCTGCCAGAGATCTTATATTCTCTCTAAACTGTGATACAGAGCATTGATGTGGCAATCCCCTACCAATTAGTGACAGACATTTTGAGCACCTTTTGTCAGAAATAGTTTTTTCTTTCGTGTCAGTGTCAAGAGGGTGCTTTTCAGTCAATTTCAACCGGCCAATGCGACAAATCAAGCATTCACAAGGATTTCCTCTTGTGAGTGGTTTGACAATGATAGTTTCAAAGTCAAAAAGAGCTGGTAATTCACCAGGATGTCCTTCATAACGTTTTCTCAGAGCAGTTCTACAAGTTTCACACAAAGTCGTAAGGGATTTGTTGATTTATAAAAGATTAGTATCGTCAGCATAATAATGTATCATAGAATTTTTTAACGAACAAGATAAATCATTTATATATAATAAGAACAACAACGGTCCAAGAACGGAACCTTGTGAAACGCCATATTTAATAACTTTATGTGTGGATTCAAATCCATTAATTAAAACAAACTGAGTGCGATCCGTAATATATGAAGAAAACCAATGATTAGCAATACCACGTATTCCGTAGTAGTTTAACTTTTTTATTAGAATGTTGTGATCAACCGTATCAAAAGCTTTTTGAAAATCTATGAATACTCCACAAGCAAAAGAACCACTGTCAATTGTACCACGAATCATTTCAGTAATGCTAATAAGAGGGTGAGAAGTGGAGTGATTTGAGTGAAACCCAAATTGTCGAATATGAAAACAAGCAGAATTATTCAAAAAGTTGTAAATACGAGAATACATAAGTTTTTCTAAAAGTTTGCTGGCATTTGATAGTAATGAAATTGGTCTGTAGTTATTTCATTCAAGTTTTGAGTCTTTTTTATGAATTGGGATAACAGAAGCAGTTTTTAAAATATCAGGAAATACACCGGTTGTGAATGACAGATTAAATAGTTCAGAAATTACAGGAGAGATATCATTTGCAAGAGATTTAAATATAGGTATTGGAATGCTGTTAGGTCCCGAAGCCTTGCTGTCATTAAGAGAATGAATAATTGATAATACTTTGTTTTTGTCTGTACGTTTTATGAACATTGAATTAAGATTAGAATTTTTAAGATATTTATTAAAAATTAGGGGAGAGGGGGGCACGTTGATACACTTTCTACATTTTCTGACATTAAAAGCTCAATATTATATTTAGAGTGGATATCAGAAGTGTGGAGTCCTAAAAAAAAGTAACGACTCTGACTCCGACTCTAGTTGTTGAAATTTTTTAAGCACAACTCCGACTCTGACTCCAACTCCAAAACAAAATTTTTGAAAAATTCTTTGTATTCTTAAAAAAATATTACTCGATAAGTTAAAAATTCTTTTTTGACAAATTTATGAAACGTTATTTAAGGTTTAGTATGAACATAAGGTTAATTGAATTGATTAGAACATAATTAAAACAAATACATCACAAAAAGTAAGGTAAAGATTTGTATATCATCCTGCCCTATGCTGGGGCAAGTTGATACACACCATGGGCAAGTTGATAAATTTAATAAGACTTGAAAATGAAGCTTTAAAAAACTAATTAAGTAATCAAACACAAAAGATTAGGTAAATAGGTAAACAAACAAAAAAAATTAAGTACAAAACAAATACAAAAGATTAGGTAAACAGACTAAAAAAAGTTTTTTTTTTTTTTTAATCACTCTAAACAATTTTCACAAATAAAAGCAGGAGCATCATCTGTACATTCTTCATTGGCCCACAATTTACAGCCGACACACTGAACCCAAGTTTCTCTTGAGCTACTATTTGAATAGGGCTCGCCACACACAAGACAGAAAGTATCATCAATGTTTTCATTTAAGTTCGATGAAGTCCTTACAGTTTTATTTTTTGATATGGCTGCAACCGATTTAGACTTTGGTTGTGTTTATTTCTTTTTATTTTGTTCTGCCAGTTCAATAGCCAGTTTTTCTGGTGTATCAGTCAAAATGCGTGTTTTGCCCTGTTTTTTTTGCGTTTACTCTGGCTGCGTGGTCCGGCTTTAGGAAGTGGCCGTACCTCATAGAGCGAGGCTATAGCTTGACTATTGGCACAAAAAATAGTTCTAGCAGATGTGGTAGATAATGGAATTTCCTTACATATTGCTTACGAATATAAAAGAGCTGATGTCGACGGTTGAAATTCAAATGAAGCTAAGTTCATAGTGACGTCTACTTGAAGATGACCATTGTTTTCAGCAGTAGCAATTTCCTCCTCGTTCAAAGTAGAGTCGACATCTCCAGGATCTGGCCTATCACTAACAGACGAGGGCAGAAACAGGACAGCGTTAATCCGAAAAGGATTGAAAGGAAAATTCCCTGTAGATTCGAAGCCTGCCTGTATATTAGAAGGAGACATGGCAAGCTTGAATGCATTACAACATATAGCGGGAATGTCTAGAGGCTGGATTGGCCGTCCGATGGCTATTTAGCCATGTATCGCACTGAACATTATAATGTTTTTTTAGTGAAAAAAACACTGAACGATCCAAAGGCTGCTGTCTGTGCGAACAATGAGAAGGGAACGAAAGTATATGAATACCATTTTTTCTTGGCATATTGAATAGATTCAAAAGATACATGATATTGATGTATAAACATGTAATAATGTAATAAAGTAAATT
>NC_061163.1:10482746-10491034 GCF_022113875.1 Hydra vulgaris | reverse complement strand
CTTCCCCCGGTTGGGAAGGGGTTGGTGCGGCGCGGGGATTTCATGGTTGTCCAACAGCAGCAGGTCAGGTTGTTCAACTGTTGGTTTGCAATGTTTCAAAAACAGAAAAATAGTATTTCAAAAACAGAAAAAAATTCTCCCTTGTCGTTCAACCAGAAATATGATATGCTCCAACAGAGACGGAGGGACCTCCATCTACTATTAGTTAACTATACCTGACCCCAAGAAATATGAACATTGGAGGACATGCGTGTTCTAAAGCATTGACTCTGCAGCACAAGGTTACTAATTTACCCCTCTCTGCACTTGTTACAGCTCCCACTTTTTTGACGCCATTTGGAACTACTATTTTTGATGGTTTCTGAACTGTGGTTAGTCCAGTCTCATCCACATTCCAAATGTTGTGTGGTTCGAAATGGAAACGAGTGTACAGTCTCTCTAAATTTTTGTAAAACAAATCAACATTTGTCCTGTTAAAACTTTTCATTCTACTTAAAGAAGTGGCCTCGGGCGTTCTGATGGACAGGATATTTTCATGTCTTTTCATGAACCCTTTAAACCAGTCTACTCCTGCAGATTGAGTGGCATGCCAGAAATAAGGAATTATTTTTTGTTGACTCTTAGCATACTGATATGCAAGCTTTTTTGTTTCTTTTGCCGAAAGACCAAATACCATTTTTGCTGCGTCTAACAGATAATTAACAAGTTCTTGCTCCTCTGCAGCAGTAAATAATAGTTTGTGTTTGGAATAATGAGATGTGGAAACTCGTTCCTTGGCTTATTTGCAGAAAAGAAGTAATGTCATTTTATCTATACCATGGATTAAGGCAATAGTTCTGAGACTTTGCTTTTTTAAAATGGCTTCCTCAGCAGCAAGTTGAAGGACTTCCAATGAGACCCCAAAAGTAGTTTATATGTTCGCACCATCTGAAATTATAAAAAATTAAAAATGCTTACTTTCTCTGGTAATTTAAATTTATATTTAATACCAGATAAATATAACACTTAGGCCTAGGTATACCGTAAAATCTATAGTATGAGCCGTTCTTTTAAAACCATTTTTTTTTTGGTGCGAGAAGGTGTTGCGACCAAGGCCGGCGCGATAGGGGGTGCGGGGGGTGTGACCCCCCCCCCTACTCTTATCAATGATTTTTAGTCGGCAAATTTGACCTTTTTTGACTAGTTAGTCGGCAAATCTCGACCCTTTCAATATAGGGTAGTCGGTAATTTACATAGTCGGCAAATGTCGTCATGGTAGTCGGCAAATTTTTGAAAACGAGGACTTTTTTTTTTTTTTTAAGACGACAAAAGTTGTAATGGCATCCCCCCCCCCCCCCCCACGTGACACCTACTCACGCCGGCCCTGGTTGAGACTTTATAATCGTGTAAATAAAAAGTTTAGCCTACTTCCTAGGTTCAAATATGTGGGCAATCGTAAACGACACTACGTAACCTTACAAAAGACACCAGGCATGAAAAAAAAAAAACTAATATAAAATGTAGCCTATGTTACTATATTGATGTTGCAATAAAGGCACACAATTTTGTATAAATATATTTAAGTAATTGTACTCAACAAAAAATTGTTTGTATACAGCTTTTTTAAAACACGGCAATACTCTAGGCCCTATAATTTAAATAAAATGAAATAATATTAGAATTTTTACTTATTCTCTATTTTAAAGTACTCATAACTTAATAGTGTTTGCTTGCAACCTTATTGGAAGTAAATTAGGGTTTAAAAATATATAAATATATGCCAGTATTTAATAAATAGTAAATGCTTAAATTTATAGTATATAAAGTACTATAGAATTTTTTAGGTCTAAATAAATTATACTGGTAAAACAAATAGATTTACGGCTTATAGGCTAGACAGTTAACATAAATTTGATTTGCTTTTTGCCTTCCAAAATTAAATTGCGGCTTTTACATAGGCTTATATATTTCAAGAGAGGCTTATATTCAAGATTTTATGGTAATAGTAATGTGCTTTTTGTTTAGCCTATACAAAATGATAAGTAACAACAAAATGTCATTGATGACATGATGAAAAGTAATATTATTGTCTTAAAATGTGTGCCATAATGTTAATAGATCCTAGCAAAACCCTAAAATTCCCCTAACCGCTCTAGCCATAACTTGGCTAATAAACTTTTAGTCACTATTATACATTATTATTGTTTTAAATAGTGGTATTAATAATAGTTGGACATAAAATTATTTTATAAGGCCTATTTACCTATTTACTATCTCTGTGAGAAAAAAAAAGCATTAGTCTACATCAAACAATTTAATTGCGTTAATGCAAATATATAAACAAAAATATTTTCGGTCATATTCAAATGCTTTAACAAAGGGGTTAGATAATACAGTGTATCATTTTGCCACAAATGGTCTGCATCAACGTGCCGCTTTAGACCGCGTTGCATTAAATTCGAGTTAAATTATAACAGAAGCAACGAACAAACAAATGACATATGCTAAATGTTTTATTAAACTTATGGAAGGGTTGATGAGCTAAATGTACTTACCTTTTTTGTAAAATCTCTTACGAAACACGTTGTCAGTTTTTTTCAAAAGTTACTCGGTTTACAAAATGCTTCCCAGCTTGATCAACTTGAGATTGAGCGGAAATCTTTTTACATTGGATGTTAGGCAACTAAAAAGCTATTTCCCGTATCAAATCTTATTCGTACAGTTAGTGTAATAGCAATTTGCTCTCGTATCAACTTGCCTCCCCCCTCCCCCGTCCACTAATCTTTTTAAACTACCAAGCATATTTTCAAATAGAAGGCTGCTAAAAATTTTTTACTACCCCAAATTTTTAACATCATAAGCTAAATACACTAAACAATGCACATTGTAAACTAACCTTTCACGACTATATCAACCATATGCCTGGTCAACAAAATTAGTTAAAAGTTGGTTGGCATAATCCTAGTATCATTTAAATTGATAACATCAAAATTCGACATGCAACATCTAAAGGCCGTTTTCCACAAGACGATAAATTCGCGCGAAGCGAATTTTTTTCGTCGATAAGCATGCGCAGATTAAACATTTTTGGCGATTGCTGATTTTTTTTTGCTACAATTCGATTTTTTTTCGCTGTATCGAAAAAATAAGTCGGATTCATTTCGAATTTTTGCGAATCGCCATAAGCGAAAACCGTGTTATAGTATTCAATAAACGTGATATAATATTCAAGTTTTGAATCACGTGATGTCAACAGTAAAAAAAAGCGAAAACATGTTGTTTTTAAAGTGACAAAAAACAAAGTTCTTAACCTGGCGTTCTTATTAATTTTATATGAACTTACTCTGAAAATTGGCAAACATGAGTAAATTCATCAAACAAGGAGCACGACTTATATAAAAAAATTACCAGACTTATATATAAAACTAAATCAAGAATTTACAAATTTAAATTTTTACACTGTCAATTACGAAAGTTACCCTTCATAAGAATGTTTATCTTCAAATGGCCTCACGAAGATAAACCTTTTTGCGAAAAACCCTACATAGAGTTAAACCTGCTGTTCATTCATGCAGTAACACTTTTTTAATAAAAATGTTTATATCAGAGTTAAGCATTTATTTTCTTATACTTTCTTGTAAAAAAAAATCTTATATTAAATGATTATATAACAAAATGATATCACATCTTATATATAAAGACAGAAATGTTAATATTATTGCACGGAAAGAAATTTTCACATGCTATAAAGTAGAAAGTATGCTAAAAAAGTAATAACTGCTTTTAGTTAAACATACATCGTAAACTTATTGCTGGCATTTTTATTGTTGACAACAAAAAAAAAAGTAGCGCGAAAGAAAGTAAGTGGACAATCAAAACAGCGCTTCGTCATAGCGAAAAATTTCGCTTTGCGCGAATATTTCGTTTTGTGGAAAACAGCCGTAACACGATAAAATGCTTTAAAAGAGGCTCTGGTAATATACGAGATAATGCTATTGGACCTAAATATAATAAAAAAAAGTATAAACTCTGTTGCCTTCCAATGCATAATGTCACATAACCGTCTAGGTTTACGCAAAAACTCACAAGGGATATGAGCAACATAACTTAGTAGTTTATTTGATAATTTTAAAATATCTATAGAAGCAAGACAATTTTGTAATAGACCAATAGGGTCTTTCCAATAAAGTAAAAATCTTATTATTACTCCAAGGCAACCCTAGTGCATAAAATCTAATCCAACCTGTTTGACACCCCCTTTTTTAAGTAATGCTAAAGAATAAGGATTAGTATGATGAGCTGCATCAAGCCTTTCATTAAATTTTTCATCTGTTCTCAATATAGAATTTGTTTGAGAAAAAATAACTTAACCTGCCAATTCGCCTTATTGATCACATTTTTCACATTAGTTAAAACCTGAATGGGACTTAATACCTTTAACAAATGCACGTGCAGGTGCACGGCAAAAAAAAGAATTAATGTTTATATAATAGTGCCTTCCATTAGTTTCTAATCCATTTTGAAGAAAAAGCAAAGTTTCTAGGATAAAATCTTCATAAAACTCAATCGTATTTTCTGGCTAATAATAAGATTAATTAACTTTCTTTTCTGATATTTTTAAAAAATTACCGTAGTTTTCTTTCTCCACTTAGTTGTTCTTGGAACATCATTACAAGTTGAATCCCAAAGATTACGCTTATATCTTTTCTGGTTAATTCGAACTCAGTTCACTATTTTAATTTGACAGCTTTTGAACTAAATATTAACTGATAATTTTATAAATGATATAAATGATAAACAAAATTATTCATATCGCCAATCAAACCTGTCGGCTTATAATGTAGTAATATAAATAAAACAATGAAGTAAAAATAAAAGGATTTACATATAAACTCTTACTTTACATACATGTTCTAATAATTCTGCTATTTAATAGTAAAGAAAAAACATCATAAATATCCCTGCTAGATCTGGTCGTTAACTAAATCCCGACTAGAATGGTTGCGTCAACAAAAAGATAAAAATAACTTAAATTGAAAGACAGAACAAAAATTGAATAACACATTTATCATAAAATAAAGTGTTTTAAAACTTAATAAACATTTACCATACAATAAAGTAAATAGAATTAATGAGACTGCTAGTTATCTTTTGTACATTAGTTATCTAATCTTATCCAATACACTGCTTATCTAAGCTGACCTAACCCAGCAGGCACAATGACGTTGAAATAACGTTGAAACAACGTCGCAAACCGACCATATACCACGTTGAAACAACGTTGAAATTTGGTTGAATTGGAAATAAAATCCGACGTCGAAAACTACGACGTTGAAACAACGTCGATGATTACGTCGTTTCAACGTTGATCTAACGTCTTATCGACTATATATCAACCATATTTCAACTTTGAATAGGTGATATATTCGATTAATACGTAGTTGATAAGACGTTAGAACAACGTTGAAACAACGTAAATTCAACGTTGATTTTTGTTTTTTATTTTGGTTAAATCCAATTAACTAAAAAATTATCTCAACTTTAATTGCAATAAAATAACACAATAAAAAAGCAATAATTTGCTCAGAGGATATTATATTTCACGTAAAGTAATCAGATACAACTAAATTGCTTCAACGGACTTTATATACAATGCAAATAAAGTAAAATGTTTGAAAGAAAAAAGTTTTATTTATTAGTAATATATTTATCAATTTATCAATAATAACTATTATCAATAGTTCCAGAACAACTAGGAAAAAGTATGAATATTATACATCGGGTGAATCGCCTTTTACGCGCCGACCACCACCATTTGATCTGTCGAGTGCGTATTTTAATAAAGTCATTATTCCTTTTCTTATTTCGGCAACTGTAGCAGTCACTTTAATTGACAAAACGCTCTCTATAAAAAAGGTATTGCCTGAGTAATTTACATCAAATACATCAAAAAGTTAAAAAAATAAATTAGCATTAAAAAAACGAACTGTGATTTTTAAAAAATATATAATTTCACACTTAACTTACAAGTAAATACCTAATGTTTATTCCTTTAAACTTCTCTTTACCTTTACCGCCAGCCATATTAAATTTTGATTATAAACCGTTGGTTAACAACCTGCATTATACATTGTTATTATTATCATTATAGTTACATTAAAAATTGATAAACATGTCTTTTACAAAATACAAATTATTCTCAATGAAAAATTGCACAAACCGCAAAGGTTTCTTACCAAACCGTAATGCAAGCAAGAAAAAGAATTGATACAGGGGAAGAGTTTGGTCCAAGGAGACCACCTTCTAAACGCAAAGCACCAAGAGCGGACAGTATAATCAGAAATATCTGCCTGGAAAAGAGAAAAAAAGCCACTAAGCTTATCCATGAAGCTGTAGTTGTTGTGTCAGACCGGACCATTTGTAGAAGGCTAAAAGAAGAGGGATTGATGTCCAGCCAAAAAAGTCAAAAATTGACAAAAAAATTTAAAAATAATGTCAAAAATCTTATATTTATGCAAGATGGTGCAACTTGCCACACAATAAAAACTGTTATGGCTTAGTTGATATATTGCTATAGCCAGACAACTCGCATAATCTTAACCCCATAGAAAACATTTGGGAAATAGTAAACCAAGAGATTGGAAAAAAAAATCTTACTAATAAGCAAGATCTTATGGAAGAGATTATCAAGATCTAGCCTAATAACCCAGAGTTGACAGAAACTATAAAAAATAAATTGCAAGCATGCCACAATGCAATGAAGCAGTTATTGCAAAAAAAATTGTTTTTGCAAAATATTTATACTTTATATATATTTTATATAATTTATCATAATAATCAATAAATATTCAAAATGTTTAACTCTATTTGTTTTTATCAAATACAACTTTATAAATAAAAGAAAAAACTTTAAATTGCACCGTTATTATATATATATATATATATATATATATATATATATATATATATATATATATATATATATATATATATATATAATATATTCATATAAGCATATGTATGTATATATACATACATATATATGTATGTTTATTTATGTGCATATATATGTATGTATGTATGTATAGAGTAAAAAAAAAGGTTAAGTATGCGTTACAAATCAACCTTTGTACTTTAAGGTTGTTCTTTAGCTCAAGGAAATACAAAAGTAAGAGAACAGTTACAAAAAAAATTATAATCAGACATAAAAAAAAAAGATTTATTTTATGTCTGATTAGAATTTGTCAAACTTTTAAAAATATATGCTACACATATTTTTAACACAAGTTTAAAACAAACTATAATAAAAAGATTCAAAAGATTTTTTATTTAAAACTACTTTTAACAAACCTTTGCATCACATTTATTTGTTTTTAGAAAGTTTGTTAACCTAAAGGTTTATAAAAATAATTACACCACATTATTTTTATTGTACATTTATAAAAAGCTACAAGTAGGTTAACTTAGGCTAAGTTATTAATAAATACTTAATTAAAAAACAATAAAAAAACTGCAAAAAGTCGTGGTTCAACAACCCATCACTTCTGACCTCACCCAAGAATCATTTAAACTGTTATCATAATCATTAAATTACTGCTGCAAGTTCATCCATAGAATTTCAGAACTATTTGTCATGATATTACTTTAATTACTGGAAAGAGTTTTTACTAACATCTCTTTCTAACAATAAAGATATATCAGAAAGACAAAAGAACCAAACATTAATTAATTTCTAAAAACATTTAAACACAAGAACAAAAAATTAATAAAATAAAACATTATTCATAAATTAAATAAAATGTATTAATTTAGCAACCAAAGAAATGTGTAAATCACTGAAGCATAGAAAAAAATGTTCAGAATCTTTTCTTCTAAAATCAACTTGCAGACAGACAATTAATACCTTAAGCTACAGTATGTGGAGTATACATAAAAATTGTTTTCTGTTTCTTTTTTTGCGTTACAGAAGTAGGTATTTGCTTACTATTCTGTTGGTTATTATTTTTTTTCTTGCATAAGCATGGTAGTGGCTCCTATAAAAATTAATATCAAAATATAACTAATAATACTTGAATTAAGTATCTTTTGAAATAGTTACCGTTTTCTAAACCTGATTATCACTAGTAGAGGCAAATTCAAATTTATTACATAACTCATGATCTAAGAATATTCATTCAATTTAAAAATGTTTTAAATACATTATATAATAAAGAATATACAATAAAGAATTTATCTAAACACCGAAAACAACATATACAGAATGAAAGCATGTTAAAAAAACAAGGAAAAAAAGTAATGACTTAAGGTTT
>NC_061163.1:10477746-10480246 GCF_022113875.1 Hydra vulgaris | reverse complement strand
TCCGTAAATAAATTTTTATATTCTCGAATTGTTAAAAAAGTTTCCTTTTATTTCAGGATTAAAAATAATTAAAATCTCTTTTGTAACTGTTGTATTTTTATTTCAAATTTGATTTTCATGTTGTTTTTTTAGTTATGGAAGTACTGTTAAACAGATTACCTAATGAGAGACAAAAAATTATCAACTATGCTTCTGGAAAACATGAAAACTTTCACCAAATAGCCAATGAAAACAACATTGATATTGACGAACACGGACGGTTTCTGCAAAGTTTTTTTGAAAGATCACAATATTGCATAGAAACAATTTTAAAACATGCTGATCCAGAAAAAATCCAAAATATGGACCATCTACTAAGAATCTGTACAAAACAAAGTAAATTGTTTAAAGATAAAACCGATTCAAAACTACTGAAAAGTTTAATGGAACAAAAAGGAAAAGATGAAAGTATGGTTGATAATATACGAAAATATTGTAAAATTAACCAACTAAGTTTTTTAGCCTATGTTAAAGAAATAAAAAGAAATAATGAAACCAAATTTTTTCAGATACAAAAAATTTTTAAAAAACTTAAAGACATTTTAAAATTCTCTGAACTTGATTCTTACTTTAAAATTTGTTTCTTGAATGCAAATATAGGTCAAAAGCCTATTCTATCTTTTGAAGACGCGTGTAGCCTTTCCAATGAGCTAACAAATATTTCTTTAGAAGAATTACAAAAGTATGAAACCTTTTTCTGGTATATGGTGCTCCATTGGCCAACTCAATTAGAGGTTGAAAAAAAAAAGTTGCCAGTTACTTATGACTTACAAAGACTTAAAAGATGTATTCAAAAATTAAAAGAAATCCACGATGGCAATGCGAGATTTGTGTTGACAAAAAAGGAACACCGGTATGCGTTTAAACTTAATCCCATTTATATCTTGAATAATGAAGAGCAGTATTCAAAACTTGAAGATGTAATTTTGGACACTGATTCCACAGATAGAATAAGTTACATTGGTTATCAGAAATTTAATGGGAAAATTAAAGACCAAAGTAATTTGGAATACTTTATATCAAGTGGAGCATCACTTATTATACGTTCGGCAAATTTAAGGTGTAATCGTGGAAGTAGTGCACAATACGTCAGGTTTAATGTAGGCTTTACATTAGCTGGACCTGTTGCATACAATATTGAAATCGATGATCGCATACAAAAGCTCAATGACGCAGAATAATATACTTTTGTTGTTTATTTATTTGATATTTTGTTTGTGCCTATATTTTTATTAGTTACAAATTACAATAAATACAACTTTGTTATAAATAATACATAAACTTAATGATAAAATAAAGACAATAAAATCTGCTATAAAAAGGGTTGTATTGTAAATGGTTTTATTTTCTAATGTAAACCTCATTCAAGCACATTTATACCATCAATACTACATATTGAATTTCAATAATTTTTATTTTTTTAATAATATATACGTAATTTTACGTAATATATACGTAATTTAGTCTAATAAATTGTCAATGTTTTTTAACAAGATTAAAAATTAGTTTGAGGAAACTCCGTAAATTCTATTACCAGTGCAGATGTACTAGCAATAAGCCCTCGAGTATTGCTTACCAGTGCGCCAATCATATTGCGATAATTACATAACGCGATATTTTAAACATATGACTATTTTCTTCATGCTTATGCTTTTGTTATGTTTACATAAATGCTGAATTTAGATTGTACGTTTAAGTTTAACCTTGTACTAATAAAATTGGATTCTATAAAAGTAATGCCCGCATAGAGACGTTGTGGTGTCCAGGGTCAATTTTTGTTCAGTGCCCCAAACTTTTGATTGCTGTGTATATTGAATTAAGGATGAATTTAACTGTTTATCGTCCGTATTTCTACTATGACCTTTCAATTTAATGAAAACATTAATTATTTTTGTATTAACTATCGCTGCGCATAAACATTCTATATTTGAACACGGTTATATATGAAAAAAGAATGGAATTATATATTTTATCAATAAAATATTATTTATGAAGACTAGTCAAATTGCATTAATTTCACTCTGCTAGCATTCTTCTTTTCGAAACTAGAAACGACATTTCCGTATGATACAGTGGCGGAACTACAGTCCTAAGGAGAAATATTATATTATAACTAAGATAAGATACATCTTATCTTGACTTTACATTTTTTTAAAGTCAAAATTTCATTAGGATTTTTTTCACGGTTTTGGATTTGAAGCCGCGAAAATGAGCGAGAGTGTTAAATATTATGATAGGCGAAATGGCTTTTTTAACACGGTCGTTACTAATTACTAAATAAGTGAAAAGTTATTATACGCAAGCGCAGTAAAGTTTGCATATTTTAAAAGTTTTAAAAATGGCTACGGATAACGAAAAAAAAAAAAAATCTCATTGACAACGAGCTATTTTTCTAATTTTAAGCAATTAAATATGCTTTTGTTTCAAATTAAATATAAAACCTCTAAAAACGAATAAAATG
>NC_061163.1:10452746-10472746 GCF_022113875.1 Hydra vulgaris | reverse complement strand
ATCCTTTGTTGCCGATCATAGCCTTGCATCTTCGAGGCATCGGTTGAATCAGGTGATCAATGAAACTTTGTGGAATCGCTGCCCAGGCCTTTAGGATTTGTTCAAACAGTAAATCCTTATTACAAACACCTTCACGATTAATTCTGCAGTTGACGATCTCCCACAGGTCTCGATAGGGTTGAAATCCGGAGATTGAGGCGGCCAATCCATCACGGATAGGTGGTTGTCTTGAAGCCACTGCTTGACTACTTTTGCAGTGTGTTTCAGATCGTTGTCTTGCTGAAAAACCCATTTTATTGGTATATTCCATTCAGCATAAGGTTACATAACATCTTTCAGGATATATTTATATATGAAACGGTCCATTATTCCATTGATTCGATGTATTGGACCTAGACCGTTAAAAGAAAAATACCCTCAGACCAATCTATTGTCTCCACCATGCTTCACGGTCTTATGGCAATAACGTAAATCGAGGCGTTTTCCGGCCGGTCGACGTACACGGCAAATGCCATCGCTCCTAATGATGCTGAACTTTGATTCATCACTGAGCAGGACAGTTTGCCATTTCTGCACATTCCATTCATTATGAGATGTAGCAAATAGGAGTCTTTTCTTCTGGTTTTTTAGTGAAATCAGCGGTTTCCTTGCAGGGCGTCGAGAAAACAATCCGGCTTCAACAGCACGCCACACAGTGCCTCACAGCTACGGAAAAACGGCAAAAACCCTCAAATCAGTGTTACTGAATGGATTTCAACCTTTTTTGGCTCTAAATATATTAAAATGTAATCAGTAACCCAACCCGAAAGTCAGAAAATAATTTTTCACACTTTTTTCAAAATATTTTTGCAAATTTGCAAGTTCTGAATTTTTTTCTCACTTTCTCAACATGCTTTTCTGTCGTTTTTTATTGTACTTATAGAGACAAATTCATAAATATATATATAGTTTATTTAAATAAAAAGTGACAAATTTTCAATGTTTTTAAACACTCTACATATAATCCTTTAATAACAGCCGATTTTGTCAGTAAACAGTGAAAACAATAAAGATTACATTATTCAGAAACAAATATCTACAATTTCTGTATGTTGTAACATATAACATATATAACATGTAACAATATAACTTATATTTAAACAAAAAAACTAAACTTAGTGTTTCAGCAAGTTAAGAACTTGTTTAGACAAGGGGTTTCCATTGGAAGATTTGTGTTATGAAATTTCTGGAACAGTTCTGATCAGCAAATATTGAAATTGATTTTTCATTATGTTTAGTCTGGAAATTTTGCATGAATGATTTAACCTAGCATGTCTTATCACTTTATTTTGGGCCTCCTGAGCCTCCTCAGAACAATAACCAATGGGTAGTTCTAGATTTTCAGCAATTGCAGGTCCATGAACTAGAAGTTTGTGAAGAGTTGGAGGCATTCTGCACCAATCATAGTTATTAACTATAAAGGCTAGAGTCTCATTGTAGTATTGGCTAAATCTATCAATATCTAGGTCATACCCTGAACAAACAGCTTGAAGAACTGTCCTCACCCGGAGAATCAACTCAACCTGAACTCCTGTTATGTCAGCAAAAGCCTCACCATGCATGAATGCTCTTCGGGAAGTATTACCATCATTTGTATTCCCAAATCCAGTTTTTGGAACATCTACCAGTAAACTAAGTTCTGCTCTAAACCTATCTTAAATAGTTTTTTTTCTAGCTTGAACAAGTACCTTATCTTCGGCTAACCTGACATCTGTCCTTGGAATAGTCATCTCCAGCCTGTAGCCTAAATGAAGTATGTATTCAAAACATTTAATCCAACAATGCAATGATGATAAACCAAGGGACATAGCATCATCATTCACAGGTTTAATTTTAACTAGATCTACCTTGTTCATTTCTGATGGTTTCGCACCACAAATATTGCAGCTTGCAGATGATTCTGTGTTGGTTAAGGCATTAACCACTTTGCCATCAAACATGGTTAGTTCAACATGAGATTTTATATTGATACTGACTTTTCTTCCATCCGCAAGTGTAATAATCTCAACATAATCTTCCAAATCAGCCATCTGATCACGAATGTGTTTTTCTTCTGACTTGCTAAGTTCTGTGGTTTCTTTTTTGTATTGAAGACGAAGAGGTCTGCAAAAATGAGAACTATTTGGTTTCTTATTCTCCCAAACTGTTTTAGTTCCTACACTTAACTTAAGAGGTACAATTGCAGTTTGGAAAAGAGATTCTTCATTTTTTTTAGCCTCCTCAATGTCTGTGTTATCATATCTTTGTTTATACAAACTTTGGCTTGATGCACCATCAAACACTGCTTTTAGAATAAAACAACCATTGAGCACATTTTGATCTGGATCCAGAGTTTTTAAATTGTCTTCACTTAATACAATAACTTTTTTAAGAGTATGATTCAACATGGACTGTAATTTACTTTCAGCAGAAGTTTCAGTTACAACAAGGTCCTCTGGATAACAATTACTTTTTTCCTTGAATAGAGCATGTAATGTTGAATAAATATTGGCATTGTGTTTGATTGAGGAGTTTCTTATCATTTGATACTGATCATCACTGAGATCACAATTAACTTTTAATGAAAGTGCTTCTTTCTCACTCATCATTATTGGTTCCTTGCTGTCCATACTATTTCTGATTTCAGATGCTTTCTGAATAGACTCTTTAACCACATAAGCAAAGTCTTGTAAGTCACCTGATGATTTTGCACTTTTAACAGCAGCCAGAGCTAAAACCTCTGGATCATGCGCAGATAATCCAACAACTCTTGTTCGCTTACTTCTCTCTCCTAGATCTTTCCAATCTTTCTTTGGTCGCCCTCCACTGAACTCTTTTCTGCTTACATTGTCAGCTTTCATAACAATTTGAATTTCGGTTTGCAACCATTTCTTTTCTTTCATTAACAGCCTGTCATATGTTTTGTTTACTGCAATCCACTTAGCTTTCAATTTTATCACTAAAATTCGGATTTTTTCTGTTAATTTTTCACTATGCACTTTTTCATCATCCGAACCTTCTGATATCAAAATTTCCTCATAAAGGAGGCTCACAATATCCTTGTTAGTTATACAAATTTCTCTTACTTTGGGAATCAAGTCTATTATTTTCATTTTGAGATGTAATCACAAAGGCACATATTACTAACTAATTTTTTGGATTTGTAAACAACTTTTTGCGGATTTCTTATTAATTGCAAAAAACTTTAAAATTCAATTTCTCAAAAACGTGCTACTTTGGGGCGGGTTTTTTTTTTTCCGGGCATTCCTGTATATATTCAAGATACTTCCCCATCAAAATTCAGGGTGGACAAGTGTGGACATTTTTAGAAAAAGTAAATATTGTGAATATTATTTACTGAAAATTTTTAACTTTTTCACAAATTGTGAAATTCGAACATTATTTTTTGGTGTTCATAAAAGTGCAATGTCAGTTACTTACCGGATGATATAATATATATATATATATATATATATATATATATATATATATATATATATATTATATATATATATATATATGATGTTCACCGAAAAAATAAAAGAAAAATTTTTAAAAATGACTATTTTGTGACAATTTTAAGATCTACTTGAAAACTCTAAAATTTCTAGTGAATTTTTGCCCACAAACAACCTGCATATAACAAGCTCACAAAAAGAGTAAAAATTTACAAAATCATAAAAAATGGGTTTACCTTGTTCAGTATGCTTATAACAATCAAGATAAAGTTAAAAAACATCAAAATAAATTTAAAAAATTAATAGGGTTTATGCCGTTTTTCCGTATCTGTGAGGCACTGTGCGCCGTTTGATTGTTCGGTTCAATACAGGCAGCTCTAATTGTTTTTGTATCTCGATTGATGACATCCAGGGATCCTTCTTGACTGATCTGACGATCATAGAATCCTGTCTAGAAGTGGTGGAACGCGGTCTTCCACCTTTGTTATCTGCTGCCAACTTCCCCGTTAAACGATATTTGGAACATAGCCTTGATGCGGTCCATTTTTTCACGCAATATTTATCACAAATACTTTTTTGTGACATTCCACTTACGTAATTGCCAATAATTTTCTTTCTTAGTTCCAATCCAAGACTGTTGGAAGCCATTTTTTCACTTGAAATCATAAAAGTAATAAAAATAATTACGCTTCTCAAGGCTTACCGTGTTACATTTACCTTGTAATGATACAATAATTCTCTGTGGAACACAACGTCTTGGTTGGATGTGGACTGTATTGATGTAACGAAACACTCGTTGTATTTCACTTCTTGTATTGATGTTCTTTGATAAAACTCACTTCGATAAACTGTCTTGATAATACTGACTGATTGACTTCCATATACTGACTGAATTACGTCGGTTTACATGCCTCTTATATAGTAAAATGAACCTGTGTGAACCTATTCTGGAAGATTCTAGATGCTTCTTTTCGATGCTTCTGGAATCTTCTTTTCGATGCTTCTGAATGCGTCTTGATGCTTCTAAATGTTTTTAGATATTTCTGGATGCTTCTAGATGCTTCTAGATGCTACTTCTAGAAACTTCTGGAAGCTTCTGCTTGCTTCTGGAAACTTCTGGAAACTTCTGGATACTTCCTTTAATTATTAAAAAATTTTTATAACGTTGATACGGACCAGACTTAAGAAAATGAAACAAACCAAAAAAGTTGCACTTGTTTTGTCCACTGCAAAATGGCACTTGTCAACAAAATTCTGCCTGTGTGCTGACACCTGTCAGCTGATTGCTCATGCCATGACATGCTATAACTCCAGACTCCTAAACTGTTTATATATATATATATATATATATATATATATATATATATATATATATATATATATATATATATATATATATATATATATATATATATATATATATATATATATATATTATATTTCTTTGCCGTATAATTAAATTTACAATGAGAAAAAACCATTCATGTATAAAAATTGGCCGGAGCAAGAAGAAGACATAAACTGTCTTATCGCCAAGCCCCGTTTACATTAACGTCACAAAGTTACAAGTTAAAAACTAAAAGGTTAAAAATTGAAGTGCAATACAATATTAGTTCGACAAATATAAGACACAAGTAATAAATCGAATAAATGTTATTTGTTTGCTGCGGTAATGTAGTTCGTTTCGTTTTTAAGACATGTAAAATTAGGAACACTTTTTAGCAATGTTTGGTGTTGGTTGCAAATGCTTTGTCCAATACTGTATATGTATATGCATATATATATATATATATATATATATATATATATATATATATATATATATATATATATATATATATATATATATATATATATATATATATATATATATATATATATATATATATATATAAAAATTCACTAAATTTAAAATAATAGTATTTTTTTTCCCTAAACGCTTTCATCTTTAAATTAAAAAAATATAAAAGAGCTATCTTTCTTTTTCAAATAAACATATACAATAGACGGAGTAAATAAACATTTTTAAAATATTTTAAATGATTTGGGATCACTTTTCTGTTTTTTGGCGATTTTATCGGAAAACCTGTTTTGGGCCAATCAAGATTTTATCAAGTTAGTGGAAATACGCCACCGAAAACGTCAACCGAACAACTTCATTTCGTCAAGTTAGAATTACTTTGTTCTAACTCTCCATTTGTTTAAACTGAGATAAATCAAGTTGAAGTTTTACACTGCAATCCAGCAGAAGTGGCAATACATTTTTTAATAATGCAAACGTTTTTTAATACTTGACTATATGCTCAATATATCATTATAATTATATCATTATAATTATTTATTGTGAAAATTTTTTTGTTTGCTCAAATTGCTATTAAAGCCCCACCCTGTTTGGAGATCAAAATAACTTTTAAATTTTAGTTTTGTGTTAATATTATTTTGTGCTATCTCCATTTTTTAGTAAATACAACTTCAACGTTTTGCGTGGAGTTGATGGATTACAAGAAATTACTTTTAATTTAGGGAAATATAGACCCCAAAACACTTAGTTGGCAAATTTAAATGGATATGGTCATTTAATAAGTTTTCTAGATATATTGCTTCTGGTAGGATGGGCAGCTTAAATTTTAACAAACTGATTGTAACCAAAGCTATATTATTTATAATAAAATTACTTTTATCTAAAAAGATTTATTGAAAATAAAAAATAAATGTCTTTAATACAAATAACAAGTTAAGAACAGTTTAAATGAACCTTATACAAGATAAAACTGAATAGTGCATAACACAAATAAAGTATATCTGGATAAAGAGTTGAAAAAACAACTACTGAAATAATGTTTTATAGAAACAAACATCTACAGCTGGCATGTAAGGATACATAGAAACAATGTCTTTTATCTTCTCACTAGAAACTTCAATATTTTGTCGAAAACAAGATGCCAATGGAATTGATGATTCTTCAAGATTACTTCCTGATGATCGAGTGTTTTTTAACTTAGACAGCCTCTTTATAAATATCTGTAAAACGAGTCTTGAAATACACATGACCAGGAGCATTAAACTTATATACAAGCGTTTTAACATTAAAGTATGGAACATTTTTGTAGTTCAGAAGACTAGCAATTTTTGAAAAATTTTTAATATCGCTTTTTTGCATTTGGTATACAAAAAATGGTTTATGTCGGTTAGCATTCAACATTGCTTTCACCAACCCAAGAGGACTAAATATTTCTGCTGAATGTAATGATTTCTCAATCTGGCTATGTATATTATCACATTCCTGAATAGAGGTGTGCCCTGGCTCACAAGACTTTTGCTCAATGATTTCAATATTTGGATGATCAATAAGAAACTCACGCAATGCAGCTGACATATGACTGTTTCTATTCTGTGGAACGCAAGAATAAAACCAAAGTATAAATTTATTAATATTAGGAAAATCCTTGTAAACTTTATTTAGCATACGTATCACAGCACTGGCAATGTCATTGCCAGAACGACCTGACATACCTTCATGCCATAATATACAATATGCTTTTTTGTTCAGTGAAGAGTGACCTGTTAAGTTATAACAGCTGAGCTTTCTTTTATAAAAAAAGTTTCCCACATTACTTTTTAGCAAGCTCAAGACATTTTGTAGATCAATACAAACTATGGTTGTGGAAGGGGAGTTCAACTTTCGATCCATATCTCTCTCAATTTTTGTTTCATTCTTTGATACAATATGCTTGTTATATTTTTGGATTTGCTCTTCATTTGCCATTTGCATCTTCAATAATTTGAAATTTGTAGCATGATCACACAGATCCTTTTTCGGCTTTTGAAATTCAATATTAAATTTTGTATTAAAAACATTGCGGTACATACATGCCTTTGCTGGTGAAATTTCATATTGAGTGCAATATGTTAATTACAAATTATAAAGTTTCTTCAAATTTAATGACCCATCAAAGTATTGTTTGGAGGAAATGCTTCAACAATAATGTGACTCAACTCGTGGAAACAAGTTGATATTGTTTTCTATATTCTGTTTAGTCATTTCAAGAACTTTTTTTTTACAATGTTTCCCCCATTTTGTTGCGGCAGAAACACCAGTTTCAAGTTTATTTTCATGATAGTATGATATTTGCCTGCTGCTGATGTCTAATGTAGACAAATAAAACTCCTTACATACACGATGCTTGATATTATCAACAAAGAAATTGTAAAAATAAGTATATTTTCTCCTTGAATTGCTTACTTTATTGGTAAGAGATTTTTTTTATCTAATCGTTCAGTAGTTTTACTAAAAAAGTATTGCTTTTCAATCTGAGACATTCCCCACAGTCCATTAAATAATATTTTTCTCTCATCTTCTGAAATCTTCTCAATACACTTAAACTTGCAACAATTTGCACAATCTTTTATTTTCAATACTTCTTGTTGAATAACTTTGCCTCTAACATTTATATATTCCTTTCCTGATTGTCTAAGTCGCTTTCTTTTTGACTATTTCCAGTTATAACAGTTTGCTTTACGTTTTCTTGTTTTCCCACCATGTGGAGGTAATCGCAGTTGATCAGAAAATTAAAGGATGCGTTGAAACATAGGGTGTAACCATGATATTAGCTTGTTGTGGGTAATCTGAAAATAAAAATTAAACATAAAAAAGTTTATGCAATGCAAAATAATTTTATGTTTGAAAATATATTATTTTAAGAAGAGACAAATTTTTTCCATAAATGAAACGATTCATTTGAGTCTTTATTTATTTAGCATATAAAACGTGTTGTATATACTAAATAAACAAAGACGTACGGAATACGTGAGGATATTTAATATACTGTTGTATATGTCACATACACATACAATATATACATACATAAATAAAAAATATACACACATATAGTATATGTGTATCACGGATTATATAACCGATTTTGTTGTATATTTGAGATGTACAATAGTGTATATATATAACCATATATATTATAGCTACGTGCGTATCTGGCTATTTACGGCACCGATTTATAAGTAAAAAACTGTGACCGTTTTTTTCACAGCGTGCTCGAAGTTGGTGTGATAAGGATGTATTTATTAGTCTTTTTTTTTAGAATTTTACATCAGCTTAGACTTTTTTTAAAAAGTAGAATGTTTTATGTTGTATAAATTATGTTTTTTTTCCAAAAGTATTAAGTTTTTCAGTGATTTTATTGCTCTTTTAAATTTTGTTCGTGTTCTGGAAGTGCATTGATATTGAAGGCATGTTGCTACACATTTAAAATTTTCCAGTCAGCTGTGTAAATCTATTTTCCATGTTCCTTCCAAATTTCATTTAAAAAAATTTATGCCCAAATACTCTATTTTTCCATCTAGTGTAGGTACATTTTCCACCTTTTTTACAACTACTGTTACTGTTACACTTTATTAAACTGTTTCTGTTAATGTTACTGTTACTTCTTAATATAAATTTCGTTGCTTTTTTTACATTTACTAGTGATTTTTATTAGATTTTCAAATTTCGTTTCTGTTCTGGAAGTACATTAATATTGAAGGCATGTTGCTACACTTTTAAAATTTTCCAGTAAGCAGTATAAATCTATTTTCTATGTGCCTGCCAAATTTCATTAAAAAATGTTTATGCGCAGACACCCTATTTTTCTGTACAGTGGAGGTATGTATTTCCACTTCCGTTTAGGCGGGGAGGGGGGGCGTAATTTGATGGTGAGCATTTGGTATATTAGATTGTCTATTCATAATAATGAGATATATAGATAGCTTTCATTAAAAAGGTATACAATTTTTTTTTCAATAGCCTTTTATTAGTAATAAATGGCTATTAAAAAAAAAAAGTTGTAAGTAATAATATTACTAACACTATTGATGATTTCACACGCCAAAATTAGTTTCAAGGCTAAATTCTGTTAAATCTAATTTAAAATGCTGAAGTAAAAATTATGACACTTTTTTATGGTGATTTAGAATAAAATGCAACCTATAATTTGACCTAAAAAGAAAACAAATCAATTTTATGGTAAAGCTAAATCTTATTTAGTTTGTAATTTTCCAATACCAGCTCATTTAAATATTGGCTGTAGAAATGGACATGTACTGCATATATTGGCAACTAACAATGGTTCATACCAAGTAACTGTAGAACTAATTAGTATGTATTTTAACATCGACATTTTTCCCAATCAGATTCTGCAACTAGTTAGAAAATCAAAAGTCTTTGTAAAAGCTTTTTCACGAAATTCAAAACAATTTATTGACATCTGCAACATGCTCTTTAAATACCAATCAACAACATATGCTGTGACTCAAACATCACAGTTAATCACAACCTCTAATCACATTGCTACGTGTTCTTCATTTTTTTCTCAGCAAATCACTGTTTCGTCTCTATCAAATAGTGACTCTTCTCAAGAATCATTATCCAGGTTGATTAAAAAGAGAAAACATAAAGAAGATCTTAAAGGTTTAAAAGAAAAGGCAAAGGCTAGACCATACAGATCAAAATATCTAAATCAAGTTATTGCTCGTAAGGAAAAGATAATTCATCAACTTAGAAAAAAATTGGAAGAAAGTTTTTTAAATATACAGTTAAAAAACTTCAAAATCAAATATTTTTATTTGAAACAACAGTTAACATTCACCGAAACCAAGTTTTTTAATCAAAAGACAATGTTATCCCAACAACTTGCTGACAAAAATTCTGCAATTCTTGTACTTCAAAATGACATACTGGTTTTACAGGAAAAGTTAGAAGAAATTCAGCAAGTAACACAAAACACCAAAAATGAAAAATGCTACTCAGCAGATATCAGAACACTTATATATGACATGCTTGTGTGCCAAGTTCCTACACATAGTGTACCATCTCTGCTCCATAAAATTGGAGAACATACTGGCTATTAATTTAATCAAATTCCACATCGGACAACTGTAGAACAAATGATGCGTGAGCTTGGTGTTCTTTCAGACTTACAGACTGCTGAGATAGCATTTACAACGAAAGATCTGACACTTGGTTTTGATGCAACAACCCAGGAGGGTGTTCATGTAAATACTGTGCACTTAACAACCGAATAAGTATGTATGGTTGTAGCTATTGATCAACTTCCTGGAGGTACAGCTTATGACTATCATAGTCATATTACAAAATCTGTTGATAATCTTGCTAAGTTATATAGTGACTTCTACAAGCTTAAATACACTGATGTAAGAAGCACTATTATCGGGAACATAACAAATACCATGAGTGATAGAGTTGCAACAAACCATGCAACAGTCACAAAGTTATACCTAGTTTGGCAGAAATCATTAAATGAGCTTAACTGTCACCTTCACCCCTTGGATACAATGACAAGATCTTGCAAGTCATCACTTAAAGCATTTGAGACTTCAAAAGGGAAACTTTTTGGAAGAGACTGCGTAGCAGCAAACATTGTCGTACAGCTGAACAAACTTCGTTACAAGGATGCTAAAGGTACCTATATAGTTTTAAAACCATTCTTTTACTTTAATATAGTGTAGTTTTGTAAATAAAATTACAAGTTAAAAATATATAAATATTATAATTATTGCATGTTTTTAATTCATATTCTCCTTGCAATTCCCAAAATGACTTTCTTTATGTTATTCATAGGCGATCCAAAGGGTTTTGTAACCTTTTTGGACCAACATGAGTTGCCCAGAGGATTGCTACCACGCTATTGAGGGAACAGACTACATATACTTTTTCACACATGTGGTATTTTGATCTATCATTATGCCATATTGAAGATATTTCTGTGTTCTGGCTTGGCGTTATGTGGAGGTCTGCGAAATAGTTTGTTTCAAGACTTTACATCTGAAATAGGTATACCACTATTATTTACAATATTATAGGCTATAAAATGCATATTTATAACATAGTAATGACACATGATTAACAAAGAATAAAGACAAATTTTATTTTTTGTTACTTATTAACTAATTTACCTTAGGTATCCGTGAGTTGTGTGTTTTAGCTTTAATTGGAAAGCTACTTTCTGGCCCTTGGATGACAAAATTTTATATTGCACCAGATACAGGACTTGACTATATATCTGGCATTCAGGTAGTAAAAGATGTTAGGAACACTCTTATTTAGAGCAGCAAGAATCACTTATCTCTACTTAAACGTAAAAACTGATTTCTTTGGTAATGATATTAAAGATCTTGTTTTTGATTCAATAATTAGCTTTTGCCCAGTAACTAATGAAATGAGTAAAGCAATTAGTGACTGTCTTAATCCTGTTATTAGCGTCATTGACAGGCAGTACAAGCGTCAGTTCGAAATGAGTTCTAATGATCTTCTTAAAGACCAGACTAAGTAAGCTAGGCTTCACAACATAGATTCAGAAGAACTTATGGGTATGTTTAGCGCTGCAAAGCACAAAGCTCCTAATGCTACTCTTTGTTTTCTTTCTTCGAAACTTCGTGCTTGCAAAAATAAAACAACTGCTCTGCTTTGTAAAAAGCCAACTGATATTCAAAACAAGTTGATATTATGGGCTATCTCTAATGCCAGAAAAAATCGATTTACAAGTATGCAATGTCATAATGAACTGAAGTTAGAACTGCTAAAACGAATGGCAGATAAAATTCAGAAAAGGGAGGACAAAGACCGCAGAAAGGTAGAAAAAATATTAAAAAGTTGCATGCCCGATCAGGTAAAAGAAATGTTTCCTGACCTAGAAAATAATGAGGCCTCAGATATTGAAGAAATTCTTATTGGAGCTGCTATTGGAAAAAGTATTTGCCACATGTGGTTCGATAATGCCAATAACACCTATGAGGTATATTACGGCAGAATTGTTAGCATTAAAAAGAAGAACAATGATATATATATATAGTTTCTTATTGGAAACCAAAAGAAAATGAAGATGATGACGATGTTGAGTATGATATGAGCAAATATCAACTTTCTGCAGACATAATAAGCGGTGATATGGTGATAACATAACAGAATTGTGTAATAATAAGGTATATGTTGTTTTAAGTATTAGTATGTCTTATAAACTTGCATTAGCAGATATTATTTACAGATAGTAAGTGAATTTCTTCTTTTTTTTTAAGAATAAATTTTTCAATGCCTAATATATATCTAATTCCTTCCTTTTTTTGTTGTATTATGAAAAGATTTATAATTTTTTAATTTGTTTTTATATATACATATATTTATATAGAAGTTTAATTTTAGGTAGTCGGGTAGTTACCGACATCCAACAACCAGGGTTGACCTGGTTGCAACGTGCTATGGGAAACCAAAGCTCATTTACTTTTTGACATAAGCAAATTGCTTGGCTTATGACAATTAATGTTTATCATTGATGTTTATCATTATCAATGATGGCGATGCATTTTTCTATCTAGTATAACAGAGTTTCGCTTGTGTGGATTGAGAGATGTTAGTGTTCCATTACAGTAAATCCCTTTAAAATTAAAATTTTTATTTATTATTTATTTGCTTGCCATTACCAGAGAGTAATGACCAGATAACTTTTTCTTCATTATAACTTTTAATCAAATCTTTTATATTTCAGGGTAAACAGTATTGAAGGTTCGGCTATCGATTTTTTTGTTTGGTAATGGGAAGTTTGTTGTGTATCAGGAGATAAGTGATTTTGAATTTTTTCACTTAATAAATTATTCTCATATTTAGTAATCTGTAATGGGTTTTTCAGTTATGGTACTAAATATCTAATGCATTTTTATTTATTTTTAATTGCAAGGTTTTAACAATAATGGCAATTTGCTACTGTGGGTATTTATGTTAAAGACCTCAAGATTATATTTATTAATTCAGTAATTACAGTTAAATGTTAATTCATTATACATTAGTTAATTGTTAGCCTTAATTTTTATCTTTTTTTTATTTTATATCTGTTATATTTTTTCTTATTGCAAGGTTAAACAACATGATGAAAACTACATGGTTGCTTCAATGGATGTTGATCTTTTTCATATCAAGATTAAACAGGTTAGATCATATTTATTTAGAGGTTTATTATGTTTATTAATGCAGTAATAACAGTTATATATTATTTATTATCCGGGACATAGGGCATCCTTATAAAAAAGGTATTGCGATATTAATTTTGAGAAATTTTTACTTTATTTTAGATATTATTGGATGTGGTTTCCTTTGCGTAAGAATCGACTCTTTCTATCTAAGTATGTCACAGTTTTGTTTGCTTCAAAATCTAGGCTTTTTTCAAAGCCACAATTCTGTTAAAAAAATTACTAAGCAAAAAAGACATTTTTTTGTTAAAGAAGTGTGTTTTAAAATAGTTTTAGTTTTTGCGGTTTGTTAGAATTTAAATAGCGGAAAATGGGTAGAAGTGAGCCACTTTTTTTTAAATCGATTATATCAAGGAAACCAAAAGTGGAAAAAGTATAGGATAAGGAGCTTAAGGTAGCCTAAAGTATTAGGTTTCTAATAGTAATCCAAGAAATATCAAAATATCTTTAGATTTTTAATAACTTGAACAATAACACAGGTGTTGCTATTGGTTCACTTCTACCCATGCATGGGTAGGAGTGAACCAAGCAAATGGTAGAAGTGAGCCATTATATTTGATTACCAGAAAACTAAAACTAGATAATTTCTTTAACAAATTTATTGAAAATTAAGTAAGTAACAAATACTTTATAATTAAGCATAACATAATTAAGTAATAATATAACAATATATATATATATATATATATATATATATATATATATATATATATATATATATATATATATATATATATATATATATATATATATATATATATATATATATATATATATATATATATATATAAATGCTGCCTTTTATTTGTTCCAGAAAAAGTTGACCGAGGTAGCAACAATTTAACATCCATTCTAGGGATAGCCACAATATCTGGTGAATTAGGCATCTTAAAAATATCACCTTTTTTCCGAAGAAAACTGATTGTAACTTCTTCTTTTATAGAGTTTACACATAAAACCTTTCCAACATAAAACAATTTTTTTTTGTTGTTTCAAATTTAACCAATACAAAGTCATTTTCTTTAGGATATATATCACAAGCACACAAATCATCTTCTAAGATTATTAAACCTTTTTCATTTGTGGCTGTCAAGTGTTCCAATACAGAATCGTCTTTTTTAAGTAATTTTTCTGTAAATTTGCTTTTAATTTTTTTGTAAGTTTGACTAACTTTTTATTGCAGAGCCTTTTCTCAATCCGATCTCTCAGGAGTGTCTGTGGCAATGATAGAGCAACCCTTCTTCCTTTCCCTTCTTTTACAGTTTTTTTTTCAAGATTTCGGAAAACCTCTAAATTGTTTAGGGCTGATAAAGAAATCTGATGATGTAGACAGATTAACCATGGTATCATTGGTAACTAGTTTGTTTGTATCTATAGAAGTAGAGGTAGTGGGGTCTGCATTTGGTAAAACATGTGGGTGAAAAAAATTATCAGAAGTAATGCTTACGTGATTTTTTATGCAAGTATTGTTAACATCAAAAGTTCTGTCTGTCACAGAACTGCACATAAAATCAATATCTGTAAACACGTTCCTGTCATAAGGAAATATACCTGTCTTTTTAAAAGCAGCTACAATGTTAGATGGTTGTATGGCTTTCAGAAAAGCAAGCCCTACAGATGCAGCAACTTGGTAAATTGTAAATGTTTTTCCAGGATTGTGGAACATCCAGGAATCAATTGCTGCATTATATGCAGTTTTAAATGGCCCCATAACTCCCACATCAAGTAGTTGTAACTTATGCGTGGAATGAGGCGGTAATGTCAAAATGGTCACTCCATGCTCCTTTGCTAAATTTAACATTGCTATAGATAAGTGCGCTTCGAAATTGTCATATATTAATAATGATGGATTTTCTTTTGTACTTGACGAGAACTTGATAAAGTGATTCATAACATCTAAAAAAAGTTCACCGTTCATCCAGCCTGTTTTACATGCAAGTCCGAGAGATCCAGAAGGAGCTCCTAACAACATATGCTCCTTGAAATGCACTCTTGGAAAAATAATTACTGGTGGAATATATTGTCCAGAAGCACTGATTATTATACATGTTGTGACAAGGGTTCCTCTTTCAGCACTTGTGACTTTGCAGACACTCTTAACACCTTTCTTTGCAAAAACCTAAACATTTAGAGGTTATATATAAGAAAAAATATGCCACGAATAAAAATATACTTATTATTGAAGATTAACATACCTTTTGTGGGTTCTGCACGGTAATAGTTACAGTTTCATCAAGGTTAAAAATCCGAGTTCGATTGGCAAATATTGGTGATCTAGCAAGAAGTTCTTTTAAATTATCAAAAAAATATATTTACATTATGAGCATTAAATAATGTTGCCCTTGATATAGAACATCCTTCAGGTGTTCTAAGAGACAAATCTGGATGTCGCTTTCTAAAATTATTCATCCAATCAATACCTGCCATTGAGTCTTTGTGCCACTTCTGTGGAATACTAATTTTATTAATGGTTGCTATCTCAAAAGCTATACACCGAAATTCTTTAATTGGAAGGCCATAGAACATTCTTGAACAGGTCAAAATATATTCCTTTAATTCTAATTCCTGCTTGTCTGTAAATATTCTTTTAACATAATAATTCGGGCTAAGTCTTGTATTTTCATCAAGCAAAAATTTTTTCCAATAACGACGAAGAGTTGGATAGGGTATTTTGGAAGTTATTGCAGTTTCTCTAATACTTTTTCCTTTTTGGATCGAATGTAATGCATCCTTCATATTTTTACTGGGGTTTTTGCTTTTGAAATTGTTCTTTTATAGACTCGAGGCATTATAACATGTGGTAAAAATAAATGCAATGTTGCACACGAGTTTTCTAATGGTATACTAAGATATTAAAGCCAAACGTAAATATGTTTTTACGCTGAAGTCAAAACTTTTTTAAAGTGAAGTATTAGTTAGCCGCGGTTCACTCCTACCCGTGATGGAATGGCTCATTCCTCCCCAAGCTGTGCAACTGAATTAAAACATTAAATGTTTAATAAGTACGTGGTTTGTGCATGTAAAATACTTTGTTCTAAAAACTACATGTTTTATTAGTAAATTTTCAACCACTATCTAATGTCTCAAAACAACGGGAATGCTCATTAAAGAAGTTTTAAAAAATACAAAAAATTTACTTTTGCACAGAAAAGGGTTGATGATAACGTTAACGCAGACACCCACACCAAGAAGGGGTAAAAAAAATTGGATTGTGTTAACAACAACTTGTATGCAATTACTTGTTGAAAATTTTGAGTGTTTTTCATTTCCCGTTTTAGCTGTAGGATAAACGGTTCACTCCTACCCTTGGCTCACTCCTAGCCATCCTCCTCTCTTTGTTTTGAGAATTTTTTTTTTTTTTTTTTTGAGTAAGATTTTTTTAGTTAATTATTTAGTTTTTTTATTTTATTGTTAACTTTAGAGTAGTAAAAAAAAGAAATAGTGTAGCTTTGATAAATATGTTTAATCAAAATGATGACATTGACAGGAATGATAGGCTAGATGAAGTTATGTATTTACAAAATGATGTAAATGCTATAAGGCGTGTTGAAAATAGTTGTAGACGAAATGAAAGAAATAGACTTAGGCGAGATGAAATTAATCATTTACAAAATGAAAGAAATAGGCTTAATCGAGAAAACGTTAATCGTCGCCAAAACGATCATTACGATCATTATAAGATCATTACGATCTTTTTGAAGTCCGGCCCGTACTATTTAATTATAAATTTCGCTATATATTTTAACTCACAAGACTTGTAAATATTACACCTTAAATTTACGAAACTTGTAAATGTTATATGTACGGCAAATACTAGAAGAAAAAAAAAATTAAATTTTTTATTTATTATTTTCATTATTATTACTATTTTATTCTTTATTATAGTTGTAGCTAGAAATTGTTGCCGAAGAATCCCAGGAAAAATAATATATATATATATTTTTCGTACCCATGGATTTTAATAACAAATCACTTAACTTTCCCGCCAAACTAGAGTTTTTTGTTTTCCGAATCAACAGAAGATCATTTAACGTTATTGTATACTTGTTGAAATTAATCACTGTGCGATTAAATTTTAATTCATATTATAAATGGATAATTTGAAACGTTATTCTATAAGTAAATTTGGACAAAAGGTAGAACATATTTTAGATTAAAAAACTTGTTGGTATTGCGAATGGTTGTGTGGCTATAAATAGATTTTTCAATTACACGCGCAAAGTGTTTTGGGATCGAATGCGGACAAATGGCCAAAAAAACCAAAGGATTTCTGTCGGCTGGAGCCACTAAATTGTTGTTGGGGAGTTTGCCATTCTGATAGTCGTTATTCAGATGAACTGCCACCCGAAATTTAAGGTTTCCCAAGCCTGGTAAAGTTGAAGAATGGATGGCAGATTCAGAGAAAGAAGAGCAAAACAAGAAAGTTGCGTAAAAAATGGATTCATATCTGGGGCAGAAAATCTTTTAATATTAACAATATAAAGAAAGACACATATTCTTGCTCGTTACATTATTTTTGAAAGCAAAGGTCCTACTAAAGACCATCCTAATCTATTAAAAGCAAATCTTACACAACACCAGATTAACTCTGTTAACAAAGGGAAAAGAAAAAACCTAATCAATCGCGATGTCGTTGTTAAGCTTAAGAAAAAGAAAAAGATATTGAAAGATGTTGATTTTCAAATAGAAAGTATTACTCCGTCTTATTGCAAACCTAATACAGAAATTGATTTTACTGAAGGCAGGCAAATTAAAGTTGAAATTTATTGTAATTTGAGCCATTGTTATGGTTCCTTAGCTTTAGATGCTTCAAATATTACTATTAAAACATGTGACCAGTCCACTCAAACCATTTATAATAAATATCTACAAGCAGCTAAAATTGAAACTGTTGTATTAAAAAGAAGTCTTGACAATCTTATTCGATTTCCCTCAACATCTCATTCAAATTTTTCTAGTGTATCAAGTTTATCATCTAGTAATGTCATGTCAATGGAGTATATTTCATCTTCTGAAATTAAATGTAAATATTTTATTGGATTAACACCAGCTCAACACTCTTGCCTGTACGATTTTCTAGGATCTGCAAAATTCCTACAAGAAAAGTTAAAATTTCTACTCATTCATCTAAGTTATCAATTAAAGAACAGTTGTTTGTTACATTATTAAGACTTCGTAGAGCGTTTAATATATTTACTCTTGCTCATATGTATAATGTAAGTCTGTTTTATTACGTTCTATATTCACAGCTTGGATAAATATATGTTTCATCATTTTAAATGTCTTAAAATGTCTCCAGAACGCAAAGTTTTCAATAGAATGTTGCCTAAAATATTTCGAACATTCAAAAATATTCGTCCTACCATTGATCGTACAGAGTTTAGATGCCAGGTTCCAAGAAATGATGCTCAACAAGGAAACACGTATTCCCCATAGAAGAATCACCGCACAAAGAAATGCCTTATTGCCGTGAACCCAAATGGCGCAGCTTGTTATGTATTAGACTTGTATGAGGGAAGCATTACTGATGTTGATATATTTCATAAATGTGGTATAATGAAACATATTAATCTAGAAGACACATTGCTTGTAGATAAAGGTTTTTAAAATCCAGTATTTACTTCTAGAAAAACAAGTTTCTATATTTATTCCAACAATTTTAGTTAAATGCAAAAAATTTACTAAAGAAGAAGTTATGCTGACAAAAAGGATCGCAAAAGCCAGAATCCATATAGAAAGATTTAACGAGCATTTTAAAAAGTTCAGATTGATTGATTGTGTTATACCTCAATTTTTGGCAACTCATGTTTAGTTAACTTCCAAGATTGTTCGTGTGTTTAATTTTGATATGATTTTATGGTTTCATATTTAGAAGTTACTCTTTTTTTTGGTAACATTGTAAACTTTGACAGAGTTATATTTTTCAAATTATTTTAAGATAATTTAGTTAAAATTCACAAAATTCTTCCTTTTTTTTCGTTTCTGTACATTGCCACCTTATAATCGGGTAATATCTAGGTTAGAATTGTTTAATATCTATTATTAAACAATTTAAACAGGATATCGATTATACAAGTAGAAAAATATATAAATAGAAAAAATTTGCTGTTCCACTAAAGCAAGCATTCACATTTTACAGCAATTATTTTATTTGTTTGTGCGCATCGGAGTCTAGGCACTAATAAGATAACTTTTTGTGACGTATTTAAAACCATACGCTATTCAATGCTAGATTTAAAGATTTATTAAAGTTAAAAAAGCTGATGATAAATCCGCAGTAGATTTCAGTTTCCAACTCAACATCAGACAACTCATGTTGTCTGATGTTGAGTTGGAAGTAGTTAAAAATTTAGCAAAAAATATTGAGCTAATTTTTTGAGGTTCTAAAATGATTTGTAGAAGGAAAGTGACATTAATAGCTGATGACACATTAAAATTTATTATTAAAGAACTTGATACTGAAGATTGCTATTTAGCAAATAATCTCAAGAATGC
>NC_061163.1:10390337-10451747 GCF_022113875.1 Hydra vulgaris | reverse complement strand
ATCAAAGAACAAAAAGCGATCTTGTTGGTTCAGTTGGGTTTTTAAATAATCCACAGTCTTTAAGAAGTGATATGTATAATAAGTTATTTTGCATACCATCTGCTTTAGATGGTATGCAAAATAACTTATTATACATATGACAGATGACAAGTATAGTTATTGAACTAACTGAGAGACTTTAGCACAAATTTGAAAATATACCAAAAGCAGAAGATGAAATTAATGATAACCTTAACAATATTATGATTAATAATAAGCTTAACATATGTTAGTTTAGAAAATTAATCGAAATCTATTGCTGAAAAATTAGAAAAGTTTGTAAAAAAAAGAGACAACTTTGCATTCAATTGCATTAAATCAGTGTTTAGTTTAACAGGTTTATTTTTTACAAAATTTCGAACTAGATTATCAGACAGTCATCTGGATGCACTAGTTTATTTAAAAGATTACTTTAAACCAGGGTTGGCACCCAAAAACCCAAACACAAAAACCCACCTAAAAATCATAAAGCAACAACCCTTCAAAAACTCAACTTAATGGTTTTTTTGTCTTAAATTTTGTATTTAAATATTTTTATTCATAAATTAATTTCCATCCACACTCAAGATTTGATGCTGCTCAAAAATTGTTCCAAAAACAAGAAGTTTATTGAATCATAAATGAGATTTTATTTCATTTGGAGTAGTAATATTCAAAATTAAAGGTTTAAAACAAAGTTATCTAACAATTTAGTCATCAGCAATTGTGCGTCTTGACCTTAATGTATGTAAATTCGTACAAGCATTTTTGCTTTTCCGCTTCCTAAAATTTTCCTAATTTTGTTCCAAATTATCCCAAAGTAAGAAAAAAATCTTTTAATGGACAATAGTGCAACTACCGTTATAATCTTGCAAAACTTCCAGGCAATTCGTAAAACTTTCCTTTCTATAATTCTCAACCAATTTGTTCCTGATTTTGAGCTTTTTACATTACCATTGAATAAATGTGTTGGGTAAGAAATCTTTTAGTTTAAATGCTTAGAAGCCTAGCATAAAATCAGGATGACTTCATTTATCCATTCCTCAGCTTCTTTTTCTTGACTTCTATCCAAGGTTCTTTCATTCCTCAGCTTCTTCTTCTTGACTTCTATTCAAGGTTCTTTCTAAGTAAATAAGTAAACTTATAAGAGTAGTAAACTTAAAAAAAAATTTTTTATCAGTATTTTATTTTATTTTAATTTGATCAGATGCAAGTTTTTAACTTTTTTACAATTTTATAGTTACCTTTACATTTTGGATCTGTTAAATTGGCCTGAAAATGATATGGAACAATTGCTTTCTTAAACGTCCTTAAAATCATCTTTGTATCGTCTTGCATACTATGAGCAATTATAAAATCATTATTAAATGTATGAATTAGGATAACATCACAATTATCATTAAGATCATGTTTCATTATATTGATTACTTCTCCATTTATTTTACTAAGACTTCTGAAGATATCTGTTTTCTATTTGGGGGCTCGCACCCAGGTCTAAATATTCTAGGCAGTGAGGTAGTCAAGTCAAGATTTTCTGCAATTTTGAATGGTATATTTGATGAAAAAAAAAACCTTTTAACCTGAAAATCCAGTTCATTTTTCTTATTACTTGTTGTTGAAGTAACAAATTTAGAAACGGATGTTTGCCGTTACATTGTCATTGCAGTGAAATGAACAGTTGACGAAGATTTACTAATAAAGCTTAAATGATCGTGATAATTAAGTTCTGACTGGTTAGACTTGTTTGATGCTGCAGATGTAGATGGTATTGACTCTAAAACTGATATATCGCTAAATATACTTCTACGGAACCATTAGCACTTTCTTTTTTTTTTACTTCTGAATTTATCAAAATGAATCCTAACTATCTCACTTTTTTTACATATGCTCTTTTTGCAATAATTACATATTAATTATGCTCTTTTTGGAATAATTACATATTAATTATGCTCTTTTTGGAATAATTACATATTACTCTATTTGGTTGATCACTTAATATGTTTAATATATTAATATGTTGGTCACTTCATTCCACCCACTAGCCTAATTTCTTCTCTCTAATAAAGACTTTGACATGTTAATGTCAAATAAAGATTTATAATTCAGTTCTATTTAAAATTTAACTAAAAAGATAACTCCATCTAAAAAAAGATTTATATTAGAAATAATTATTAGTTAAGCTTTTGTATAAGAAAATAGATCTTTAAAAAATGAAAAAAGGCTTTTAAATAACTAAACATTTATCAAACTTTGTTACTAAAGATTTGTACGCAACTTTTGTAAAAAGCCAATAACCCATCCAAAAAAACAGTTGGGTTTTTGCTTAAAAACCCGGGTTTTGCCAACCCTGCTTTAAACCACAAAAATAGTTGCAGAAATTAAAAAAAAATATTAAAAAAAAAAAAAATTGTGAGTATTTTATTTACATGTACGTTTCCGGGATTTTACCGGGATCCCGGAAACATTATAAATAATTTTCGCTATTCCGGATAGCAAAAAGTATGTGAATTCGCAATCCCTAGTTGTTGCCGTAAATTTACATATAATGTATGCTATACAGCAAACAGGGAAAACACACCAGTATACAACAAATTTTGTAAACATTTGCTCCAAACTTTTTTCACAATCAGGAGTGTAGTCTATTATAGAAATAAAATAAAGTGGTGTAGAAAGTTTTTTACTCAGATAGTTTGTTCCAGAGATTTTATAACATATACTATAAATGATTGTGTCTTAGAAGACGGTTTGGGACAAGCTCACGTCTTATTTTTGAATGGCAACCACGAGACCAGGAATTAATACATTTTTGTAGATAGATATTGTTAATTTTATTAAAATGGAGTATTTATTTATAGATTTGGATTAAATTGCATTGGAGGCGCCGAAACTCAAGTGATGGTAGATTTAATCTTCTTAGCCTTTTGCAGTATTGAAGATGCCTCAAACTGGAAACCCGTTTTCTTGCTTTGCATTAAACAGATTAAAGGTGTTGTCTTATACTATACATAATTTGAAAGCCGTATTTTCATCAATGAAAGTGAATGTCTTTTTAAGCATACCAAGAATTTGTAAAAATTTAGAGATGTAACTGTTACTATATAACTGTTTGAATATGTGTGTTACGCTCTTTAGTTGAGCTTCTTAGGCATTGATTTATTTCTTGGTTATTTTGCAGATATTAATTGTTATAATAGTTAGTTTAACCGTAATGATTATTTTTGAAATTTTTAGCTTAAATAACCAAGTGTTTGACCACTCGTACACCAAGCTTAGACAATTCTGCAGATAAACAAAATAAGTCTGCGATACGGTTTTAGAAAAAAGTTTAGTATTATCGACAAAACTTCAGTACGCTTTCTGATAAGATCTCTTGTGTAGAAAATAATGAGAAGCAGGTCGAACACAAAACCTTGAAGAACACCATAGAGTACAGCAACTCATATAGCGCTGGCATTGTTAGTTGTAACGTGATGTTTTCTGCGTATTAAAAAGGATTTAATATATTGTAAAAGTTTGCTGTTTATTCTAATAGATCTTAATTTTAACATAAGAATGTTGTGAGATACAGAATCAAAAGCTTTGGCAAAATCAGGATTGATTACATCAATAAACTGGTGAGATGCTATGGAAGACAAAATATTATCAAAAGTCTCTTTTAGATTAGCTACGTATGATTTATGATAAAAGAAGCCATTTTGATTTGCAGAGAGCATGTTATCACCGTTAATGTGCTTTAAAATTTTTTAAGAGTCTTTAAAGAGTTTTCTGTAAGTCATTTATCTCCCTTTGTTTATAGACCGGACTAATATTTTCTAATTTCTACAGAGTGGTTACAATTACCAGAATTAAAGGATTTATGAAAGATTTTAGTTAGTGAAATTGCAAAGCCCTTAACATTTATTAAGGGATGTCGGCCATCAGATCCAAAAGATTTATACGGTAAGTTTTATGGTAAGTTCATTAGTAATGTTTGAGATTGAGAAACCCAAGTTTTCATTATAAATGCATTCAGATTTAATATCACTTTTATTTAATATCACTTGTATTTAATATCACTTTTATTTAATATCACTTTTATTTAATATCACTTTTATTTAATATCACTTTTATTTAATATCACTTTTATTTAATATCACTATTATTTTAGAAAACATTCAGAGCTTACAAGTGTAAAGATTTAAATCGAGAGTTGAGAAGATTAATTATATCAGAAAGGTTTTCAATAATTCTGTTCGAAGTATCTTTTATAGAACGAACTCTATCTTTAATTTTTAGTTATTTGTTCATATATTTGTTGACGAAATTTGGGTTCTTCTGCGATTTTCTTTTTCATGTGCTCTTTTTGCATTAAATGTTTCAGCTTTTACTGAACGATTAAGACAGGTGTAATTTGTTTTAAACTAATATATTCTTCCATTTAGTAGAGCAGTTGCTGAGCCGATACTTTTGTTTGGATTAGGTTCTTAATATGTGGAGTAACCCAAGGATAATTTTGGGAACAAAAAATTTGCAAATAGTGCGATAGATAAAAATTAGGAAATTGAACATGTGAACCGCAGTTTTAGGTAGAAATAAAAAATCCTAGTCGATTGATGCAATAAAGTTTGGTATTAAATTGTAATCATATTTGTTTTAACTAAACTATTGAGATTCACTTTCAGAAAACGGTTCTGAAACTAAGAATCTTCAAATGACACTAAATAGATCCTTAGTGTTAGTACCTAGTTTGAGACAAGTTTAAAGTAGAATTACTATTGAAGCAAAACGATAAGTCCAAAATATTATTTGAAGAACCATGTTATGTTTGGAAAGTAAGTAATGTGATATGTTGTGATAAAGAAGCTGTTTAGGTAAATATTCCAAAAATCATATTCGGTAGGATTGTTTGGGTTGAAAGATTTAATGCTATCATTAGACTACTTTATATTTGGGAGGTTAAAATTACCGACAATTAAACAATTATTGTAGAGCTTGCTTATTAAGCTACCCAGCCGACATTCGTCGTCCGGGGGACGTCCGTAGGACATCTTGCGAACATCTGGGCGTCAGTTAAAAGTCCAAGGAACGTTCCCCAGACGACGCGTGCAAACTAGGTGTGATCTAATTTAAAGGACTCAGTGAAAAATTTTATTAAATTAGCATCATTTGTTCTATATATACACTCAATTTACTATGTGTTTATTGTTAACTTTTACAGATACCCTAACTTCTTTGTGAATATTTGTGTAGAAATAATTAACTTCATGAGAGTTAAATACGTCAGTAATGTATGTAGCTACACCGTCACCTCAACGTCCGTCGTGGCAATATTTATGATATAGTTTATACCCATTAATATTTTGTACTGAGTCATTTTGAAACCATGATTCAGAGACAGCAATAACATAATAATCAAACGTTCTAGATATTGCAATTAAATCAGCTATTATCAAGAGATGTTGCATTAGTATAATAACTATAAACGCTATAGTTTGTTTTTTTGTCATAAAGATTTTTACTTTTGTATTCTAATTTTGTTGGTAAAAGAGTGGAACAAGGGTAGTAATTTTTATGTAGTGGTTTGTATATTTTTGGTTTTGACGACTCCGCGGCATCGTACACCGCATTAAAAGAGCGATGTTTTTTAATTGATGTTACAATTTAATTCATTACGCTTTGATCTTAACTGATAGTATAATCTTTCAGCCTTAGTCAAATCTTGGCTTATAAAATCATTTTTGTAATTATCTGAACTTTTCAATTTTTTTTGCTGCAGTTAGTAATGGGATCTTTTTGTAAAATCATAAAGTTTGTCACTTATTGGTCCTGGTTTAGAGGACATAGATTTATTAAGTTTGCATCAAATGCAATAGTAACTAAGACGATCTGAGTGGTTACCTTATCGTCGACTTGCTTATCAGCATCTGATAACTTTGCAGATTTTTAAATGCCATAAACAATAACATTTTTTTACGTTTCTTTTTTTGGTGTTGCTCAATGACAAATGCGTTGATAACTATTAGTTGTTCAGTAGGTTGTTTTTTTATGTTCTTGCTTGAAATTGTAACCCAACTGGATTCAATACTACTGGTTATTGTATTAGTTTGCTTATTATGGTTTTGTATAAGCTTATCTATTATCAACTGTCGTTGCTTATCACAGAGCACCGGAAATGAGTATTTAGTGGAAAGTTTGCGCCTCCTTCTTAACTGATGTTGCAAAACTTGCCCAGAGGTAGGGTTTGAATCACGGGTCCTCTGTTTCTAAGTCAAGTGCGCTACCACTGCACCACGGCTGCTCATGCTCACTTGAAACCTCTATATCTTGTTAAAATTGTTTTCTTCTTATGCATGAAAAAAGAAATGTATGTAAAAAAAAAAAAAGAGACAAAAAAAATTTACATATTTACATTTTGAATCTTTTACATTCAAAATTTAAATATGTAAATATGATACGTTTCATTAGATTTGTATGATCAATAGAATTATTCATACTAAAATCTTTTCATGATTTTGGCAGGCTTTTAAAACTGTATTGATATATCATTTAAAAAATTTTTTTCTGGCCATCTAGAGCAAATGAATGTTGGATTTTAATATTCAACATAATTTGTTTCATTGATGTACCTGTAAAAACAAATGGTTGATTGTATACATCGACTGTTGTCGCACTTAAGAAAATCTTAACACAATCTTGACACTTTATCGTATTTTATTTTTTAAATAATAAAATTAAATAGAGCAAGTATACTTTTTTATTTGTATTTATGTAATATGTGGGATTTATTATTAACTTGTATTGATATATCATTTATATTTAATGAGATATCTAGGGAATGAGAATACAACAAGAAAGTCATGCCAAGTCCTCAACACATAACCATCTTTTAATGGCAATATCTAAAGTGAATATTCTTGAAAAAAAAATTGATTCTACCGAAAAAGAAATGGTAAGAAAAATGACTTAAAAAAATTTTTTTGAAAAAAAGAGTCGTATAAAAAAACATATAAAAAATAATAAATAAAAATTAATAAAGTAGTCAAACCTTCAGTCGTTGTGCCTATCGCACACACACACACACACATATATATATATATATATATATATATATATATATATATATATATATATATATATATATATATATATATATATATATATATATATATATATATATATATATATATATATATATATATATATATATATATATATATATATATATATATATATATATATATATATATATATATGTATATATATATATATATATATATATATATATATATATATATATATATATATATATATATATATATATATATATATATAGGGGAAGACGGGGCAACATGGCAAACGTTTCAAAAATCTTTGTTTCCTGCAAGACTACCAGTCATAGCTCACTAATATTTTGTCAGTATGTATTTGATACCCTAATCTTTTAATATTCCCCAAGGTATTTAGTTAATTACAATAAAAACATACCCAAATAAACAAAATAAAAAAGTCCTTAAATATAAAACTGCGTTTTTCAATTCACAATCAATTAGACATTGGAAAACGTAACTCAATTAACTGCAAAACAAAGCCAGGTTGCTCATTTTTTATACACACAGAAAAAAATATATACACTAATCTACTAATTTAACTTTACACACAGATACCTACAAACATGTATACAAAAAATATATATACATATATACAAATATATATATATATATATATATATATATATATATACATATATACAAATATATATATATATGCACAAAAATTTACTATAATAATATTAAAAAATGTTTTTTGTACCAAATAATAGTTTCGCAGCATGCAAAAGGCAGCGTAGCCTAAAATAATAAGGACCAAACTGAAAAAAAAAATTATTTTAAAAGTCGTAAAAATAAACTTTTGTGAATAAATCCACGGGGACAATAACTACAAAAACCAAATGTTATTTAAAATAAGACCCATATAGACAGTTTTCATTACTATCTATTTAAACTATTCATTATTGAGCGGTTCGGCTAGAAAAAGCAATTCGTCATCTTGCCCCCTTCGCCATGTTGCCCCGTTTTCCCCTATATATATATATATATATAAATATATATATATATATATATATATATATATATATATATATATATATATATATATATATATATATATATATATATATATATATATATATATATATATATATATATATACATATATATATACATATATATATATATATATATATATATATATATATATATATATATATATATATATATATATATATATATATATATATATATATATATATATATATATATATATATATTTATATATATATATATATATATATTTATATATATATATCAACTTATTTCAATTTTAATGAGTTTGATTAGTAGTGACTGAGTGTTTATATTTTATATAATTATAAACGTTATATATAACTTGCATTTTTAGTGAAAAAAAAAAAGTCAAAATATCAAAAAAAAAGCTATTAAAACAAGATTTGAGATAATGTGTGGCTACTTTGTAAACAATTACCAGCTCTATATAAACTAAGTTGTTTAAGCTAATTGCCGACAGTAGGTCTTGTCCTTCGTCCCAACTTTTGTGACTTAAAAACAAACAAACTGGAACTTTCACAGAGCTTTTCTGATACTATTGATAAGTTTTTACAAACTTAGTTTATTGCGAATGTTTCAACAATACAAAAAAGGAATACTATTGCTAAACTAAAATTATTTTAATGTTAAAATTGGAAAAAAACAAGTCTCGCAGAATTGAAAAACAGTTCAAATTTCGAAACTGATTTAGTAAATAAGTTGAATAAGCTATTTGATGTGGCTCATGTAGATTGTGAATGACTTTTAAAAATTCAGCAAGATGTAATATTTCTACAATACCAAAAAGAAAAAAGGAAAATGGTAATGGGCACGGAGAATTTAGAATTTAAAGAACTTGAACAAAAACAAGTGTATCGACATATGCAAGAAGAATATTGCAAGCAAAAGGCAACTGAGGTGAAAAAAATATTCAAAGACTAAATCGGTCGAAAAAATTTTAGAATATGAAAAAATTAGTGACGAGGAACTGCTAAACAGTAAGTCACTCTAAATAGTATCACCAGCAAAAGACTAGATAGACCGTTAAATTAGAAAACCACCCTATTCCAACTAAACAAAACAAAAAATTAGCACCAAAGCCTTATTGTGTTATTGATAATTCATTGTTTATTGCTAGTCTTGATTGTACAAAACTTCATCAGTACAGGCTACATACATTATTGTGCCAGTTCTCAAAGCTGTTGGAAATGGCATCAAAGGTATGGCACTATCTGCAAGCTCAATTTACAGAGCTCGTAAGACAATTAGAAAATCACATAAATATAATTCTTCTAGGCCAAATTGTTCAAGAAACATATGTGCCACATACCCCCCATAATTGCCCATTTTGTTAGTAAAGTTATACTAAAAACAGATGGAAACCCGGGTAACAGGATGCCAATTATTATTTCAAATTTAAATGTTGAAAAACTATTGACTGTTCCTAAATTTTGCGTGGATACTGGTGAGCTTATGAGAAACTTGGTTGTTGAAGTATTGAAAAAACAAAAAAGATATTCCAGATTGGTTGGCAGGTCTTTGTTTTGACTCTATATGTTCAAACGCTGGTGTTCACACTGGTGCAATTACTATCATTTAGTAGACATATGAAAAACGTTTAATGTTTTTAGCCGGCATTCATCATATCTTTGAAAATATTTTGGCTGCAGTATTTGACCATATTTTTTCAGTCTTCAGGAACACAAATCGAAATATTTTATTGGTTCAAGAAAAATTATTGAAACTCATCGACAATACCCAGCACAGTACAATTAAGACTTCTGACATTGAAGTCAAATCTGATCTTATAGATGGTGAATATGTATGGCTAAACCAGAAAGAGAAAAATGTTTCTGAATTCCTCAATCAACTCTCCCAAGAAATGAAGCCACAAAAGATATATCTGAAGCTAATCCGAATGACACTAATCAGGCTGAGTGAAAATAGTGATGTACTCTTTCAACCTATTTGTTCTCAAATCTATTTGTTCAAATCTATTTGTTCTGAAGACAATTTAAAAATACAGCATACAAACTACAGAGTCTTCGTTGTATCTCATTATTACTATTTATGCGTAAGTCTGGCATAAAGCTTCAAACAGTTCTGATGCTTCATACAATGACCAACTTCAAACTTTGAGGTCTTATCTTGTTTGAAGCTTGAAGTTGGTCATTGTATGAAGCATTGTATTGGTGCTGCTCTGAAGATACCACCAATGAAAACTGATCTTAAAAAAATTGATTCAAAATTATTTAAACGCTTTCAGGAAAAGAATTTGTCACTCAATGTATATATATATATATATATATATATATATATATATATATATATATATATATATATATATATATATATATATATATATATAAAGAGAGAGAGAGAGAGAGAGAGAGAAAAGAGACAAGGTAAGTCTTAAAACCACAACATCAATTAGAGTTAAGACAATTCTATTAACAATTAAACTTTGGGCCGTGCCTAAGAGATCTTAAAGGGGGTGAAGTGTCTGTTTTTTGCCAACCAAGATCTAAAAACAAATTAATAATAAAAAAAGTAAAGGCCTTTGTCGGTTGTCATTTGCCAACTACCAACTACAAATCCAATTTTTCTGACTCCAGTATCCAATTTGCCGACTAATAGATTTCGCAGGGGAGCTATACACCCCTTTCCCTCAGGACGCCTCTGATTAAACCTAATAAAAAACTGACAGCCCCAAAATATACCACTCAGTTTAATGAAAGTCATTCGAAGGCAATATCTAAACGGCTCAAGAAAGTGGGCTTTTTTGTCGTGTTGCTGTTAAGAAACCTCTTCTTTAGCAAGCAAACAAGAAAAAAATGTTAGAGCGGGCCCACAATACAATTTATGGACAAAAGAAAATTAGAAAAATGTCTTGTGAACAGATGAGTCCAAATTTGGAGTTTTCAGCAACCGAAGACGTGTCTATGTGAGAAAATTATAAACTGAATATGGGAATATTTTTCTTCAACGAGTACTGGAGATCTTGTAAAAATAACGAGAAAATAAAAAAACAAAAAAATAAAAAAACAAAAAAATAGTAGAAAATGCTTTACCATCTGGCTTACAATTATTTTGGCCATGAATATATGATTTGCTTTCATGCACAATAATGATCTAAAGCATAATTCTAGATATCGCGACTATATTCAAAAACAAAAAACCAGAGGAATCTTTAAGAATTTGAACCAGCTCAATCTTCTGATATAAACCCAGTTGAATTACTAAGGATAGAAGTATTCAAAAAAAATGTCAAAAAATTAGTTAATTAGTAAAAAAACATTTTCAAGTGGGAAGAAAAAGAAACTATTCAAAAATTCTATCGATTAAAAATCTATCAATTAAAATCTATCGACAAAATATCATCGTTTAAAAAAAAAATATGATAAAAACACTTTTAAAATCAAAGAGATTTTTTTTGACAAAAAAAAAGATTCAATGGTTATACATTTTTTTATTATTCTTTATAACATATATTTATAAAAATGGAAATAATCACAAATAAAGATTTTTTTTATAAAGAAAAAGAAAATAATAACAAATATATAAAGAACGTCAAAGAAAATTATATATTAATACATTACGCATCTAAGTACATGACTTTTAGCTAAAATTTTATTACAATACAATTGTACTACAATTTTTAAGACTGGGGCTGTAAATACAGAGGGTTTTCTTAAAAATTACCCATCGGTAGCAAAAATATACAAGGGTTTCTGCTGGGCTGAAGATCCTCACCCACACTGATATAACCGCAAGTTTAGGGGCTAGACAGTTACTCAATCAAGGGATAAAAGTTTGAACAATAACATTTGCACTTTAATTGTCGCAGAACCCTATTCAACTCGGTACAGCCCTGTATGCATGTTATACGGCTCTACGAACGGCCCTGTATGCATGTATTTTTGAAAATCAAATGCAAAGACAAAACAAACACAAAAAAAAAAGCAAACATATTACCAAAAAGTTTTATTAAGTTAAAACGTTTCCTACTATCTACTGAAGCCTATCCGCTTTCTTCAGTGCCCGAAATTTCTCCAGACAGACCTACTACATACCTCATAACATAATGTTATGAGGTATGTAGCAGGTCTGCCGAGATAATTTAGGGGCATTGAAGAAAGCGGATGGGTTTACTCATATTGGATCCTTGTTAAATGATGGATCATATACTCAGTACCGTTAGAGGCAAAACTTTACAATTAAATATTATGGCTTCAGATGAGGTAAGATGTCGAAAAAAGAAAATGTTAAAGTAGTAACTTTTATAAGAAAGGATAGAAAAAGTATTTAAGATGAAAACAATATTATATGTACAAACACGGGCCCCAGTAGTTAATCCCCGTCCTCTACCTCCTCTTTTTAGGCCTAATTATTTGACAGTTATGATAGAATCGTAAAGTTAATAACGGTTAACATTACTAACCGTTAACTTATGGAGAAATTAGTTCTAGTTACCAGACATAGCCATCAAAAGACATGAATAAAATTACTTTCTGTAAATCACGATTTGCTTAAAGTTATATAAAGTTACCGTAAGTTACTCTCAAGATACCAAAGAAACCGTTAACAAGCATTTTTTTTTTTAAATTGCTGAAATAGTCGAACCCCTAATATAACTTAAAGAGAGTAAACAAAAACTCATTGCCAGTTTAAGGGGAATGGGGAGCAATATTTTAATCTGGCACTGAAAAAACTAGACAGTACATAATAACTGTAGCTATTATAATATTGTTTATTAAATTAACCACTAAAATTAAAGATTTAATTAAACAAAATTATAATATTAAATAAATTTCCCGACTAATTCGACCTTTAGTGGATTAGTAGAAAATCATTCTAAATCATTCATTTTCTTAAAAAAAGTAAAAATACGCCGACTAAACTATATTTGGTTCATAATAATATAGGTATATAACAAAATATTATCAAAGTCTAAAAACGAACTCTATAAATTAAAATATTTTTTAAAGTCTTATTTTAGCTTTCAATTAATCGATTTTTATAATGCGTTCCATATGAACGAACTAATTCAAATCGAATGTAATTATGTTGTCTGTTTCATAATTACTAACTCTAAACGCATTCCTAGAACTAAAAAATTGCTCAAAAACGTTTGAAGCAAACTGTAATTTTAAAAAAGGTTGTTGGAGCAAGACTAAAAGCTAGAGTCGATGGCCAAAGCGGAGCTCGATAAAATACGATGAGCTACGAGCAACCCAAATGCGAAACTGGATGCAGCGCAGAAAAGCAGAAGATGGCGCAGAAGACCAGACGGAGGGTTTCTCGCAGTTGAGAGTTTCGGGGGCTGGAATCGAACAATAATGCCCTTATTAGAGAAAATCAAGTTCACGTGTGACATACGTGGCCTTTTTAGGTTCATTGTAAATAAGACGACGCCTCAGGAATATATATATATATATATATATATATATATATATATATATATATATATATATATATATATATATATATATACATATATATATATATATATATATATATATATATATATATATATATATATATATATATATATATATATATATATATATATATATGTATATATATATATATATATATATATATATATATATATATATATATATATATATATATATATATATATATATATATATATATTAGAGATGTGCCTGGTACCCGGTATTTTGGCAGTTTTACCGGGTACCCAGAATCAGCCATTTTGTTGTTTACCCGGCACTGGGTATCTTTAAAAATATTTTTAACAGACATAACCTTTGAGTGTTGTAACTAATAAATAATAAAGATAATAAAACAAATTTTGTTTGAGTATTACTTTAAATTGTGTAGAAATATTATTAACTGAATTAAAAATAGTGCTTAAACCAATAAGCTTCTTAATAGTTCTAGAAGTTGGTAAAAACCAATAAATATCGCATAGTTTTAATTATTTTTTTGCCGTTTTAAAAAATCTAAATTCTTTTTAATTGAGGTCTTCAATCAATTATTGTCGGAAATAATATTTGATTGTCTATTTTTTAATTATTTCGAACGCTGATAACGCTTTTCATTTGTCCAAACAAAAAATCGTAAAAGAAATTAAAATGAAATGCAGCAAAAGGTGTTGTCTAAATTATTTTTTATTTAACGAAATATTTTTTTTTTTACTTTTTTTAATGGACTCGGTTTTGCACCCGGACCACCGGGCACCCGGAATTAGCAACGCGGCATTTACTCGTCCCGGCACACCTCTAATATATATATATATATATATATATATATATATATATATATATATATATATATATATATATATATATATATATATATATATATATATATATATATATATATATATATATATATATATATATACATATATATATATATATATATATATATATATATATATATATATATATATATATATATATATATATATATATATATATATATATATATATATATATATATATATATATATATATATATATATATATATATATATATATATACGCAGTATGGTGCAAAACTGAACCAGAATACATAATATTTTTATTTTCTTATAAAGAATTTAGCATTTTGAGAATTAATATTGCTGGTAGGAATTGTTATCAAAAAACAATTTTTATTAAGTATTTATTGAAAAAAAATATTTATTTACAAAATAATAAATGAAAAACATGGTTAATCACTTTTGCACTACGTAAAAAAAAACTATCAAATTTATGCTCTTTACAAGATTTTCGCAAAGGTTTAACGAAATATTTTCCCACTGTTCTTGAACTCGTTCATATAACACATTAATGGATGATGGAGGGTCAGAATAGTTATTAACGAGCGCTTTTTTTAATTGTGACCACAAATTTTCTATTGGGTTCAAATCAGGACTTTGTGCTGGCCATTAATAGTCCTGCGAAGCTAACCAATTCTTAACCATTTTAACAGTGTGCTTTGGGTCATTGTCCTGTTGAAAGATGACCTCATTTATTGGGTAAGGCATATTTTCAACAGTTTCCAATAATTCGTGCTGTAAAATATCACGATACATTTCCTTATTCATGTTTCCAACTATTCTTCGAATTGGTCCCAATCCATAAGCCGTCATACACGCCCATAGTTTAATATTGCCTCGCCCATGTTTTACTTTCTGAATAAAATCTTTTTGGGTTAATGGTTCATCTTCTCTTTTCCAGCTCCATTGGCGGCTATCAATGGTATACCAATTAATTTTAGTTTCATCTGACCAAATAACTTTGTTCCAATCATCTTTGGTAAAGTTGATTTGATATTTTTTTTACTAAGAAATGATTTTTTATTTTCAATTGCTTGAAATTTACTTTTTATGAGATCTCGCTGCACTGTCCACCTGCTCACATTTTTTCAAAAATGTGAGCAAAAGTTTAGCTGCATGAGATGTTGATTTTGCTTCTCCAGTAGTCATATATCTGATTACTCTTTTTTTCTTAATTGCACAGTACTTTGACTAACTTTTAATTTAGAAGCAATTTTACGAGTTGTATTTCCTTCTTTGATCATCTTTTTTATTAAATCACTCTCTGTCTTTGAAATTCCTATTATATTAAAAAAACTATCAAAAAAAAAACTAAACAATAAAATTTATGAAAATAGAAAATTATTTTAGATATAAATATAGTCAATTGATGTGCACACAAAATTATTCAATTAATTTGAGAAAAATAATAAAGATATTGCATTCATCAAAAGATGTTTGTCACTAGATAAAAATACTTGTGCATTGGGGTAAAAGGAAGAGGCGTAAAAAGTCGTAAAAATTAGCACTTTACTACTGTAATAATCCCGACAGCGCTAATATATCGAAAACAAAATAAACCATAATTTTAAAAATATATTTATTTTTACGATATTTCGAAGGAATATTGATACTCTCGTTATCAAGTATATTTAAAACCGTTATAAAAGATAAAACTGCCATATATATATATATATATATATATATATATATATATATATATATATATATATATATATATATATATATATATATATATATATATATATATATATATATATAAATATATATATATATATATATATATATAAATATATATATATGTATATATATTTATACATATATATATATATATATATATATATATATATATATATATATATATATATATATATATATATATATATATATATATATATATATATATATATGTATATATATATATACACATATATATATATATGTATATATATATATATGTATATACATATATATATATATATATATAAAGATATATATATATATATATATATATATATATATATATATATATATATATATATATATATATATATATATATATATATATATATATATATATATGTATATATATATATATATATATATATGGCAGTTTTATCTTTTATAACGGTTTTAAATATACTTGATAACGAGAGTATCAATATTCCTTCGAAATATCGTGAAAATAAATATATTTTTAAAATAAAGTTAAAGAAAAGTATGAAATAATGCAATTTTATTATTATTTTATTTTACTTTCCAATATCAAATATTAAAAAAAATATTTTTGTCAGTCTTTGTCATTCTTGAGATTCGTCAACAACGTTAGTAATCGTCTGCTGTTTGGTGTAACCAAATTCTATTTACTAATCTTTTAACTCTACTTGAAAACGTAAACATTTCAAGTAGAGTTAAAAGAATGGTCGAAATGGTTCAAAAAAAGTCTTGAATAAAATCGGTAAGTATTATAATATCGTATAATTTATTTTTGAAAAAACGTATTTTTAATCAAAAGCACGTGGTGTGGCAATAGTATAATAATATTAATTTCATAATTATATTAAAGGACTACATTGTAATGTGTTTGATGTAGTTTGCATTCATTTCTTAAGAACAAGACTTTTATTTATTCTGTCCGGAGTACTTCCTCTAGTTGTCGGTAAAACAAGTTTGTTTGTATATTAATTAAATACCTACTATACATAAAAGTAACTGTATGATTAAAATTTTTATACTTACCCTTGAATCAAATAATATTAAAGAAACTTGAAGGTATGAAAGAATTTCCTTAAACTGTTAAAAAACCATGGAAAAGAAAAAGACAGCAAAAAAAAAAATGGTCGATAAACGTGTGGAAGACGCCAGTATGTTGATTTACAAGGCAATGTCAGAAACCAGGTTAAAATAGGTTATCTTTGTGGTTCTGAATGCAGGCAAAAATGAAATGTTGCTAAAGGAATCCGAACCCAAATATTCAGAGACTATTAGGAAATGGGAGACTATCGACTATCAAAGACAAACGATTAAACGCTTAAATTAATGCTCATATTGACAAAGAGAAAAAAAACAACTCATTCTGACAGCAAAAGAACATTTAGTAACTTATATAATTTTCCTGTAAACGGAAGCCGTATAAAATTTTGAAAAATAATGTTGATAAGTACAATTGGCGTTAGGGAGTTGTTGATGTGGCCTTACAAAAAAGACACATCTTACCAATTCTACAACTGATAAAAGAGGATAATATATTAAGATTATAAAAGAGGATAATGTATCAAGTCGTGATTTGTATAAAAGATAATGTATAAAAGAGGATAATGTATCAAGTCGTAAATCAACTAAGATTATAAAAGAGAATAATGTATCAAGTCGTAAATCAACTAAGATTATAAAAGAGAATAATGTATCAAGTCGTAAATCAACTAAGATTATAAAAGAGAATAATGTATCAAGTCGTAAATCAACTAAGATTATAAAAGAGAATAATGTATCAAGTCGTAAATCAACTAAGATTATAAAAGAGAGTAATGTATCAAGTCGTAAATCAACTAAGATTATAAAAGAGAATAATGTATCAAGTCGTAAATCAACTAAGATTATAAAAGAGAATAATGTATTAAGTCGTATTACTAATAAACCTTATATTAAATCTTTATAATATAAAATTTTTTGTATGAGATCCATTGTTTTATAGCATTATTTTATAGCATTATAGCAGTTTATAGCATTAAAAACATAAGTTCTATCGTCAGTGTAAACGGGGTATAAAATTTATACTTTGTTTGCGCTAAAACGAGGTATAAACTTTATGTTTGTTATAAAGTAAAAATTAAAGTTAAAATGTCATAAACTGTTTAATGTTTTAAACTTTATATAACAACATTAAAACAACATGGCGATGTTGTTTTATACTAACACAAACTTTTTACATTAATAAAACAACTTCGGTGTATTGTTTTACTATTTTTTTATACAGCTTTTTACAATAACCATTTAAAATAAAGCATTTTCCATCGGCAGTATGGGCAATAATCTTATGATAATAAGTTTTTAGTAAATATGAAACTTTTTCTTTTAACTAATATTTAATATTAAAATACTTTTAATAAAAATCGTATATTACTGAGGATATAGTAATTTTTTCCAATAATATAAATTTATTATTATTCATTTGTAATTCGATTTATAAATCTCAAATTTAAAATTTGATAATAATCAAAATATATAAAATCTCATATTACAGAGAAAATATATATTGCATTATGAGAATCTAATATAACATTTTGAAATTATTTTATATTAGATTTTAATGAAAGAAACTCTTTTAATTAAAAAAAATCTCTATTATGGTAAAGTTGCATATTGGAGATTTTACTTACATAATGTAAGTAAAACCTCTAATATACAATGCTACATTCAGGGCCGTAGGATAACTACCCCGAAATAGTTTTAAAAACTTTTTTTTTAGTCATTTTTTCAGTCAGTTTCTTCAAAATTATTTATTTGAAAAATTATCGGGAAGGAGGGGGCGGGAATATGTTCCTGCTGCCACCCAGTTGCTACGGGCCTGACATTAAAAAAATTTTATATGATTTTTTTAATTGCAGAAAGAAATGAAGGAGCAACTGACGGAATTAAAGAAAATGATGGATACAATTACATCAGAAGTTACAATTACATTACGAATCGTAGTTGTCCGCCTTAACATTTGCTACTTTTTTTAACTAAATTAAAGAAACAGCTGAAAATCGGTTAAGAAGACGAAGTATTTTATTATGCAAATAAAATAATAATAGTTGTGGAGTAGCAACTTTTTATCGAATAAAAAAGTAAAAATGAATCTTAAAAAGTTCTAGCCTTTTTTCCTTTGAAAACAAACTGCGTTTGAATCTTTGAAAACAAACTGCGCGTAAATAAAAGTTTGTACAACTACTTTATGAATTGTTTACAGAGCTTTGTTTGTACTAAAAAAAGTAATTAGACATAAACATAGATAATAATTAAACATTTCTAGAAGGAAACTTTAAGTTGTGTAACACAGAGCTTAGTCAATAATTAAGGTAGACTTACAGAATGGTCCACCAAACCTTTGCAGTTATGTTATTATACCTCTCAGGATTACTGCAGAGAGAAATTAATGACTAAAAGGTTGATGAAATGGTAACAGATTACAAATCTTGTAGTCCAATCAAATCTTATGTTAATAATCAAACCCTGCATGATACATTTAATGTATATTTTTGTTTACTTAATCTCTATGATACAGAATGTTAGAAAACAAAACAAATTAATTTACAAAAATTACAATAATTTATTTTATAATATTCGAATTTTTCAAAATAACATAAAAATAAACATAAAAAACATTTAATATCTGAGAATTAATTATAACACACTTATTAAATGATTCTTGAAATTTTTTGATATATATTGAAAGTGTTTTTGATTAGATAAACCGTATAAAGACTTTGACCCTAAAACAGCAGTTTTTGGCTTCACATTTTTTTAATACCGATTTACGGCAGTTAGTTACATCTAGTTCTTAATTTATCATTGTTAAAGATACGTCCAAACTTTCAGACGTGGTGGAAGTTAATTTATATGTTTTTTGTTGTCGTTGTTTTAATGTGTTTTTATGTGTTATTTTGAAGTGTACTTTTTTTAGTTTGACAATTATTGTTAAGTATTGATAATTATATGAAAATATCTGCAAATTATAGACCTATTTCAATGCTACTTCTCAAAATATTACAACATATTATGTATAAAAGACTGTTTTCTTAGATATTATTAACATTCTTTATAATAAACAACTTGGATTTAAAAAAGATCACTCTCCTGATCTTTTTTAAATCCAAGCAATTGTTTATCTTGTTCATGATATTCCTAAATTTTTTGATAAAATATACTTTAGAGTTTTTTATTGATCTCAGCAACGCTTTTGACACTGTAAATGAAGGTATTTCATTAACCAAATTAAAAATGTACAGTATTTAACACTTGAACCTTAAAGACTACCTCAAATAGACAGATTATCTGTCAAATAGACATAAAGAATACCTGTCCAATAGACAGCAATATGTTTCTCACAGTTAGGGAAAAACTAATAATACGAAATTAACTTGATCTATATTAGGACCGCACTTATTTATAATATATATCAATGATTTAAACAAATCTTGTAATGTATTACACACAATCTTGTTTGCAGATGATACTAATCTATTTTATGCTCACAATGATATAAAAATATTTTTAAAATTGTAAACACAGAACAACTATATCTTGCTGAATGGTTTAAAGTAAACAAATTATCTCTGAATTTAACTAAAACAAAATATACTTTTTCCATCGCAATCATGAACGAGACAAAATTTCATTTAAACAAAACCTATGTATTAAAAAATACGAAATAAAAAGAGAAGTACCATTAAAACTTCTTGGAGTACTACTTGACGATAATATAATATGGAGAGATCATATAAATATATTGAAGGTAAAATATCAAAGCGCATTGGCCTACTTTATAGGCCAAAACTTTTTTCAAATTCAAGTTGTTTAAAACTCTTATATTTCTCCTTTATTCATTCCTGTCTTAATTACGCTAACAATGCATAGTGTAATACCAATAAAAATAAATTAAAAAAACACTTTAATAAGCAAAAACATGCAATCAGAATTATATCCAATGAAAGCCGCTATATACAATGCCAACCTTTTTTTCATTAAATTAAATATACTAAATATCTACCAAAAAAATATTTCTCATCTTCTAATTTTTATGTTCAAATTTAATAAAGGTATTATTCTAAAAACTTTTAATTCTTTATTCAAAACAAATCAGAATATATACTTAACTAGATATTAAAACACCTATGTACTACCCAAAAGTTATTTTGCGGCAACTGAGTTTTCAATTTCAATTAGAGGACCAAAGACATGGAATAAAATATAGTTATAGAATATTATGAAGGAATCAAGTGAAAAGAAAAAGAAACTAGTCAAAAATTATTCTATCGATTGACAAAAATTACAAAAAAAAAAGAAAACTTTTAGAATCAAAGAGATTTTTTTTGACAAAAAGAAGGTTTAATAATTATATTATTTTTATATTTTTTTATATTTATTTATATAACTATTTATATAATTAATATCGATTGACAAAAATTACAAAAAAAAAAGAAAACTTTTAGAATCAAAGAGATTTTTTTTGACAAAAAGAAGGTTTAATAATTATATTATTTTTATATTTTTTTATATTTATTTATATAACTATTTATATAATTATTATATAAAGAATAATTATATTATTCTTTATTTTAATAATTATATTATTCTTTATAACAAATATATATAAAAATGGAAATAATTACATAAAATGAAAAACTTTTTCTCATACTGTCTGAAAAGAGGTTGTATAAATGCAAAACAAAAATTTCGGGTTGGTATAATTTTGTGTTGTGTAGGTTTATTAAAAGGGCTGATTGCTTATAAAATAATCTAGAGTAATAACAGTAAAGTTTATTCTTAAAGTTATTAAAGGCCAAGTAATGTAAAATAAATAATAATTTTTGTCTGATAATAAATAAACGAATTAGAATAACAAATAAATTTTTCCTTTTTTGGTTATTATTGAATAATCAGTTATAAAAAATATAATATATTTTTACAAAATAGTAATCTTATTTGCACATATTAAGTTTTCAGCAATTGATATGAAGAGTACTCATAGGTAGGTGGATGTTATATAATAAAAGGTCACAATGTAAAATAACAGACATTAATTTTATAATAGAATACTCGCAAATATTTATAATAAAATAATACAGTGTTATTAATACTATAAAAACAATTGTCCAGGGTTAGATAGTTTTTAAAATTGCGTCAAAAGGATGAAAACTAGATGTCACAATTGATAGCCTTTCCTGACCCATGGACGAACTTAATTATGTCTTGATTAGTTTCAAGCGTGAAAAACTCCTTGTGCGCTTGCCATAGTTACAGGTATAGTCAGTAAAATTTTATACGTTATAAATGCATTTAGAAATGGGTTTTGAATCTGGTAGTTAATCTCAAAATCTTGTAGCTGTTTCCACCTCAGCCAGTAGAAGTTCTCGAAGAACCTTAAGTTCAGAAAAAAGGTCATTTCCGCAAACATTCTTTTCTTATTCTAAGCTTAGGAACAACTCTAGGTCTTTACATCTTTGAAACAATTTATCTTCTTTTACTTCTTTTAGTTTTTTTACTGGACACAAAAATCAAAATATAGTATCGTAATTAGTTATTTGTTCAAACCTTCTGCAATAACAAAAAAAAAATCCGCTTTAAACATTTGTTAGGCGGATCCTGCCATAGGGTCTCCCTCGTACTCAAATATTCTTGTTTTCTTTCTCTGCCTGGTTTCTTTGAAATTTGGGTTTAACCAAGATTTTGACTAAGTTTTCTTGCTAACAATGTTGCCGGCACAAAACCTAAATCGAAATTTCTGAAAAAAACTGAACTAGCTTTTGAAGTAAATGCGACGCAACTCCAAGGTGCATTTTTTGAGTCTGTAAGCTTTTTTTTCATAACTTATTTTTTTCGTAACTGGTGGTGTTTTACTAATGGCTTTTTTTTGGATCCTCAGTGAATTCAACTAGTTCAACTAATGCACTATGAACTTGCTTAATTTGATATCGAAGCGCTCCAGTTTACTTTCCCAACAAGTGTCACAGGACATTTTTACAGTCAGATTTAGTAAGTGTTGAATAAAATTTGCCATCGCATTTTTGACAAAGAAAAAAGCACATAAGTTTTTTGTACAATACCGAAAATTGTCATAGATTTAGATAATCATTTTGCTGCGTCCCAAATTAGGAAGTTGATGCTATGGTTAGCGCATGGCATGTAAAATACTTTTGGATTTATTTCTGAGAACCGTGCCTGTATGCAAGAGTGGTTACTTTTTATGTTAGAACCGTGGTCATATTAATTTCCCCTTCAATCCATGATTGACAATTCAATTTTATTTAACTCTTGTAAAAGAACATCAGTTAGATTTTTTCCCGTTGTTGATTTAACATCTAAGATTCCAAGAAAATGTTCTTTAATGCTTACATCTTTATTTTCCCTCTTAAGAGAAGTTGCATTCGTATTAATTTTTACAAATCACATTACCAATGATAACTGCTCCATCTGACTAAGGTCCGCTATGCAGCCTATTCATTTTTTACATTTTTTTATATAACTTTTTTTTTTAGTTTTATTTTACTTACGTTGCTTTTGAATTTTATTTTAAATTCTTTCGTTTAATTCGTTATCGTTTCTTCTTTTTAGTTATTTTATTTTTCTTCTTTTTTAGTTTTGAAAAACAAAATAAAATTTTGGCCTAAAAGTATTTTAGGCGAAAATAAAAACATTAAAAAAGTATTTTATAGAAGAGCTTCCATAGTAGAGTGTGTCATACTTTGGTCAAAACTCAAAAATTCATATTTACCAGTAGCATTTTTTAAAAAAGGGTGAGGTTTAACATATGAAATTCAGAAATATCTAAAAATTTGAATTTAACTGAGTTTAAGCTACCAGGGAACTGCCTTGAAAATTGCCGTAAAGTGTAAATTTTTGATATTTTTATACTTTCAGGGTCATTTTCATAATTTTAGACTTAGATCTGTTTTACAACAACCTTATCTTAAGAAATTAGGAATAAGGAAAGGATGATAAGAAAACAGGATAAGTAAAAGTCATTTAATAGTTATACTGTTTCAAAAATTTTTATGAATACTTAAAAATTATTATTTTTTCAAAGTTTTGTGGCGTTAATTTACATCTCTTCCCCCCTATTTTTATTTTTGACTATGATAGAAAATTTTATGCTGATTAAGAATCGTATAAAAACATAGCTCTGAAAATTGAAGCAAAGTACTCTAATTTGATCTTGAAGTTTAAAAATCACACTAAAAACGCTATTATTCACCATCTTTTTTGTACTCTGTTATGAATAAAATTCATTCAAAAGTAAACTTTGAAAATAACATAAACAACCTGGTTTTTTATGTCAACAAAAATCGAAACTGTTTTTTAGCGCTACTGATTTAGAGATAGGCAAGGGCTTCAAGGAAGAATAATGATATAAATTGATACCTGCCCCAACCCTGACCCTTCGATGTGTTGTCAACTCTCTTGCGAGTTCTCCCTAAATCAGTCGATGTATGTACTGAAGCCCTCGCCTATCCCTAAATCAGTAACTAAGGGCAAGAGGGCAAAGGTTAACAATCAGAATTTTACGCCACTATTCTGCAACATTACCTTTAAAAGTTTAATTAATTTTTTAAATATAAAGAATAATTTATGTAAAAAAAAAAAGTTTATTTTTTATTATAATTATTAATTGTATTTTTTTTTAAACTATGTAAATTTTAGTATCGATGAAAATAAAAACCGGGTTGCGTAATTAAAAATAAGATTTATAAAAAAGTGTTTAGTTGGGCCGAGTCTATTCGCACGACCGTCGTGCAAATAACGAAAATAAGCTTATTCGCACGACCGTCGTGCAAATAACGAAAAAAAACTTATTTGCACGACCGTCGTGCAAATAACGAAAATAAGCTTATTCACACAACCATGTAAAACAATAAAAACGGCTTTTAGCACAACTATTATATGCGTGTATATGTATATTACATGTATACATTTACAAATTAATTGAAATCAAAAGAACAACAACAACAATTCACGGTATAAAATTTGTTTAAAATGCACATCCTATTTGTTTAAAATGCACATCTGACGGAAAAAAGCAGGCAAGGATCCCTATTTTCATACAAAATTTGCAATTTTAGCTACGCCAGCCAATATCTAAGTCCACCATTAAAATTTTTTAGCGATGATGGTAGTCTAATGTGGCAGTTAACAGAGAATTTCAGTTGTTTTACTACAGCATTTGTAAAAAAGTTATGTCTTTTATCATGTTTCAAAAAAATTTCGGCTTCTTATTCAAATTATTCGGCTTGTTCTAAGACTTAGATCCTCAATAAACTGGTCCGATTTATGACGTTACAAAATTGATTCAATCAATTCTATTAATTGTTTTGTACTAGTTGTATAAGTTCACTGTTTAAGGTCACTACGCACACGGCGAATTTAAAGGGTAACCGTGTTAAAGGTGAAAGTGAAGGGTAGTTTGAACTAAGACTTGTTAAACGTTTGTCGTATATTAGGTGATTAGTGTCTTAACCCAATTTTGCGGTTCGATACTGAATTCTTTCAATTGTATTTATACATTCTCTGCATCGATAAGTCTAGACAAGTATAGTCTCTAATATGTTAAGGCGTGATATATATAGTATATATTACGCCGTAAACTCCAAATAGAAAGTTCAAAATAGATTATATTTTCTGTTATACATTTTGACTTAGTTAATATTAACTTCTATACACTTATATTTGATCTATTTTTATATAATCGCAATTACTGTGTATACTGTGCAACTAATTACTGTGTATATTGTGCAACTAATTGTTTTTTAACTCTAAGTTTGTAATACTTTTTTATTTACATGGGTCAAGGCAATAGGTACCACTTGCTGGTTCTATATTCTATAAACCTATAACATTTAGAGAAAGAGTTATTCAAATAAAGTAGTAATGGTTGAAAGGTACTCAGACATCCAGTTTTGGCATTCCTAATACAAATCAACTTTTGGCTGGAGTAGTTTTTAAACTTCTAAAATAAAATATCTCTTTATAAACTCATTCAGATTTCAAGAAATGTATAATACGCGCAGCTGCAGAAAAAACACAAGAAAAGTGTGTAATAATTATATTCTGGTTAGCAAAACTTTTTTTAAATATCATTTTCATCATCGCCTCCGATATGACTATCTTTACCAACTTGAAACAGAGGAGAAACTTGGTTAAACTTATATAATACCGTTTATACTGATTAGCTTTGATATCTCGACATACTAAAACATAAAAATTTAGTTTGCACACCCATTTCAAATTCTTTTAAAATGAATGCAAGAAAAGGAAATAAAAAATTAATTTTTTATTTACTTTACCTATTGATGCCTCATATTTTTTACATCTATCGACTATTGTTCCTTTACGTTTATTTACCATAAGATGCTTAAACCCTAAGCACCTTAGGGTAAAAAACCGTAAAGGAACAATAATATTGGTATTGTAAAACATATAAGGTATCGATAGGTAAAGTAAAAAAAATAATTTATTCTTATTTCATACAGGGAGTTTTGGAGGGAAATAAAAGGAAGTGGGAATTATATCCCAGACCTAATTAACGGGGTGTGGACAGGCGTAATAAAAGGGTTGATGGGAAAAGTTTTTATTTTTTATCGGTTATTAATATATATTTTTTTAAACTTTTTTAAAGTTTTGAGATGTAACGTTTTTATTGTTAACAAGTATATCAATAAACGGGGGTTTATTGATATACTTAGGATAGGTGGCAAAATTTTCAAAAATTAATAAATACCCGCTCCTTAAATAAAATACCTTAGTTAGCTGCATCAATTACAATGCCAATGTAAGAGTTTTCAGAATTATCAAATATATTCTTTGGAATGGAAAGGCATGAAACGTGAAACCACTCCTTACAATTGTCGCATTTAACCATTTTTTCTTCTTTATTATCAGGAAGACGACATATGCGATATAGTGGTAAATTAATTGGTTTAGGTAGTTTTTTCTTTTATCGTTCATTAGTCCCTATAGGGAATGGCGTTAAGTAATTGTCACTGAAGCATTTTAACAAATGATCTTGCATAAGTTCTTGCTTAAAGCATTTTATGCTTGGATCATAATTGTAACATAAATCTGTTGCCTCTGCAATTGCAAAATGAACCACAATCAAGCCCACCAGATTGTTTTTGGAAATCTTTGAACTGTAATTTCAAAAAAGGTTCTTTGACCATCATGATTGATCCTACTTGCATCTTTCCACTAACACCTAAGTCATAATATAAGGAATCAAAAACATCAACTGAGTTAAGATGGGTACTTAAAAAATTTGAAATGGTAAGCAAATGCATTGCACCATTATGTAAAATTTGAACAAACTTTCCAGATTGCACTCGAAAATGAAGTTTTGACCAACGAATAGGGTCTTGTAATCCTTTTACATCTGGAAACTGCATGGATAAAAGCTTTTGTGCTTTGTTTATGTGCAAATCAGATAACATCTCGAATGAGTCCTTAATGGAGAATAGTTGAAGATCTATGACAGAGTGTTGCTTTTTTAATAACTGTTCCTTATGAGCAGTTTTGCCTAAAATTCGCTGACACGATTGATGGTAAGGAGTATTATACAAACCCCGCTTCCTTTTGAGCCTTGCTTTTTTAATTTTGACATTTCCTACAACTGGAGGGACTTTAGGTAAGCATACATTTGCTAAATTATTAAAAATGTTTATTGCTTGGCCGGTGCAGCATTCAGATTTAGTTGTAGGAAGATCTTTGAAGTTTACGCTGTCATTTAGAGAAGATTGATTTGGAGATAAAACGCTTCCTTGATTTTGAAGTTGTTCATTTATATTTAGACTAGATGGTAAAGCAGAGAACAAAGATTCAGAAAAGTTTGGAGAACTGGACATCTCTGGCAAATCAGACATTTCGGGCAACTCTGACGTTTCTAGAAAATCTGACATTTCAGGCAAATCTGAGATTTCAGGCAAAGCAGACACTTTGGGCAAATTAGAGATTTCAGGCAATGCTTGCGCTTCCATATCAGAAATTATAACTTTTTCTCCAGCTAACCACAATTTATAAATTAAATTTAAAGAATCAATTTTTTCTTTAAACTCGTTCATTCCGAGAGTGGATAAATAATCCGAAACTGGTTTACATAGATTCATGACAGTTTTAAATTTCTGATCTTTAGAAAATGGCACTTTTAGTGCCTTTTTTTCAGTTTTATTAGTTGAAAAATGAAAAACATTTTTAGCCTGATTATGCAAACTTCTGGTCTTACGAGAAAGCCAACTTTTTTTTTGATAGCTTAAATGCCATCGCTCTCCTGCATCATCTGCTTTAAAAATAGCATCGCCATTTACTATTTTCACTGCCATTGTATGTCGACAAGGAAGTTTCATAGTAACCTGCAAAGGACACGAACATACTTTATTTAACACTAACAAATCTGTGCGAGACTTTTTTAATTCTGCAATTACAATTCCAGCAGCATATGGAATTAGAACTTTTACAATATCATCTGTAACTACATCTTCATCAGTACCTAATCTATATGGCTCTTTAAAAGATTGATTAAACTCAATATGAGCCATTTGCTCAAATTTACAAGTATGTAACAAAAGAATACCTTTTACTGCCTCTGCTAAAGACATTTTCCTAGACAATATGTTTTTAATTTTTTGGTTATGGGACTCGGACCTGTTATTTGTTGTATTACCAAGATTAACATACTTGATAGTTTCATAGTATGCCCAATACTTAACTTGGTGTGGCAAGCCCCAATTTTTGTTATAGTATGCCATTACAACTTCTGGTGCAACTGTAGCAAGATGACCCAAATTTATATCAAACAATTTCTTTGATTTTGCATACACAAGCAATTTAAATATTTTTTTTAGATTATTTTTTTCTATACTAGCTAAACCTTGTTTATTGAAAAATCTATAAAATGCTTGCAAAACATAAAACTTACACAGTTGGATTTCTGCTGTAGGCATAACCTTGGAAACTGCACCTATTTCTTTCAGGTCCTTGTCAAGAATGACAACCTTTACTTGGTTAAGATTCAGTATAAGTTCAATTTCTGAAAACACATCATGCAGAGTGTTTTCAGTTTCTTGTGCAATGAAAGCATAACCAACAGCCTGACCTGTTCCATTTCCATCCTCAACTAAAAGAGTGAATAAAGGCATTCTTAATTTGTTTGTGCAATATGTGCAGTCAATCAATAGCACTTCAGGAAACATATCGAACACCTGCTGCATATCTCCACTTATTAGTAAAAGAAACTGCAGAACACCGTCTGAATCAACTTGAACTGATATAACTGTATCAGGATCTTTTTCACCTGAAATTAAAAATCAAACTTTAACTAAAACTTTTAGATAATATGTAAATAAAATAAATTGATTAATAAAGTGTATTACTTAAACTATATTTGAACTATAACCCATTTAACTTAAAGTACAATAAACCTCTGAATAAATCTCTGAATACATTTAGTTTAAAATTATCAGGCGTTTGCTGCCTCTATATATATACTCTAAATCATAAATTCTGTAAAATACAAAAATTGAAAAAGAAAAGTTAGAGCAGAAGGACATTAGTTCATCGATCAATAAAGCCTCATTTGATTTTTCACAATTGCGTTCTAGTTCAATTTTTTTATTTATGTTGAATAAATCTTTCGATGTTACTATTTTTCTTTCTTTATTTTTTAAATATTCTTTTAAAAAACAGACTTTAACACCAAGTTTAAACATTGTGCCAATATCATCTTTAACTATTTCTCTTAACCGGCGTTGTTCAGGGTAATGCATAAAAGCAGTTCTATGAAGGCATAAAAATAAATACAAATAAAATAAAAATTTAAAAATAAAAGTTACAATAAAAAATACAAATTAACTCAAAAAAGTAAAAAAAGCACAATTTTTTTGCAAAATAAACTAATAATAAAATATAGTTGTACTAACCTGCTGACTTCATGGTTATGGTTAGCCTGAAGTTGCTGTACTACTAGTTTTGTTTTATCTTTATTAATACTAATATAAAGTTTGGCACAACATCCAATTTTGAAAGAGCTAAAAAAAAAAAGTAGTGAAAATCTTCACTTTTTCTTAAAATTATTGAGTTCTATCAGTGGGTAGTGAACATTATAATGTAAACTACCCACAGAGAAGTTGTAGTTGATATGAGATCTTATTCAAGCTCGAATGCCAGCTTCCACAAGCCAGCCAAAAACAAGCAAAAAATAATTAAAATGAAATTTAGCATATACAAATAAAATATTGGATTTCTTTTCTTTTAAAAAACTTTTAGATAAAAATAAATTAGATAAACAAAATATTTAAAAGTTTTGATTTGGGCGAATTCCTTTCCCTTTTGTTCTCTTAACTCCTCCATGCTTGCATAAATATGTTACATTTCTAAATTTAAACTTCTCATCAAATTGTTTTGAATTCTGACTCAAACCCTTATTAGCCAATGTAACAGTTTTGCTGTTACATTTAGTCCACAAAATGTTTCTAAATGCCGACCAAGAAGCCAATTTGTTTTCAAATTCAGCAAAGTTATCAAACTCATCTCCTTGTTTAATTTCAATATTCATGACTAATTTGATAAGATAAAACTAAAAATATAATTTAGGTTTATTATGCAATCATATTTATAGCAAAAATAAATTAAATAAATCAGTTTATTCCAAACAAACTTCCTGATTGAATTCTACCTTTTTGAATAGCACATGCGTATTTTATTTATAGTTTATATATAACCGTGGTCGTGCGAATAAACTTTGTTTCGTTATTTGCACGACGGTCGTGCGAATAAGCATATTTTTGTTATTTGCACAACAATCGTGCGAATAAGTTTATTTTTGTTATTTGCACGACGGTCGTGCGAATAGACACTTCGGTTTAGTTGCATTTAAAAAAGATAGAGAATATTAGCGTTTTTTGTGTAATATTTTAAACTTCAAGATCTAATTAGAGTACTTTGCTTTAGTTTTCAGAGCTATGTTTTTATACGATTCTTAATCAGCATAAAGTTCTCATAATCAAACATAAAAATAGGGGGTAGAGATGTAAATTAGTATCAGTTTTGTATGTAATTTAAGTTATACATTTTAATTGATGGTTCTAAATGGCTACACAGAAATATAAATATAAATATAATTTTCAAAATTACCAGATACAAAGTATAATTAAATTTAAAATGGCTGCTGGAACAAGATGGAGAAATGATTCTTGTCTACGCCAATATTTAGGATCTGGAAAAGAGTTGCCAACAGCTGAACTGCCAACACTGAGAGGTTTCCTAAGATATGGTATTTTTTAAGAGAAACAAGCAAACTAAACAGAAGAAACTATAGTAATTCTGATTTGATCCAGGATATTTATAATAAACTTTCAGAAAAATGGCAAATGGCCAGTGTTTTATTTGTGCCTCCCGTAATTAGTTTAAAACATAATTAGGTAACAAGACTTAAAGTTGCATGGAACAAAGCTAACCTGATTTCTCAAAATAGAGCAAGTAAATTTATAAAACAAAAGTTTAATTTAATTATTGACAAACTATTTGATTTGGTGGAGTGTAACTGTAAAATATCTCTTTTTTCTGAGCGAGGCTGTTCTACTGACTGTAAAGTTGGTGCCCACATTACCTGGATATGTCCTTGGGAGAGAAAAATACCAATAAATGAACTGGTTTATATAAAAGGTATGAGTGAATATATGAAAGTCACTATAAAAGTGTTAGTAAAGCAGAAAACCAAATTTTATTATACTATACTGTATAATAAAATTTTGTACTATACTATACTATACTATATTTCTTTGATTATTTAAAAAAGAAAATTTTATTTTAATTTGTCTGGTTGTAAGCAAATTGTTGTCACATTTTTTTAGCCCAACAAGAAAAGATTGGATCTTTAAGCTCATATCAATTTGGGCCTGCTGATTTGATGGAGTCCAAAAAGTTCAAAAAATTGCAAAGTTGCAAACAAAGAAGAGAAGAAGAAAAACAAATGAGAGAAAAAAAACACACTGATCAAAAAGAAAATAATACGCAATATGAACAAGATAACGAACATGAAAATTATGAAGAGAAATCTAATGAAAATGAAATTTTTTCTATTCAAAAGCCTTGTACAAAATATTTTAAAAAATCTAGAAATTATGAAGATATCTCTAATATTGCATTGGCCAGTATTCGATAAGGTGTTGGTTTAAGAGCAACTGCAGCCATAGCTACTGCAGCATGGGTAGATGGAGGACTTGTATCCGAAAAAGACACTAGATTAATAATAGATCACAGTAAAGTTAGGAGAGCTAGGGATAAAGTCATGAATGAAGTTGCTGTTCAGTTTGATGATTATTGTAATAAAGAGATTATTGACTGCATATTTTTTGATGGGCGAAAAGATCTTACTAAAGTATTTTTAACTGTAGATGGATCAGACAGACAGTATCCGGCTAAAGTAAAAGAAGAACATTACACTGTTTGTTCTGGTGATGGTAAGTATTTACTTCATTTTACTCCAGCTAAAGAAGCAAAAAAGAACCATGCTGAAATTATAGCAGATAAGATTATTGAGTATACTGCAATGAGAAACATTAGTACACACTTAAAAGCAATTGGCGGAGACTCTATCAATGTAAACACTGGTTGAGATGGAGGAGTAATGCACTTTATGGAGCTGAAATTAGGGCGAAAGTTAAATTGGATTGTCTGCGCTCTACATACCAATGAATTACCACTCAAACGTTTAATTAAATTGTTAGACGGAGAATCTAAAAGCGGTACAAAATGGAGTGGACCCATTGGAAGCTTACTTGATGAAGCAACCAATCTTGAAATTAACCCTTTTTTTAGTAGAGTGGAAACTGGTGAGCCTCTAATTAACTTGAGTAATGATGTGGTTAAAGATCTTTCAACAGATCAGTATTATGGCTATCAAATAGTTAAAGCTGTACGCAGTGGTCATGTTTCTCAGCAACTAGTACTATATATATATAAATATATATATATATATATATATACATATATATATATATATATATATATATATATATATATATATATATATATATATATATATATATATATATATTTATATATATATATATATATATATATATATATATATATATATATATATATATATATATATATATATATATATATATATATATATATATATATGTATATATATATATATATATTTATATATATATATATATATATATTCACATTTATATTCATATATATATATATATATATATATACATATATATATATATATATATATATATATATATATATATATATACATATATATATATATATATGTATATATATATATATATATATATACATATATATATATATATATATATATATATATATATATATATATATATATATATATATATATATATATATATATATATATATATATATATATATATATATACAGCTGCGAAAAATAAAATAGCACCACCACCAAAAATTGGTAGAAATTAGAATTTTTAACTATTTTTGATAGTTTGAAAATCTTTTAAATACATATTTAAAAGTAAAAAGTGGTGGGTTTGGCATCAGCAACCATCTCCTCTACGTCAGCTCGCAAGTTCTCGATTGGGTTAAGATCTGGCGACTGTGCTGACCACTCCATAACGTTCACTTTTTGCTCCTCAAACCAATTCTTCTCCTTTTTGCTAGTGTGCTTTGGGTCATTGTCCTGTTGGAAGACTCTATGAAAACGGCATTTCATAGTCTGCATACGCAACATCACTTTATCTAATATATCAACATAAACATATTGATCCATTATAGTAGTAATGAGATGAATAGGCCCTACTCCGTAATAAGAAAAGCATGCCCATATCATTGTACTATAGCCTCCATGTTAAACAGTTTAGATGGTATATTTTGGATTGTATTCTGCATTCGGCGGTCTTCTGACATACGCCCGAGAGCCTTTTCCACCATAAAGCACAATCTTACTTTCGTCTGTCTATAAAATATTCCTCCATTTTTTGAGTGGTCAATTTGAGTGTTTTTTTAGCAAACGCAAAACTATCGGACTAAGCGATGTTGAAATAGAACGTTTTCGACCACGTGTTTCAGACTTTTCTTGAAATTTATGGCATTTCTTATCATTTTATAGAAACCCTCGACTAAACGACCTGAATCACCCTAATATATATATATATATATATATATATATATATATATATATATATATATATATATATATATATATATATATATATATATTAGGGTGATTCAGATTGTAATAGAAAAAAAAAATGTCACAAAAAACATTCTTCTTAAGGTTGCCTGTGTTCTTTTTTTTTACCTAGGATTATGTGTACCAAAAATTAGACTAAAAGAAGCAATTTTAGGGGTTGCCATGTTTTATAAGATGAGTTAACAATTGGTAAAATTTTGTGATTTTCTCAAATTTCGCAAATTTGTTTTTTCATTGTTTATTTATTTATAATTTAGAAATTGATAATATGGCAACCACAAGATCTTCTGCTGAGGTGTGGCTTGTTGGTAAACCTACACAAAACTGGTGGTCAAAAAAAAGTGGATAGAATTGCCATCCTTGTGACTGGTGGTGGGGTGGAAAAATTGCTGGGCATTCCAAAGATTGATCGAGGTACAGGTGAGCAACAGGCTGATGCTTGCATGAAGGCTCTTAAAGACTGGAAATTGAAAGAACTTGTTCGGGGACTGGTTTTTGACACTACTTCATCTAACACTGGGTTGAACATTGGTGCCTGCACAATAATGGAGCAGAATCTTGACCGTAATCTTATATGGATAGCATGCAGGCACCATATGTTTGAAGTCATGCTTTCCACCATTTTCACGACTGCATTTGGAACCAGTGGAGGACCTGAAGTTGGAATTTTTAACCGTTTCCAGAAACAATGGCCAGCAATCAACAAGGAGGTGTTCACTATAGGGAATAAAGAATTTTACAACTGCGATTTTTTTCTCAAACTCCGTGAAGAAATGGTAGTATATTATAGTGAAGCAATTAAAGGTCAACAACCCAGGGATGATTACTTAGAACTCTTGAATTTTCGGTGAAGTTTCGGGCTCCAGGTTCAACACACAATGCACGTTGGATGGCAAAAGCTATATATTGTATAAAGATATATTTGTTTCAGGATCAATTTGTTATTACTGCAAAGGAAAAGAAAGGAATAACAGATATAAGTCTTTTTGTTGCATTTGTATACGGACAGTTTTGGAATGAAGCTCCGTTAGCTGAACGAGCACCATTCAATGATGCCAAGCTTCTTCAACGGATTCAAGAATATTCAAATCGTACAATTGCAATTAATGCAGCAAAAGCTTTTCATCGCCACCTCTGGTATTTTTCTAAACATCTAATATGATTGGCTTTCTTCGATTTTCGTGTCAACAACAACACCAAGAGAGACATGGCAAACAACCTGAAACAACAGCCAAGGCAGAAATCTCTCAAAAGACTTGATGCTGCCACATTCGATTGTCACAGCCCATTGCCTTCCTTCGTCACACAACGCACCGCAGAACTTTTCGATCTAATTATGAAAAATGGAAAAGAAAAAGCTGAATCATTTTTAATGAAAGAACCTTCAGAGTGGGAAATGGATTCAACATATCTTGAAATGAAGCACAAGGTTGGTCAAATGAAAGTCGTCAACGATTGCGCGGAACGAGGCATAGCACTTATAACATCCTTTAACTCAAGCGTTACGAAAGATGAAAACCAAAAGCAGTTTTTTCTTAGATTGGTTGATCTTCACCGGAAGGAATTTCCAGTTGCATCAAAGTCTACCCTGATGAAGATGACTGTTGAATGATGAAAATGATTGATTTATTATTGCCTAGTGCAATTACATAGTAGTACTATAGTATTGATTTTTTTAACATTGAACATCCACAATCCACCACATAATAATAAGAAATTGATAATAAATAATTCAGTAATATAATATAAAAAATGTAAAAATTAAAAATATTTTTTTTACTTTTTGTAACCTTATACCAAAATGTGACAAAACATGGCAACCCCTACATATCATCCGATTTAATTCAAATTTTGGCCAATAACTACTATTGTCATATAGAACAAGGGCAAGTTTGAGGACAACTAAAGTTTTGAACCTACAAATTTTGCATCACCCTAATATATATATATATATTTATTTTCCTAAAGTTGGAGATTTTTTAAGCCCATTTGTTTTTATATAGTGTTTAGTTTTGAATACTTTTAGTAATGGTAGAAAAAGAAACTGTTTTGAAAGTAGTTGTTTTTTTAATTAATGAATCTGCTGCATTACACAAAAAACGCAGATATATATATATATATATATATATATATATATATATATATATATATATATATATATATATATATATATATATATATATATATATAGATATATATATATATATATATATATATATATATATATATATATATATATATATATATATATATATATATATATATATATATATATATATATATATATTAACTCTGTTTGTTTTTCCAGTAACTCCCAACCTAATAGTTGTTGCTTGCCTTGTTGGAAGTGAATCAGAATTAAAAAAATTTGTAAAATACATTTAAAATTAGTTTTATATATATATCAGGGTGGTCACAGCTTGTCTAAGATCCTTTAAAGTCCTCTTTTTTTAAAAATCTCCTCTAAAATCCCTTATTATTCTCTAAAAAATGGAATATTTGATTAAATCTTCTTTTTAACTTTTTTTTTTTAAACTTTTTATTTCTTGATGGAATGCTCTATGTTACAAATTCCTAATCTGCAAAAGTGGTTAATGTCGTAAAGGACATTGGGTTGTAAAAATTCAATTTGTAGATTAGTTTTATATATTGTTGTATATTTCATGTTATGTAAAACTTCTTTAATATAAATAGATTTATATAACATAGACACCCAAAAATTGTGACATATGTTGTCATCTATTCCAAATGTTTTAAAAAATTACCTTTAAGTATGAGTGTTTGTGAAACTACTGGCAACCTGCTTGTATGGAAAGATATAAAAGTCTCATTAACCAAAGTTTCAAGTAAACATCCTATAAGGTTATTTTTTATTGATAGATTTAAAAAAATAGATTGTTTTTGAATGTGTTATAGCCTATGTCGATGTAATTTTGAAGTTGTGAATTAAAAAGTAAAAAACAGTTTTAGACTTCAACGGTTGAATTTATTTTTTAAACTTCGTTGAAAAAACTGACATTGCTCTAGCATAAATTGAGATCGACCTGATGAAAGATGGTATTATTTATATATGTGATAATAAAAGACAATTAGTTTTTAAATGATCAGATGAATGCTGGCCTTTATTATATGGCTGGTTGTGTATTATATTTTGTGCATAGTTAATGTAATAATATCAGTCTCTTTGTTCCAAAATTAAAATTTATGTTTCGCATAGTAAATTGGCTTTTCTTACTCTTGCATTTCCTTTGTTTTTGTTAAATATTGTTTTGTAAAATTTATTGTCTCTCTAATATAATATGAATTATTTTTTATAAATAATAGAGCTTAAATATATTTATAGATTATTATACTATTGTTTAATAGTTTAATTGTTTTACTTTTTTTTCCGTCGATCATGTCCTCGCCACTACATTAAATAAGTTACTACATAAAAATAAATGTAAGGTTTTAGTAATCCCTGATGTGGCAGTATAACTCTTACTTGTTTTAGGTTAATTGAGCCAGGAATTTTCTCTAGAAAATCACCTAAACATGGGGAAATGCATGTTTTATAGATACAAAAAATCAAGAAACTGTCATCTAAGTTAAGAAAAATGCATGTTATATTAGGAATCAAATATTTCTTAGTATGTTATCTAAAAATGATAACATTTGTTATCGTTTTTTAGATAAAATGAAAATAAATTTTTTATTTAACGTGGCTTTTTATAAACAGCAACCGTGGCGCAGTGATAATAATTATAAACCAAAACGAAGAGGTATAAAGCCGGCTCTAACCCAACAACCGTCATTGGAAGGGAAGAAAACTTTCTAGATAAATGCTCCTCCGCTGTGTTCTATGATGAGAAATTACAGCTTTTTGGAGAAACTTAACTACTAAAAAAAACTTTTAAGTTACTGGCAACTTAGAAGGAAGGGTCACCCTGCTAAAATTTTGAAGTAGTGCAATTCCGTTTACTGTTTAGGTCTCTCTGTTGACTTTAACCGCCACTGCTCATATTAGAAAAAAACAGCATTCCATACATTCTTTTTTACTGCACTCAAAATTTTTTCTTTGATGCCTTACTAATAGAAAAACATTTTTTTCATTAGATTCTAACACATAAATGAATTCTAACAAAAAGCCAACTTAATTTTCTACAAATGTTTCCTGTCAAATTTACAGTTCTGAAGTCTTTGACCGTACTCAATCTTTTGATTAAATATTTTTGAGTAATTACTGCAAAGATGATTCATTAACTGATCCGCGCGTAATTTGAAACTTAAATGTTACTTTTTTCTGTTCAATTTGATTTGATTCAAAACAAAGATATATAAAAACTCTTTCAAAAGTCTTGAACTGAGACCAAAAAAGCTAAAAGTTACATTTTGTTCTGTCATTTACAATGTTTCAAAATGTTTTAGTCTGTTTAACATCGTCCACAATAGCTTTAAAAATATTTGTAAAAGATTCTAGTTATTGGTGAGGACCTTAAAAGATATCTAGCGTTAATGTTGCTCAGTAGGGTGCAGTGATAACATTAAAAATTCTTTTTTTTTTGAAATTCATTTTGCCTGGGTGTGCAAAAGTTGTTTATTCATATCAGAAATACGCTGTAAAAATTGCAATGCTCAGGTAAATTATCTTGAGGTGGATAAGGACTTTGAAATCCCCCAAAATCCCCAAAAAGTTAGAAATTACAATTATTATTAAATTCATATTTTCACAAAAAAATCAATGGCTAAAAATTAACTGATCTTGTTTTTCGATTTCTATTATAATAAACCTCTATGATGGTTTTAACATCATATCAGAAGCTAATGAAAATATATTTATGTAAATTGTAGAACTTCGAGGTGCCACAAAAATTAAGAATAACAATTTCAAACAAAATTAAGTAAGTCTGGTTCAAGTTTATTTTCTGTCAGTTAATCATTTCAAGAACGTCATTTTGGAAGGCTTAAATCAGATTTTGTGTTAAAAACTTTCATAGCTGATCCCGACTCTATTCTTGCACGAATAAAACCATCACGCTGAGGTTCACAGACTACCATACTGGCTTCAGTGACTAGCTTCACGCCTCTTTCTACAGACTGAGTGTGGCATGGAAAGCATTTAAATTGTAGCATTTCTGAGGTCAGAATGCTGTTTTTAAGCCAATTCAATTGATCTGTTGATTGTGTCTGTATAATCTGTTGTTTCAAAGTTTAGAGGAGTTATCTTGAACAATCTAACTGTAGGTCTAGCATCGGTCTTATCGGATATCGATCTTGCAGCCAATACACGTCTTAGTGCTAATTGACAAATGTGGGGTCTTTCATCGGTTGCCATTAATATTAATAAGTTTTCCGGGTGAGCAAAGTATGCATTTCTTTGGATTACAGGATCAACAATTTTCTTGAGCTTGATAGGCAAGTATCTGATATAATGCACCATTTGAAAGAGATAACGACTGCTATCCGTACAGGAATGCTTAGACTTCACTTCAAACCAAATAGGGGCATATACCTTTTGTATGTAAGTTACAAGAATGATCAAGTTTTTGTCTGGCTTTTCTGTAGATACATATAACCGGAAGATACGACTAGCAGTTGTTATCCATCGAGAATGACACATGAGTCCCGGTTTTCGATTACCCAATTCAAAACTACATTGGCCACTGGATATTGCTTTTCACATTTCATGCAAGTACCTTTGATCTGTACTGAGATCATCTGCATCAATGCTGGACAACACATTTCCTTCGATTGGTTGAAAACTGACAATTGGCAAGTCCATGTTCTTCAATAATTTTCCGATTGGACCACTGAATGAATTTAGCCCATATGTAGATCCATCCAGGTTAATCAGGAGGTGTCTCAATGGTAACTCATTCATATGTAATAAACATACAAACCAGTATAGAGATTTGTTGAAACGAAGCTCGAGAAGTTGAATAACACCACCAATATTACCTGAGTTGACATTCGTGCCATCACATCCGATTGCCACCAATGAACTGGTATCAATAGCATTTGCATTCAAAAATGATATAATGCTAATCTTTATACTTTGTGAAGATCCCTGTGATGTTTTAACATGTTCCAGGTATTTAGAACAAGGGTCTTTTATTAACACAACGTGCTCCTCGGTCTTCAAAGCTGGATGATATCTGTTTCGTTTGATAATCTGGCTTTGAGTTTTGTCCTTTCAACCATCGAAATATAACCCTTCCAATGTTTTGGCAGCACCAGCTTGTCAAATTTTTCTCTTTTTCTGTCTTTCTCTACGATTTTTACTTGGGTCAATAACATCAGATGAGTCATGTGCATTAATAATGCCATAATCAACCAAAACAGCCGATGCTAATGCTGCAGCTGAGCGATCCGATACTCCCCATCGATCATATTCACAAGCTAATGTTGGTAGTGGAGTTCGCACTTGCGAGTTTAAAATTTCTTGTGAGGTTGTATTATTAGTTGGTGATGGTGACTTAGGCGAGTCTGTCATGAAGTCAACATCTTCATTACTATATCTTTCGGTGATAGCTTCATCTAAATCACCCAACGTGACATCATTACAATCATCCTCCTAGCTACAATCTGGATGCGGTTTCAAAATTTCAGCATTTGTTATTGATTCACATTTATAAAATCTCAATTCATCTGCAAGTTTTCTTTTCAGTGTCTTTTCCTGCTGCTTTGTTGTTTTAATATCAACGTTGCCAATAGCCATTTTCCTTTCTGTTCATTGATCTGCAAGAAATATTATTTCATTTGGTGGAACTTTACGATTCTTTTCACAATACATGTCGAAAAGTCTTTACATTTACATGAAGCAACATCAAAAATTCGATTTGAGTCAATTTTGAAGTTTTCAACTTTGTTCAGGTACTGTGACTCCGTGTCCTTGGACCTCTGTTTAAACGGTTTCATAAGTGAGCGATATTTGTCATGGTAATCTCTTATTTTAGCTATTATTTGCTGATGGGATATTACTGGAATTGATGCTCTGTTTCATATTGTCTCAAGATCAACAGATATCTTCCTGGTTGTTTCATTAATTGTAGCTTCTTTGGCATGGCCATCAGACAGTTCTTTTCTTACTGATATAAAATGTTTCATGATATCTGCATACGTTGGCAAAACAATTATGCTCATTCGTGAAATGATGCCAAATACTGGGCATATGTTATCATTTCGAGTGAGTGGTTTCTTTATTCGAACAGTTTCAATCTTTTGTCCCATGATCTAACCATACAAAAATAAATCATAATTTTAATAATTATCTGCTAGTTTCTGTGTTTTTTGTTTGACGCCGTTTGTATTTTACATAATAATACATGCACATTCACTCGCCAAATGGCAGCATTATAGCAGCTAATTATATAGCACTAAATAATAATATTATTATATCACCCAGTCACACACAAATTTAAAAAAAAAGTCATAGTTTATCTCGGTAGTCCGAGCTCCGTACTCCGTAGTCTGTAGGTCACATTTTGGGGATTTTGGGGAATTTCAATGACCTTGTGGCAACTTAAGATAATTTCAAAGAGCATTGAAATTTTTACAGAGTATTTCTGATATGAATAGACATTTTTTGCACACCCAGGCAAAATAAATATCAAAAAAAAAAAAAAATCTAAACTTTTTTCCGTAAGTCACTTTTCGATGATTTTGGTGAATTTCAAAGTCTTTGGGGCACCTCAAGAAAATTTCCTAGAGCATCGCAATTTTTACAGAGTATTTCTGACATAAATAGAAAACTTTTGCACACCCAGGCAAAATGAACTTAAAAAAAAAAATTTCACTGCACTTTATTGCTAAGTGTGCAAGGATTCATTTTCACATGAGTTTGAGGCCCACATAAAATATTATCGTGTAACGATAATATTCTATGTGAGCCTTAAACTCATAAGGTTTTTTTCTTAACACAGCTTTCTTGTAATTATTTATCTGAAAATTCGCTTGCTTGATGGTTCACCGAGGTCGTTATCAATAATTCCAATTAAAATTTTCTAAATTTAATTAGTTAACAATTTTTACGCAAATCTTCTCTATACTACTACCAATGATATATAAATATCATTGACTACAACTAAATGTAAAATTAGCAAACAAATTTAAAAATAATTTTATAAACATTAATTTTTATTTCGTCTCTTTTTCCGTTGTTATTCGCAAAAGTTTAAAAGGACAGAAGCGAAAGCTAAGTTTGGCTTTTTCTTCTGTCCCTTTAAACTTTCGCATTCGCAAATGCCCAATAAAAAATCCGGGGGATGCTTAACTTTTCGTTGTCTTTTTTTACGGTTACCGCAGGTCTACTAATACGCCATTTTTTTCGGCATTTCGGCTTTTCGGCGTTTTAGAATTCGGCTTTTTAGGCAGTCCCGGTAAATACGCTATTCTCAAGTTTGATTCTATTTTTTGTAGAGATCATTAAAAGTAGTTTTTTTTTTTTTTTTTTAACATTCAGTATTAAGAAAGTTCTTCTAATTCAAACCACAATCAAAATGTCTGAAAAAAATGATTTTAAATCGTTTAGTTGTAATGTTTCAGAAATGAGACACTTCTCATCTAATGAAAACCTAGACCAGATATTAACTATTTCAACAGATATTAATTATTTCAATGATATTATTACGGATTGTTCATATTACTATCCGAACAAATTAGAAGAATTTTTTTATGAAAATACAAAAAAGAATAATTTTAATCAACTAAGAATTCTTCATATAAATATCAAAAGCCTAAACCGCAATTTTAAAAATCTTCTTAATTTGTTACAAGAAACCTAGAGTTTTTTAAATATAATTTGTTTAACTGAAAGCTGGATAACTGAAAAAGATTTAAATATTTCTTCAAACCGCCGATATTTCAACCCTATTTTAGCGAAATAAGTCATAAATACCCTACTAGATTCTCATATAACAACTTTGTCATCCCAAAATTTACATTAAAGTTAAATTCATACTCAATCCAACACCGCGGACCTTATTTGTGGAAAATTTTTCCCCAGATTGTTTCTATCAAAAGAAATACACTTGAACAGTTCAAATCTGAATCAAAGCGTTTTTTATTATCTACGGACTTAAATTTTCTTTTTCTTTTTTAGTATAAAATAAACTAGCACAATTTATTTCTTTTATTTGTTTTAACTTTTACTTTTTCTAAATTTATTTTACTAAACGAATTTATATATAAACAGTTATATCAATTGTAAAACGTAGTTTTTCACATTTTTATATATTTTATCACAAACAATTTATCACGATTTTATATATTTTGTTGTAAAAAACGACCTGTAATAAAGTCACTATGGGGCTCGGTGATAAGACAAACTGATGTCTTCTTCTTGCTCCAGCCATTTGTTTTATTATTTATGTTATTTTATAAATTGTAACTTTCTACGGCAAAAAATTGAAAAAAAAAAAAAAAAAAAAAAAATTTAATCTTCCTTACTTTGAGCTAATTTCTCAAGAGAGACTTATCAATAAACGCGGTGGAGGAGTTCTTATTTATGTTAAGAAAAATATTACACATTATATCTGATTATATGAATCGCTAATCATCGCTTATAATTAATACTTAACTTAACGCTGCCGCTGCTGCTGCTACTGCTCACCATTCGTGCACCTTTACACGGACTTTTTTACCATACTTGGCCTTTGAGTTTTATTATAAATTGCTTTACTTCTGAACTCGCGTAATGAGGCTCTTTCAAATTTCAAATCTGTCAGTATCTGCTTAATCAGTAATGAGATCAAAAACTTTATTTCATCAGCTTAATTAGTGATAAGATCAACAATTTTTATTTGATAACTTCTGTAGTAAAGGATGAACATTATGTTATTATTGAATTAGTAAAGTAACTTTTAAAGTCAGGTGATTTATTTAAATCATGCATTTTAGTCTTTTGTCAATTGTTTTATTAATTTATTAATTTATAAAATTAATCTGTAATTTTTAAATTAAAAGACGACTCAAGAAGACGTTGCTCATTTCAAAGGTCAAGAGGTCAAACTCTTGATAAAGTTAGTGTTTAAACACTTGCATTTCACACGGTCAACTCAATGTTACATGTTAAAGAACAAGATCGTTAAATACCTTATTTAAAAGAAGTTATAAAAATCCGTATAAAAAACCAGATTGTTTGATAGTTTGTTTTTGAAAGTTGTTAAACATTTTTTACGAGGTATTTCAAAAAACAAAAATAAGGTTGTATTTGTAAAGTTTCAAATTTATATATTTTTCTTAATTTATATATTTATCTATATATGTGTGTTATTTATATTGTGTTTTATTGTGTATATATGTGTTAAGGTTATATGGGATTATATTTTGTAAGTGTGTAAATATATGAAATGTTTCAATGTTTGTGGTGTGTTATATGTAATATGTTTATAGTTTGTAAGTGATAATTATGTTGTTTGCATGGTTTCAAATTGTTGTGACTGGGCTTAGTTTACAGCAAGATTGTTGACCTTGCTAGCCAAGTGGTGTACTTTGCTATAATGTGACCTTATAAAATGAAGTTGAGAGCAAAAATATTGTCCTCGCCAGCAGAGTGGTGTATTGTCATAATAAAACACATAAATTAATTCTGTTTGTAATTAGTGTATTTCTAAAATGTGTTGAAAAAATATTGTTGAAAAAATGTGTTTTAATGTTGTTATCCTCTGTTCTTAACAATGTATGCTTGTGACAATAAATAAATTTTGTTAAAAAGCAGGTTTTACTAACAGCTCCTCCTCATTAAAATTTTTAAGAGTTTCGATTTTCTTCATTAAATATGTTTAACTCAAATTTTTTTTATATATATAAAAGTAAGTATACAGCGTGTTGAAGCATAAGTTTTAATAACTTTTGTTAAATTTTTAGGATTTTTTGTATAGAGAATGTTTTCTTTATATTATTATTTTAATGTTTTGCATGTACATCAATATATATATATATATATATATATATATATATATATATATATATATATATATATATATATATATATATATATATATATATATATATATATATATATATATACTCTTGCATGTCTCTTGCGTGGCATCAAAAAATGTTTCCCATAAACTGTAGTTTTAAAGAGCGCGTTAATAAACCAAACCAGAAAAAGTTTTAAAAATTAAATTTTTTTTTTTTAATTGATAAAACCAAACCCTCAGTCAATGTAGCAGCACTCTCTTGCGAGTCAGGCTATTTGTCAGTCGTTGTAGCAGCACTCCATTGCGAGTCAGGCTATTTGTCAGTCGATGTAGCAGCATTCCATTGCGAGTCAGGCTATTTGTCAGTCGATGTAGCAGCACTCCGTTGCGAGTCAGGCTATTTGTCAGTCGATGTAGCAGCACTCCGTTGCGAGTCAGGCTATAAGATAGTCGATGTAGCAACATTTACGCATGTTTTAAAAATGTTTTTTATTAAATCAATAACAAAAACACCACTAATTAAAAAAAACTTTCTAGTCGTTATAATTGCGGTTTTTTAAAATTTTTTTAAAAAACAATTAAATTTAATGTACTTCCGCATAAATTAATTGCTTTGACATTTCGATGACAATCAAAAACAGCTTAAGAGACGAGGTAATTAAAATTGTAGTCGTAAGAGACTTTTTTTACATTAAAATGCTCTTAAAGCTACACTATATGGGTATATTTATATATATAAATATATATATATATATATATATATATATATATATATATATATATATATATATATATATATATATATATATATATACATATATATATAAATATAAATTATATTAGTGTATTCTGCAAACAGAGTGAAGTCTGCAATTGCAATGCTCTTAAAGAACAGAGCAATTGAGGTTGCCTAATCATAGAGTTGGAGTTACGACATTGAAAGTGAGTCAAAGTTGCTAAACAAAATTGCGACTCTAACTCTAATAGTAAAACTTCTCTGTATTGCATGTGCATGTACAAATTGTATAACCATCAAAAGACTTTTCATATATTAGGCAAATCTAAATATATAAATATATATATATATTTATATATATATATATATATATATATATATATATATATATATATATATATATATATATATATATATATTTATATATAATATATATATATATATATATATATATATATATATATATATATATATATATATATATATATATATATATATATATATATATATATATATATAATATATTTATATATAAATATATATATATATATATATTTATATATATATATATATATATATATATATATATATATATATATATAAATATATATATATATATAAATATCTAAATATATATATATATATATAGTATATATATATATATATATATATATATATATATATATATATATATATATATATATATATATATATATGTATATATATATACATATATATATATATATATTATATATATATATATATATATATATATATATATATATATATATATATATATATATATATATATATATATATATATATATTTATAGGTAGCGATTCTTTACAGTTTTTGGCGTTAGACAAAAACCTTATAATTTTCTTGAACTTTACTTGTTTATATATTTTTTTAAGGTTAAGCATGAAACTTGAGATTTTTTGCATTATTCAGTTTAAATCTACCTCTTCTCAACCATATATAGGAAGTACTATTTACTACTTTATATACTATTTGTATGTTTTCACTTATATTTTTTATTTTTCAGAGTTTCAGAAAAAATTTATATTCCAACTTGCTAAAATGAAAAAAATTTTAGTATATAGAACTGCATTGTTCTCTAATAATCTAGGAGATGGTTTTAAAGAACGTAAAAGTTAAAATAAACTCAATGTTTTGAATAAAATTTTTGAAAATGGAGATATCCAATACATTTCATTTGTATACTTGAGTTTCATCTTTACAGTTTATATGTTATATATTATTACAATATTTATTTTAAATTGTCATAAACCTTTTCAATGTTTCTTATATATTGTTTTTTTTTAAAAAAACAATATATAAGAAACATTGAAACATTTTATGTAAAACAGTTATCATTAATTGGCGGTAAAAATCTAGCTGATACAATTAAAAATATTTTGCTCTTGTAAGTAATTAGCAAAAGTTTGAATTTTAATATTTATGATTAACAGTACAGCATTCATCTTCTTTTTTATTTATGTAGACTGCCAACAGACACTATTTTGTCAGAATACAGCATGATTTGTCTAAAGAAGAAAAAAAAGTTTAAAGAGTTGACAAGTCTATGTAACGCTGTCACTGGTATTCTTATTAGCTTATTAATGTGTTTGATTAATTAAAAATTAAAAATGATGTTTTAATTTAAAAAGAAAAAAAAAAAATATTTTTTTTGGCTTTGGAACATGACATGTATTCAAGGGTATGTATACATGACTTGTATATTTTATTTTATGATCTTATTGAAACATGTTTTTTTGTTTATATTAGAAGCTGCTTTAAAGTCAAATAAAAACTTAACCAAAATGGATGCCATCCAACTTATTGGGAGAGTAATTAGGCATTCTTCTGACCAAATAAAGAGAACATCGACTAATATGGATTTTGATCAACGATGGCTTAATTAACTGTTGTATTTTTTTTTTTCATTTTTAAGCAATTTTCTTCTATTTTTAAAGCACTATCGATTATATTTTTCAGTACCTGTTAGTTTTTAATTTGAAAAATGTAACTTTGTTTGAAAAATTATTATTATTTTTTGTAAATTATTAATTTATTTTAAATATATCAAATTACACTTTATTTACATTGATTTTTTTTTATAACTTCCTTTGCCTAGATTAAGGCAAATCTAAGGTGTGTGTTGTAAATCATAGCATTTTTATATAACTTTTAAAAGAATGTCTTGGTAAAATTCAAACATCTCTAGGACGTCTGAAAAAGACATCCTTAAGTTTTTCATATGAGACAAGCCAGAGAAGTCTCTAGAACGTGTGCAAAAACGTCTCTTAGACGTCTTAAAAAGACGTCTTTAGGACGTCTGGAATAGACGTCCTCAAGCCTTTTATTTGAGACTAACTAAAGATGTCTTACGGACGAGACTTAAGACGTCTTATGGACGTCCTTAGGACATCAAAATGCCCGCTGGACATACTCAATGCTTATCGACGTCCTTAGGACATCAAAATGCCCGCTGGGCATACTCTGCAGAATTATCCAAAGCTTCATATGAAGGAATGCCACGTTTCCACATTAACTGACTCTTTGGGAAAATATAAATGTGACTTGTCATTGTGCTTGCAATATCCACTTTAAACATGTTTTAATGTGTGTGGTGTAGTTGCCATTGTAGTAACTGCTATCTGTTGTTTATCGCCAACAACATATGAGTTGAATACTTCTATTCAAATTCTCATCAGACCATATATGTTTTTAAATGAACCTTCTAAGTACAACAAATATTTAAGGTTCTGTATATTATCTTGGTTCTCTGAAATGAATATTAACATTGATTATGTTGTACCCAACACAAATGAAAACTTTTCAGATTCCGATGATGAAGTGGAAATTGAACGCATTGGTTCTACTATTTTTACATCACTTACAATTGAAAATATGGAGCAAAAGCCAAGTTGCATAAAAACTGATAATCAAAAGATGAACACTTCTCTGTTTTCTTGTAGATGCGACAACTGTAAAAGTACTTTCACACGTAGATCTGATTTAAAAAGACACAAGATCAAATTCCATGGAGTCAGCAATGTTAGTCAAAGTAGAAATAGTTTATGTATTCAATGTGGACATCGGTTTCATAAAATCAAAGATTTGCGAAAACACCTCAATGGAAGTCATAATATTGAGTTCAGAATCGAGTTACTCAATTTTGATAAGAATGCAAGTAAGTGGCTTCTGAAGGCTTTTGTGAAAAAATGAAAAAATGAAAAAAATGTCTGATAATTGTGGTTAACAAGATAAATTTCTAATGTTATATGAATATATAGCATTATTTTGTTTGTATTTTTATTTAAAAGATTTCGATAGCTGGAAGTATCAGTTAGAAGAAGAGAATGGAAGTTCTTATATAAAGACCCAAGGTGATGTTGTTGGAAAAGAAGGTTCCAAAACAAAGTTTTGGCAGTGCAATCGATGTGGTATGTATAAATCAAGCAGAACTGGAAAGAGAAGAATTAAGTCTTCAGGTAAAACGGTTTTTTTTGTTGTTTTTTTTGTGAGAAGTTTTGTGTCTTTATTAATGTATATGTATGGCTATAAAGTATGGCATAGTATGGAATGGTAAAATTTAGAAAATAAAGTTTTATTAGCTGTATATTTATGTATTGCTGTGTCAATTACAATCACCTTTAAAATTATGGATAATAAAACTTTTCTTTTCTAATTTTTTTATTGTGAAATAGCTCTGCATAAGAATCAAATTGAAAGTCACTCACATATCCATTATATGTGCGAAAATTGCACAAAAATTGTATGCTTTAAATTTGTGATAATTTAGGAACATGCAAGATTGAGAAAAACTGCACATCAACCATTAAAGAAGTTACCAATAAAGATGGAAAAATAAAAGTAGAAGTCTACTATACTCATTATGGGCATAGCCAAGATTTACATCACACGTGGATAACTAAACGCCAAGAAATCGCTTCTAAATTACTACAAGAAGTTACACGCGGAAAAAATCTAGATGATATACGGTAATTTGTTTTATGTTTTAAAGTTCACAAAAAACCTAATCATATTATATATTAAGAAACTTCCCAGTGGGCACAGGACGTAAAAAAGACGTCCTTAGGACGTTCAAATCGCGTCCGTCCGTCCCATTAAAATTCTAAACGTCTTTTGAACGTCTTATACGAGTCCAATAATTTTTTCGTCAAAAAAATATCCAGAATGCTTTACTAAAATAAAAATAAATCAGTTAAATCACGCAAGCTTTAAACTTCATAAAATTTTTAAGTAACGCGTTTTTAATAAAGTTTTTTTTTCAATTACAAAAGAAGTCTTTTTACAACAACTAATAGACACGCTCCATCTAATTTTTATTTTTGTTATCAATTGAAAATTGTGGTAATATTGATACAGGTAATGAAATTTTTACAGATAATGAAAGAAACGGTTTAAAACTGATATATGCTATACTATGTATATATATACTTGATATACTATTAGTATAGTATTGCTATATCAAGAACCAAGTTCTAACAATAAGATTTAGACATCTCATGCAGAATCGAATTTTTCAATAGGAAAACCTGTTAATGATCATGGAACAATTATACTGATAATTTTTTGAATTCAATGTCTTTACTCGACAACATTATGCTATTTTATAATGGAACCAGTACATTAGTTAATGATCTTCTTGAAATATTGCCAAATCAAGGTTTAGAACTTCACAAAGATTCAAGGAGAATTTTAAAAGCACCTTATGAAAAGCGACTTTTAGACAGGTTCTTGCTAATTTATATATATATTTTTAAACATTTAATTACTTGAGAATCGTATTAATATTGATACATATATTGAAATTGATACAGATATTGAAATAAATAGTTAAAAACTGGGTATATGATATAATATATATATATATATATATATATATATATATATATATATATATATATATATATATATATATATATATATATATATATATATATATATATACATATATATATATTAAGTATATACTTGACACTTGATATAGTATTTCAAGTATAATAATTGATAAACTATATCAAGAACCAAGTTCTGACTGTTTAAAAGACTTAGACATCGCAGAATCTTATGCATAGTCATATTTTTCAAAAGGAAAACCTATTAATAATACAGAGAGTTTATGGTGATAATTCAATATAATTCAATATCTTTAATTAACAACTTTTAGATTGTTCTATTCGAAATAATTGGACCAGTACATTAGTTAATGAACTTTTTGAAATATTACAATATCAAGTTTTGGAACTTCACTAATAACCAATTACTTAACTTTAGTAATTAGTTATTAGTGAAGTTCAAAAGTTTTTGACTAAAAAATAAGTCTAATTAAAAAAATTAAACCAGTCATAACAGTTATATAAGAGACAGGAGGGTAAAAAATTTCCTTTACTCTAAAGGAAATTTTCTACCCACCTGTCTCTTATATAACTGTATTAACATATGAATAACCACTATATCATATGTTGGAATGTTATTGGCAATTTACTAAGTAACCGATGAGAAACACTCCTTAATTTCTCCTTTTTTTTATCATCTAGGAAATTTTATTAAAGTAAATAGATTATACTTATTATTAAAGAAATTATATAATCCTTTGATTGATTGCAAAATTGCAAAGCTATATTTCTATTATATATATATATATATATATATATATATATATATATATATATATATATATATATATATATATATATATATATATATATATATATATATATACACACAACCCTTGGGATTAAGAAAAAAAAGGTTGACAATAATTTGTCGACATCAATCAGAAAAACAAATAAAAGTGATTCAAAAGTCTTACCATTAAAAATAGAAACAAGGTCAGCATTATTTGTTGACCTCAAACACTTTTAGGTTGGCATTGCTGTATGCCGACCCTAATTCCAAAGGTTATATATATATATATATATATATATATATATATATATATATATATATATATATATATATATATATATAAATATAAATATATATATATATATAAATATATAAATATATAAATATATAAATATATAAATATATAAATATATAAATATATAAATATATATATATATATATATATATATATATATATATATATTTATATATATATACATATATATATATATATATATATATATATATATATATATATATATATATATATATATATATATATTATATATATATATATATATATATATATATATATATATATATATATATATATATATATATATATATATATATATATATATATATATATATATATATATATATATATATATATATATATATATATATATATATATATATGTATAAAAGTAATATGGTAATGTATAATGTTTCTGTTTTTATTTTAAATTTATTGAAAAAAATAAGATTCTGTTTTCAATGTAGTTATTTTCTCCTTAATTCTGCTATTTTTTCTTTCAAAAAATTTTTAAATAATAGAAAAATGTCTCCTTAAAATCCTGACTTATAGCGTCAGTTTTAATAGTAAAAATACAAAATATATGTCAAATAAAATAAAAATGAGTTTTGCTAAAATTTTAAATTATTATAATTAGTTAAAATTTAGAACTATTAGTTATTATTAGTTAAAATTAGTAGAATTTGTAGTTTTAGTTAAAATTTAGAAACATCAATTAGATACAATTTAAAGTTGAACAGAAAAATTAAAAAAAAAATAAATAAAAAATGCTAATGCTAAAAAAAAATACTTGTAAGAATATTTTTTACTTTATCCAGAAGTTTTATTTACTTTTTAATTAAGATTTTATTTTTAGGAGCGTCAACTACATCATATGTCAGTTGATATATATGTTTTGGTCAAATACATGTTTGTATTTGGTAATATTATGTTACATTTTTGTTTTGTATTTCAAAAACTCATATTGCATTTATTTAAATATGCATTTAGGAATCTAGAATTGATGTGTTTGTAGTTTTTGTATCTAATTTTGTTTTAAATTAAAGAAATTTTATTTGATTAAATGTATTTAACTCTAAAGTTCATTTTTATTTTTGCCTTAGGTTTTAAAAAAATAGAACAACGGTTTTGGCTGTAGTTCATTTTATGTGATGGTTGATGTGATATAATTTATTTTGTGTGATATGCCCTAATGAATTTTTATTAGTAAAAACTTCTTTAATTCATTCAGCTCCTCCAAAATTTGAAAGTCTGTGATTCAAAATTTCGCTTTTCCCAAAACAAAGTTAAAGAAAATAAATGAAGTCAATGATAAATCTTAAAGTTTTACAAAGAATAATGTAAGTTATATTTTTTCTTGTAATAACTATCTTGAAAGTTATTTTAACTATCTAGGCCTTTTATCTTTATAAATTAATTTTTTTAATAATTCTCAATACTCAAAATAGGTGCCTAGTCAATTCAGCAAGAAAAAAAGAACATTTAAGAATTTCCTTTCAAAAGATGTAGTTATTAAAATTTTATTTATATTTTAGTTATATATATATATATATATATATATATATATATATATATATATATATATATATATATATATATATATATATATATATATATATATATATATATATATATATATATATATATATATCTTCTTCATATCCTGTAACTTCAGGGGTTGTTCAAGGTTCAATCCTTGGCCCTATACTCTTTTAAATTTACATTAACGATCTTCCAGATATTATCACATCTAAGGTGGCATTGTTCGCTGAAAACACTACTATTTATTCTTGTCATGATAAGAAGCCTACACTCTCTGATTGCTTGGAGGGGGTATCTGAGCTTGAAAAGGATCTCACCTCTGCTACAGCATGTGGCTCACAATGGCTGGTAAACTTTATTTCAGATAAAACTCAATTTTTTTCGGCCAATCGTTATCGCAATAATTTTGATCTTCCTATATTTTTGAATGGTAATGTACTAGATGAGTAATATATCCTTCACCTTCTATGATTAACTTTTACTTCTGATCTTTCTTTAAAACCGTATATCAAATCCATTGCAATATTAGGATCTGCTAAGGTTGCATCTCTTTATCGAGCTCGACACTTCCTTATCTAGATTCTATTCTCTATCTCTATAAATCTCAAATCCTTCCCTGTATGGAATACTGTTGCCATATCTGGGGCAGATTTTCTATTGATGCCCTTTCTCTTTTAGACAAGGTGGAAAAACGCATTGTAAACATAGTTGGACCTGCTTGTGCAGCCAATCTCCAACCATTGTCACATCGTCGTGATGTTGCTTCTTTTTCTCTTTTCTACAAATACTATAATTGGCACTGCTCTAAAGCTAGTTTTTTTCTTCGAACATCAGTTCTTTGGAATTTGCTTCCTTCATCTTGCTTCCCTGATTCATATAATTTGCAATCTTTTAAGTCATCTGTCAATCGTTATCTTGCTCTGCGAACTTAATCTTTTCTCTTCCAATAACTTCCAAACTCTTCTAGTGGTTGTTCGCAGCCTTGTTGGAAGCGAAGATGTAATATATATTTTTTCTATTATAATTTATATATATATAAATTATAATATATAGTCTTTAATTCATTTACTTGCTTATCTTAAGAATAATGAAATATAAAAAACGTTTAAAGTTGAGAATAGTTTTGATCTTTACTAGTATGATTCTATCGCCAAGTCTCTGGAATGTGATCAATCATTTCTCGATACTAATGTTGCAAAAAGTAGTATATTTTTTATTATGGTTATATGTTTAGTTTTTTTTATAAGGGTAAATTACATAAAAAATTTTGATCTGTAATTATATACATAATGCTCACTTTACGAGTAAACATAATTTACACAAAATTTTTGAATTGAATAAAACACTAATGAATTGCTCCTATGCCCAATATAACTTACACTAAATTGTCCCTTATCAATTACACTAGTGTTATCTTTTGAATTTAGAAATAGAAGTTATTAAATGTTGGTGGCTCATCATGGAATGCATTTGAGAAGGGCATGCTTTCAAAGTAAGTATAATTACTATAAAAAGAGCATTTTTAATAGCGCAATTATATTGCATACTTGATATACATAAATATATACGCTGGTCACAACAATCCAGTCAAAAATTTCTTTAAAAAAATAAATTTAGTGTTGTGAAATTCGTATTTTTTGATGTTTAATGTTATGTTTATAAAATAATAATTATATATATGTGTGTGTGTGTTATTTATTTCTTTCCCCTTTATTTTTACATACTTATCTTAACAATATTTTTTTAAGGTTAAGACTGCATTCCTGATTCCTACAGCAAAAAAAAAACTTTAAAATGCTGGTAGCAATATTTTAAAGAGTGCATTCGATCGAAAAGAAAGTGAATGACGTCAACTGTTCGAAAATTCGATTCTTGGAAATTAAAAGTGGGAGAAGAAGATTGCAAAGTTGTAATTTATAAAACTCAGCACAATTATATTATTAAAAAATTTAAATGATTTATTATTTTTTTCTATTCTCAAGAAGTTCTGTCAAAACATAATTTGAACCTTACGTTTAAGTAAAGCCATGTTAGAACACGTGTTTTAGACGTCGAAATAAGAACGTCTAAATTAGGTTATTTAAAGACGTCATTCGGCGTTTCCATTTAGCACTAGTTCTGAACGTCCTAATTTCACGTCTTTTAGACGTCTCAAAACACGTCTTTATTCTGTCTTTAAAAGACGTCCTAATTACGTTTTAAAAAGACGTCATCTGGCGTTGCCATTTAGAACCAGTTCTGGACGTCCTAAAACGACGTTATTTCGACGTCATATGGACGTTTCCGTGCCCGCTGGGTTACCACTTATGCTTATTTGTGTGTGTTTTTGCTCAGATCTTTTAAGAAAATAACTATGCAAGATAATATCTATGATCTGAACTTATATGAGAAGCTTTTTGTTGTTGGTGTTAAAGTAGCTTTTTGATATTGGTTAAAGTATTTTTTATTTTACTAAGAAAATATGCAATCTTTCTCACCTATTTGCATCAAGTTACAGTTACATAGTTAAAATGGGAAATTTTGTGTTGTTTATGAAACTTTGATGCTTTGTTTGACTTTTTGAACTATTGTTTGTTCTATACTTTGGACTGCAGTTTTTAATGCATTTATTGTAAATAAATATAGTCAACTTTCAAAGTTTTGTTAAGTAAGATAAATTAGGCACTAATTTTTTATTTTATTTTTGTTTATGTTTATAATCTTTTTCTTATGTCTTTCTCTAATGCTTTACTTAGTAAGTTTAGTAAGTTCATAGTATAACCTAGAACTTAAAAAAAAAAAAAATTGGGAATGATTTGGCAGATTTGGCAGAGTTTTATGAACTTTTCTTGATACTTTTAATGTGAATTTTGTTTATTTTGATATTTTTGCAATTGTAGAATGTTTTTCTAAAGAAATCTAAATCTATTTTTTCTGATCTTCAAATGGCACACACCCTGTCTTAAAAATCTTTTGATACCACACTCCGTAATATGATTCCGAAAAATATTACTTTTTAAAATTATTTATTATTATTATAAATGTACCTTCAAATGTTTATGATAAGGATGATATTGGTTCTAAGTTTCAAAGAATTCATTTACTCAAAAACAGAGATATTCTAAACATCGGACAGGCTTTCGGGTTGCAAGAAGTGCAACGACATGCAAATGACCAAACGAGTGTTTTATCATGGATCCAAGAATGGGAGCAACAAGATAAGACCCCTATTCTCCTTTATAAACTTCAAGGTAAATAAATTTCTTTTTATGCTCTTATTTCTATATATTAAAAAAAATAAGTTTTATAAGCTTGAAATTTCAGCAGAACCAATATTTTTTAATGTCTTATTAAAGTTGTTTTAGTCATTACCGCTTACTTATTTATGTATTTCTATAAATATTGCGTACCAAAAAAATACTTAATTAAAAAAAACATTAAAAATTAAAAATACCACAGGGCGTTATGTCAAAACCTGTAAATAAATTAAAAAAATTTTATTATAGGCTAAGCTTTATCTGAGCACAACTTTAAAGATGAAAATTTTATAATTGTCATTCAGACAGAGGCACAGAAAGAAATGCTGGAAAAATTTGGGGAAAATGGTTTATGCTGCGATTCAACACATGGAACAACTGGTTATAATTTTCTATTGATTTCACTACTGATTATGGACGAGTTTGGTCAAGGTCATCCAATTGCTTGGTGTTTGGCAAACCATGAAAGTGAATCATTTGTTAGTGTCTTTTTCGAAAAAATAAAGAATAAGGTTGGAATTATACAACCTAACTGGTTTATGACAGATCTTGCTCCACAATTCTACAATGCCTTTTGTGAAGTCTTTAGTTTTCAACTAAAATGGTTATACTGTACATGGCATGTAGACAAAGCATGGAAAGAAGAATTGAGAAAAAAAGTTACAAGTTTAGAAATTGAAGCAGTTGTTTACAAAATGCTTACAACAGTTCTTGAGAAAACAAATGAAACTCTTTTCCAAGATATATTATCATCCCTCATTGCTAGGCTGGAATCTCATGCTACTCGTGAGTTTAAAGTATACTTTCTAAAATACTGGATTTGTGCTGGGCTTATTGCTATCGTGTCGGTGAAGGTATAAATATAAATATGTTTGTTGAAGCATTCCATCGAACTTTTAAACAACTATTTGAAAGGAAAGTATAATAAACGTGTTGACACAGTTCTTGTGAATCTCCTTAAATTTTCAAGAGATAAGTTATTTTCTCGCTTGATAAAGTAAACAAAAGGTTCTTTGACACAACGGATGCAAAATATTTATGATAGACATTTAAGTAGTAAAAAAATGAATTATACAGCCATTATTAAGACCTCTGATGAAAACGTTTTCCTCATCAACTCTGACGATGGGCAAAATAAATATGTTGCAACAAAAGTGTCAGACAAGCAATATTATAGGTTGTCGGTTGCAATGCATAATGTGTTTTGTATGTACACATACTTTCCATTGCAATTGTCCTGACTTTCTCATAAAAAAATACTTCGTGTAAACATGTACATCTTTTTAAGGAATTTGTAGCTGCAGACAATAAAATTGATGAAAAACCTAAAAGTTCACTTGAATCACAGGATGTATACTCTTATAAAGAAGTAAATTCAATAAAATGCAACTTAGCGAAGTTAAAGAAAATTTCAAACTTTGAAGAAACAAAGTCTAAAACAGAAAACTTGCTCCATAACTTGATGCATCGAGTTAAAACTGTTGCAATTTGGATATGGAAGCATTAAAGTATGTTGAAAAACAAGTGAGTAATGAACTATATTGAACTTTTTAACAAATATTAGTAAAACGTTTAACACACATACAATTTTAAATATATATATATATATATATATATATATATATATATATATATATATATATATATATATATATATATATATATATATATATATATATATATATATATATATATTACAATATCTTTTAGATAACAAATACAGTTAATACATTTGATGCAATGTCAAAATACCAGTCAATGAAAGAATTAAAGACGTCATCATTAGTTGCTTTCAACAAAAGAATTAAACCTCAAACAAATTTTTTTTCAACAAAGAAAAAAAGAAAATTGCAAACCAATGTACGTTTTTGTAAACCCACTTCTTATGAAAAAGAAAGTATCTTGAAGACTGTAGCCGAAAGTTATTCCGATAAACTTGCTACGGGTCCGATTCCAACTATAAACTGCAGTTAGTACTTTTGGCATTTTATTTAAGTGTGAATATAGCATAGCTTTATAGTTATAACTATGTGATAAAAAAAAATTGGAATTTTAAATAAGGGAAGTTAGCCTAATTTCAATCAACATTCAAAAAGTTTAATTTGTTTTTGCTGGGAAACGTATTTTTTCATGGAACTTTTTTATAAATAAAAATAAAATATTTATTTATAAAAAATACAAGTATGAGATTTATTGAAAAATATAATGGATATAAAATTTAGTTTTCTATAATAATATTTTGAAAAAAGAAGTTATATATAATATTTATTTCATAAAATTAATTTTTTATTTTTTCAACTAAAATCGGTCACTGTTATAATCAATGAGAAAACAATAAAAATGGAGAATTCATATATTAAAACTAATAAAAAGAAAAATATATCTATCTATTACTCAACATTGGTGTTTAAAGGAATTTAAAGAGGAAGTAATATCGTAAATCATTGTTTTATTAATTACTGACAGACGTAATTAAGGTAATTAAGTAAACACTTTTTGGTTATATCTTGCCACGAATAATCGAGCATTATTTATTAACTAGCTGGATTGACCCGTAAAAATACGGGTCTTTGTAATTCTATTCCACACAAACCTTTTCCCTTATTTTCTTAATCTAGCTGTCTGTATCGGTAAATACAGGTCTTTTCTTCTACTTCTATATTTATTTATTCCACGCCAATCATTTCTTTACTTGTTCCTTATTTACTTCAATATTTTTTAGTAAACGGTGGAAAAAAATTCATCAAAAAAATTTGCTTAGAGAGCAAAAAAAAACTTTAACATACGCACTTTTTTCGCATACGTATATAGCTTATTAAACCCCGTTTATTTATTTTTTTTTTTAAATTCTGAGCTAAACTACTTCCTACATTTAGACCAGCCATGGACCATGGTTTATGGTCGCGTCCTAGCCATTTTCAATAGTTACTATTTACTATATTTATTATTATTATTATATGCTTAGTTTTGAATAATAACGGTCTTTTATAGTTACCTTTGTATTAGACGGAAACGGTAATGCAATTCTTTAAAACGTTAGTCGCTTAAAGCGTCAAAAGTCATGCAAAAAAATAAATTATAAATTTTGTGGTTTAAAAGTTGAAAAACTAATAATAATATAATAAAAAGTTTGGTAATTTTTAAACGTTATTATTTAGCTCTTACTTATGGTATTTATTTTGTTTTCATTTTACATTTTTAAAAAAATGTTGAAGCGCCTAACTACATGCATAACTTTGATAGCTCACAAGTTAAGTGCGCTGTCATCAGATTCGCTGTGCAAGGCTTCAAATCCGCGCCTAAAAAATCTCAATACATTTTTTTTAATCTGGCTATATTTATAGCAAAAAATTAAATATAACAAAAAACCTTTTAATTGCTTTTTTTTCCCTGCCTCCACTGCAATACCATGTGGAGTAGCAGGACGGTTTTATCAAATTTTTTCTTTATTAGGTTTTAGGACCTTTTTTTTAAGACTATCCGTAGCTTTTTAGGACCAATTATGTGAGAACAGTATCAAAATCGTGACACACACGCAACAAATTTTCGCCCCGTTTATTGGTGTTTTTAGAAATCCAAAAAATTTATAAAATTTAAAAAGAAAAAACGGTTAAAGTGTATAACATTTAACTTGTTTAACTTCACAAATATTTTGTAATTTTTAGAAAAAAATCGCTGGTGGTAAATTTGAACCACGACTATTACGTTCAGAAGCTTAGCGCGCTAACCACTCGGCCATGCTGACACATCAAATATCGAAATTTTAAAAATATATAAAAATTGTTTTTAACGGCATTGCTGTAGATCAAAATTTAAGGAGAGGTTGACGCAATGCAATTTTTAAGTCAAAGTCAAACTATAAAACTTGAAAAATGTTTCAGTATGTTTTATCATTACTTAATTACATGCGTTAGATATTTGCATACACGTTTTCTTCTAAAAAAAGTGCTGCGACTCTTTCTACTAACACTACTATTAAGTTCGGCATTATTATATAGAAGATAGATAAATTATAAAATAGTTTTTCACTTAAAAGGACAAACTCTATTCCACATTAACCATATCTCTATTTCTCCCTCAAATATTTTTTAGTGAACAATAGATTATGTACTAGAAAAAAAAAATTCACATATGCACCTTTTCCGTATATTTATATTTAGAGCTTAACATGAAGAAGGTAAATCATTTAGTTCAAGACAACCTGCCCAAACCCAAATCCTCTGTTGATTTATGCACACTCACTGTGGCTAGGCCTGTAAAATAAGTAGCTAGGCAAGTCAAATAAATTAATTTGATCTGTTTTTCTGCATAAAACAAAAACAGAAAATGTGAAGTACTTGATAAAAGTAACTGTAATATTGGATTTAGTTAATTCAATACAAAGTGATAGGAAACTGCAAAATAAGGTAACAACGTGAAAATTATTCAAATACTAATTTACAACAATTTGTATTGCGTTTTATTAAAATAGCTTTATTAAATGGTATGAAGATTGATGATTCTTCTTCTTCGCCTTTAGAAAATGGTTAACGATTTGAAAGACTTTTAAATTGATTATAAAAGCATTATCTAAAAATGAAATAAAATCATTATTGATAACACTGAATGCACATTTATTTGTTTTATGTTAATTCATTTGAGAAATGAAAAATACGAAACAAAATTTAGTAATATTTAATAAATATTAGACACTTACTTTGTG
>NC_061163.1:10378167-10389337 GCF_022113875.1 Hydra vulgaris | reverse complement strand
AATTATGGTTCATTTCTCCTAGGTAATTACTCTCTATAAAAAAATTATTTCTTGCTATGCAATGCATTCCACGCCTAAATAATACTCGTCGAGCCTCATTTCTTTCATTTTGGCGACGATTAACTTCTTCACGTCTAGCCTCATTCCTTTCATTTTGGCGACGATTAACTTCTTCACGTCTAGCCTCATTCCTTTCATTTTGGCGACGATTAACTTCTTCACGTCTAGCCTCATTCCTTTCATTTTGGCGACGATTAACTTCTTCACGTCTAGCCTCATTCCTTTCATTTTGGCGACGATTAACTTCTTCACGTCTAGCCTCATTCCTTTCATTTTGGCGACGATTAACTTCTTCACGTCTAGCCTCATTCCTTTCATTTTGGCGACGATTAATTTCTTCTCGCCTAGCCTCATTCCTTTCATTTTGGCGACGATTAATTGCTTCTCGTCTAGCCTTATTTCTCTCATTTTGGCAACGATTAACTTCTTCTCGTCTGGCCTCATTTCTTTCATTTCGACGATTTCTTCTATTTTCAGCTCTTAAGTTACTTGACATAATTGAGAAATTATTTATGTTTGATAAAACTTTATCTTAATAATTTTTTGCTATACTAATCTAAAATGAACAAAAACAATAAAGTGCTATTTATCAGTTTTAACCTATGAAACTATGTGTATAGCGTCTAATAAAATTTGTGAACAAAAGATATAACTAAACTGGTTTGAAACAGAGAAAAAGCCAGAAGTATCTTGTAATAACATACTATATTGTAAGTAATAAAACAGTATTTTTTGAAACAAATAAAAAATTTTATTATTTTAAAAGTTATATTAATGGTAATATTGAAAAGCAAAATTAGTTACATATTTTTAAATGACATGCCAACAATTGCAAACATGTTGCATCATATAGACCACATGTGGCTGACAACTGATTTTAAATACTATTTTATAATATATCTAAAGAGAATAAATTATAATATATGTAAAGAGATTAATATGTGTATAGTGCATATATTAGACATATTAAACAGATATCATAGAAAAAGAAAAACTTTAAATATATTTACCCAATCTTTCAAAAACTATATAACACTTAACAAATAAAAGTTAATACAAAAGAAAATTTAGTATTATTAAAATTAAAAATGAGGATAAAAAGATGTAAAAATGTAAATTAATAAAAAAACTTATAGACAAATTATTAAAAACTTTTATAACATAAGAGTTCTTTGTTAGTTTAGGATTTAAAAACAGAATTAAAAATCAAAAAAATAAAATAGTAAAAGTATATAAATTAAAATAATAAAAAATTGCGAAATTAAAAAAAACATTTTTTAAAAAATTCAATTTTCTTTATGAATAAAAAAAAAGATAATTCTACCAGTAGTTTAAAAAAGCTACTGGTAGAAATTAAAAGAGTTAAACCGCTTTCCAGCACCCCTCCTTCTACCAGTGGTGTCATATGGGGCTTGTCTCCTCCATCTAAAGGAGGGATCATCTCCCCCGTATTGACTCCACCGGTAAAAAGCTCTTGAAGATATTGGACCTGGGTGCTGGGAGCGATATTGCAGGAAATCTTGATGCGATGCTAAAAAACAAAAACAAAAAAAGAAATAAATTTGAATAGAATACTGCACAAAACAACCAATAAAAATATTATCTAAAACTATTTAGACTTCAAAAAAAAAAAGTTATGACAAAAAAAAAAAAAAAATAAAGTAATGTAAAAATAAGGATATGCAATGTTTAAATTTCATATATACCTACACAAATACACATAACACCCACAAAACTGCATAAGTATGCAAAACAGATTACCTGATGGTCCTGCAGATATTGTTGCTATTATGGAAATAAATAAAAAAGTATATAAACAAACACATATATTAAACAGTTATGTAATTGCATACAAACATGAAAAAAGTAATGTTTAGGTTTCAATACACATAACACTGCATAAATACGGAAAACTGCATAAGTATGGAAAACACATTACCTGGTGGTACTGCAGTTGATACTGTTGTTATTGCAGATATAAATAAAAAAGTATATAAACAAACACATATATTAAACAGTTATGTAATTGCATACAAACACGAAAAAAGTAATGTTTAGGTTTCAATACACATAATACTGCAAAAATACGGAAAAACTGCATAAGTATGGAAAACACATTACCTGGTGGTACTGCAGTTGATACTGTTGCTATTGCAAAAATAAATAAAAAAGTATATAAACAAACACATATATTAAACAGTTATGTAATTGCATACAAACACGAAAAAAGTAATGTTTAGGTTTCAATACACATAACACTGCATAAATACGGAAAAACTGCATAAGTATGGAAAACACATTACCTGGTGGTACTGCAGTTGATACTGTTGCTATTGCAGAAATAAATAAAAAAGTATATAAACAAACACATATATTAAACAGTTATGTAATTGCATACAAACACGAAAAAAGTAATGTTTAGGTTTCAATACACATAACACTGCATAAATACGGAAAAACTGCATAAGTATGGAAAACACATTACCTGGTGGTACTGCAGTTGATACTGTTGCTATTGCAGAAATAGATAAAAAAGTATATAAACAAACACATATATTAAACAGTTATGTAATTGCATACAAACACGAAAAAAGTAATGTTTAAGTTTCAATACACATAACACTGCATAAATACGGAAAAACTGCATAAGTATGGAAAACACATTACCTGGTGGTACTGCAGTTGATACTGTTGCTATTGCAGAAATAAATAAAAAAGTATATAAACAAACGCATATATTAAACAGTTATGTAATTGCATACAAACACGAAAAAAGTAATGTTTAAGTTCTAATACACATAACACTCATAAATATGCATAAGCATGCAAAACACATTTAAAAAAATTTAAGTTTCAATACACATAAAACTCATAAAACTGCATAAGTATGCTAAACAGATTACCTGATATTATTGCTTGAGGTGTTAATGTATAGACAAAAAAATAAAGAAATAAAGTGATGTGCAAATTAAGATATGCAATCTTTAAGTTTTGCATTAAATTACATCAATACCTGATGGTACTGCAGATGATATTGATGCTACTGTGAAAGTAAAAAAAAAAAAGTGTATAAAGTAACATATGTTTAACATTTATGTAATTGATAACAAACATGAAAAAAGTAATGTTTAACTTCAATACCCATAACACTCATAAAACTGCCTAAGTATGCAAAACACATTACCTGATGGTACTGCAGATGATATTGATGCTATTGTAAAGGTAAAAAAAAAAAAAAGTGTATAAAGTAACATATGTTAAACATTTATGTAATTGCATGAAAACAGTAATGCCTAAGTTTCAATACACATAAAACCCATAAAACTGCATAAGTATGCTAAACAGATTACCTGATATTATTGCTTGAGGTGCTAATGTAGAGACAAAAAAATAAATAAATAAAGTAATTTGTAAATTAACATATGCTATCTTTAAGTTTTAATACACATAACACTCATAAAACTGCATAAGTATGCAAAACACATTACCTGATGGCACTGCAGATGATATTAATGCTATTGTGAAGGTAAAAAAAAAAAAAAAAGGGTATTAAGTAACATATTTTAAACATTTATCTAATTGATAACAAATATGAAAAAAGTAATGTTTAAGTTTCAATACACATAAAACCCATAAAACTGCATAAGTATGCAAAACACATTACCTGATGGTACTGCAGATGATATTGATGCTATTGTAAAAGTAAAAAAAAAAAAAAAGTGTATAAAGTAACACATGTTAAACATTTATGTAATTGCATGAAAACAATAATGATTAAGTTTCAATACACATAAAACCCATAAAACTGCATAAGTATGCTAAACAGATTACCTGATATTATTGCTTGAGGTGCTAATGTAGAGACAAAAAAACAAATAAATAAAGTAATCTGTAAATTAAGATATGCTATCTTTAAGTTTTAACACACATAACACTCTTAAAACTGCATAAGAATGCAAAACACATTACCTGACGGTACTGCAGATGACGCTATAGTGAATATAAACTAACATATACTAATCAATTAAACAGTTTATTTTAGAGTGATAAAACCGCACACAAACATCAAAAAATGTGTGTTAAAATTAAACAAAAAGAAACATAAGTGTACTTTGCTTACCAATTGAATTTTCTAAATTTTCTAAATAGAATAAAAAAAATTATTAACATTAGGAAAGAAACTAACATGCAGAATATTTGTCAACTTTAGGAAATCTATAAATAAAGTTGGAACAAAACAAAAGGCAAAAATAACAATCACAAAACAAACCAAAAAAGAAAAAAGCGACAAAAAAAATAAAAAATAAAAATAATAAAAACAATCCACAAGAACAATATAGTAACTTACTAAGTTGTTGAAATATAAGCCCTATAAAAAAAATGCTAAAAATTGTATCAAAAAAGCTAAAAGACCATAGAATACACCTTTTTTTTTGAAAGTAAAATGCTTATCTTTATCTATAATACACAAATGTAATATAATCAAATTCTGTTTACCCATTGAATGTTCTAATTTTTCTAAATAAAATGAAAAGCTTATAAACATTAAAATAAACTAACTTGCCAAATATAGAATAACTTTATGTTAAATAAATATGTAATAAAAAAAATAAAGAGCATTACAACAACAATAACAAATTGCTTATTAGATTCTCAACAGAATCTTCTAATTTTTCTAAATAAAATAAATTTAAAAGTTACAAAAGTCACTTGCTGACTGACAAACTGTCACAACTGACAAAAGTCAGTTGCTAAATAACTTTAAAAAAACTAAAAAAGCATAAATGTATTTGCACACAAAAAAAACAAAAAACAACAACAAAATTCCTCACTTAGCTTGTCCATTACTTCTGCTAAACATTAAAAAAAAGTTATAATTAACAAATTGAAATATATATCTTTGTAACATATCTTTCTCATACAAAGTTAGCTTACTTGGCAAGAGCTCTTCGGCTCTGATCTCTTGAACATCTAATATATATATAGACAAAATTAACTTTCAAAATATTTACTTTTTCAATTAAACATATAAGATTTGTCTTAAATTATAAAACTGTTGCACAGTTTTATAATTTAACACATTCAGTAAATGACAAAAAGTTTCATTTTACGTAAAAGTTAAATAGTTAGAAGACTTAAAAGTCAATTTTAGCTTAAACACGTTTTATAAAATTATAGCTTAAACACCTTAAATAAAGCTTACACGCGTTTTTAAGGTTCACTGCTTTACAAAAACATCAATCAAAATAGCGGAATAAACAAAAACTGAGTTTTGGGTCCACCCTTTTAAAGTTCTAAAAATTAATTATTATATTTTTTAATTTTAGTTAAATTTTAGGGGGGTGTACTTGATTTACGGGGTTAGGGGAGGGCGGCATATCTTGGTTGATTTTAATTAAAAACGGCTAAATTAAATCATCGTTTTATTCACACCGTAAATCAAGTACAGCTCCGCCACTTTTAGAACATATGTAACTGCTACTATATATAGTATATATATATGGCTTACTTCGAAAAAATGCAGAAACTTCTTCGTCGCCTAAAGATATACAAAATTAACTTAATGTAATTTCTTAATAAAATAATAAGCTAAATATCTCAGTATTATTGACGTATCATCTCTTTTTATCTCTTTAATTAATTAATGTTATACAAAATTAAAAGAATACCTTCTGTATCTTGGCTGCTCATTTCTCAAAAATAATCTTAATGTTTATTCTTGGGTCAAAAACATATTAACTTTAAACATATTAACATGGTAATTATAAAATAAGTTTAATTTTTAAAATGAAGATTACAATAATTAAACTTGTAGATACAACTTACTTGTCGTTCCTCGCTTTGCAATTGTTATAATCGATATGAAGACCACATGGCCGAGTTTTATTAGTTTTAGAGTACAGTTGGCGCACATATCATAATACAAAAATCAGATGGTTTTGAATCTATGAATTAAACTGGTTTTATTAACGGATTTGGTGGATTTAATTAGATAACCGCAAGATAGTTTTACAGTGGTTTAAGAGTTGGCGTACGTTTCGTAATACAAAAATCATTTAATATTTGTTTATATCTTAATATTCGAGCATTTCTATTAGCGGATTAGGCGAAATTTTGTGGGTTTTCTGTTTGTCACCTTCTGGAGTAACTAAATTTTTTTCAGATTACAATTATTTTTTTCACACCTTTCCGTACTTTTTAGGACTCTTGACCAGTTAGTTTTAATAAAAATTTCAGATTGCATGTAAAACCTTTTTTTTATATATATAAGAAAGAAATTTATCTCTTTAATGTGTGTTGAACTCGCAGTTTTAACTAATTACCTAAAACATAAGTATCTCTTTCCTGATATATGCGCAACAAATTTCCAACAGCGTTTTTATGTTTTTAAAAATTTTTAAAAACGTTTTAAAAAATTCTCTTCGTTTGGTTTCTTATAGTATATTATATCTTTATTTTTATGTAATGCGTATAACATCTATATGCATTTAAACTTGTTTTTCTTTGTTTTCTAGAAAACTGGATAGGATTTAAAAAAAAAATTGTGTAAGCAAAAGGTTTTGAACCGAAGCGAAGCACTTCAATCGCTGTGGAATGCTATATCATCTTTTCACACTATTTAATAAACAGAAAACTTATTAAACTTTAAAAAACAACATTTAATGCTTTAAAATAAAGAGATATTGTCGCAATGAAATTATTAAGTAAAAATAAATCGGTAGAATTTGATGTCATCTACTTTATAATTATACTGATTGATATTTAAAGAACTTAAAGTTTACATATTTAGATTTTGAATAGACTTTCGTTCACATTGATAAAATACAAATCATAACGGATTGTGGTTCCGAAAAAAAAGGTTAATACACTACCATCTATAATTATTGGAAAGGTCATATTTTTTAATATCAAGGATATCAAAGTTTGGCGAAAAAGTGAAAACAATGTCTACCTGAATTATATGTTATCTTCCTATTTATTAGGTTTACCAATAAAACTTCCCTGATTAGTTTATAATTTATTCAAAGCCCTGATTAGCTTTTAATTTATTTGCCTATTAATCACCCTTAACAACAATAACCGCCATAAATATATTCTTAGCATTCTACTTAACGACTTATCTAATTAGTCTATTTTGTCACTAAGTATAAAAAAAAAAAAAATACCCATGTATAAACTGAATATCAATTTATTTATCTATTTAATTTAATATATATAATATATAATTTAATATATATAATTTAATCTAATTAATATAATTGAAATACTACTAATCAATTTACTGATATTTTTTCTATAGCATTGTTAAAAATGGTCATATTCTGAAAGGTAAAGAAATTTATTGAAAAGAAAGTTGCACAAAAGAAAAAAAAACTAAATAAAAGTTATTCGTTTCAAAAAACGTTTTACGAAGAGTTTTTCCAAATAATTTTATTTTTAATTGGGTTTTTTTTCGAATTACGTCATAAGCATATTAAGGCGTTTTGAAAAACAGTTGCTGCATATGTTTATAGTAAAAAAGTTAATGTAGCAAAATAAACTTTTAATTGTCAAAAGAAAGTTTTAATGTTTTATCTAGCTACAGGCTTTTTTTTTTTTTTGCCTCCACAGCAGCATCTTATGAAGTAGCAGGGCTGTCTTGTTAAGTTTTTTCTTTATTAAGTTTCAGACAACTTTTTTTTCAGACCATCCGCAGCTTATTAGGACTAATTACATTCGCACATTAATAACATAAGTATCTCAATTATCATAGATACGCAACATATTTTTTCTCCTGGTGATGTTTTTTTTTTTTTTTTTTTAATGTTTTATGAAGTTTTAGCACATTCTTAAAATCATTTCTTTTGTGAGTGCATAATATCGTTACGTTACATATGTTTGTATATAATCTTTATAAAACTTCGAAAGTATTTTGTATTTTAAAATAATTAAAAAAATTAAAAAAAATAGCCGCCTTTGGTAGGAGTCGAACCTATAGTTCCTTGTTCAGAAGTTCGCCGCCTTATCCACTCGAGCTACACCGGCATATCACCAAGGGTAGATTTTTTAATAATGTAGTAATTTTTTTGAGGAAAAAAATGTTAAATCAAAATTAAGGAGAGGTTGACGCAATGTAATTTTCAAGTAAAAATCAAACTGTAAAACGTGATAAATGTTTCAGTATGTTTTAACATATGCTTTAACATTACTTAGTTTAAAGTTTACGTTCTTTAGATATTTGTTCACGTTTTCTTATAGTGCTGCGACTCTTTCTTGCCAATACCTCGGTTGCAATGGCTGCCAAGGGTTTCGTGTCAAATACGCTCCAAGGGACACTACTACTACTACTACTATTAAAACTATTAAGTTCGGCAATATTATATAGAAGATTAATGACCGGCTTAAGTAGAATATTGGCTTTTTAGTTAATATCAAAAAACATCCTTATTTGACTTCCTAATAAAATAAAAAACTCATTTAAATCGAATTTTTAAAAGTTTTAAAACTAGTTTAATATATAAAGTTTTAAACTAGTAAATTTTCAATTTGATACACAAAAAACTCTTTTACCCTGACAAAAATTTAATCAAGTAAAAATAATATTTTACATGTTTTAATAAATGTAGTCTTACTCTATATTGATCTGCTTTTACATTATGATATTTCTTAAAATTTCTAGTTTAAAAAAGAGTAAAAGTGACCGACTTAAAATAGTGTCCAAAAATACACTTTGAATAATAATAAAAATTTGTAATAAACTATATCAAGCACTATAAAAACATCTATCCATTTTTTGAATATGGGAAGAAGAACTAAACAACCTCAAATATGAAAATGTATTTATATCTCATGTATTTATCATGACATTTATCATTAGATGACATTTATCCGCCTGTAAATATCCTGTAAACAAAGTACAAAAAAAAACAACCATTCTTTAATGAAAAGCTTGGTCAGTTGTTAAGAAACATAGTAAATAATTTATTATTTATTAACATTTTAAGTTCAATAATTTGGTATGCAAAATATTATGGATTGATGTCACGCTTTGGTTTCTGGTGTTTTTCCATATATAGTTCTAATTTTTTTCTTTAAGGCGAGTTTCCACTCATCCGTTTTTTCACGGGAGCGGGAAAGGAACGGGAAAAATAATCACGTGGGCATGCGTAGTAAAATTTTTAATATGTCTAAAGGAAAACTACGCATGCTTACGTGAAAATTTTTTCCTTCCCTATCCCGTTCCGTTGAAAACGGATGAGTAGAAACTCACCTTTACGTCTATTTTTTTTACAGTTTTGTTGCATGTTGATTATTTAATCTGAAATGTACAACATTTTACAAAACATTGTAAAAATAATAAAATAATTTTAAAGAGAAAAATAATAATTCAAAGAACTTCAAGAATTTAAAAAATTTTTAAATAGCGTTTAAACGTGTTTGTAAACAACCGTAAATTATCCATTTAGAAAGATATACGCGGTGTATACTCAAACATTGTTTTTAATTATTACTTTTGTCATCCGATTATCAGGGTTTAACCGCTCCTTTATTTAAGCAATGAAACTCAAATAAAAAAAAAATGCTGACATCAACTTTAATTGACCTCCCCCCTTGTCAAAAAAGTTCAGACCCCCCCTTATTTTGTTGACGTAATTATTGGACAACCCCTAACCCAAAAAATATCACGTGAACCTAAAATACCTCATTTTGATAGGAAATAGCTAATTTGAAAATTCCCAGATAATATATTGTCTAATATATTATTGATATAATATTAATATTGCGGAAAATATAATGTTGATATTTACACACTTAAGTGCCAAAACAAATCAAAAATTAATCAAAAAGCAAAAACAAATCTAAAGTTAATCAATTGAATTAAAAATAAATGATTGGTAGAGTTTTTGCGTCAAATAGATTAGAAAATAAAACGGCGCACCCCAAACTCGGTAAACAACGAAAGCTTTCGTTACGAAAATTCTCGGTAAAAATACTGAGTATTTTACAGAATGGCAAAATAGCGCTGTTAGGACAAGTGACAAAATGGCTTCATCGAAAGAAAAAAAACAAACTTTCTAAAACCATTTTTAAAATTTAAAACTTTAATTTAAATACTTACAAACCATATATAAACATTTAAAATTATAAAACTAAAACATTTACACCTATACTACTGATATTAGAATTAAAATAAGTAGAAGTTTTTTTTAAGGCTTTGTTATTTTAAGTAAGGTTTTACTATTTTACAAAAGCTTACTTAAAAAATGTTTTGTAATAAGCTAAAAATTTACAAAAAAAATTTATGTATAGGTGTTAACATTTTTAAATTTCAAATAAATAATTACAATATATTATTGCTTTTCAAAGTAAATGTTCTAATATTCTTCAGTTTACTTTTCTTTCATTAACTTTTTTTAATTTAAAATCTTCCCTATCTTTCAATTTTCAAATGTCTTTTTTTCTTAAACTCATCGTTTTAAGCTTTTCCTCTATGTATATTCTTCTCATCATAAGTATGTGTTCTTGTTATCAGTGTAACACAGTATGTGATCATTTGAGAAAATTCGAGTATTTGCTCTAAAAATTCATAAAATAAATTCATAAATTAAAATAGAATTAAAATATTAATGTTTAATTTAAAGAGGATACTTATCGTGAATATGACCCAGGAACATATTGAAATTTGGCCATCTTTATTTTTAAATTCATAATATTCCCTATATACATCGAACCTAGACCATTATATATCACCTTGATAACCAAAAACAAACTTTAGTTTAAACTTCATCCTATACCCAAAGGACTCAATGTGGTTTATTGTTGTCCCTGTTTCAGTGTCAACAAAGTTTGTGGTATGGTTAGCAGTTGAATGAATATAGCCTAAGTTGCTTAAATTATTGTACGAAGGCCATTCATCTGATTGTATAGTTGAACCAGGAGCAATCCAAGTTTGAAACAAAGGTACTAATGTATTTGCAGTGCAATCCTCTACCCTAATCAAATACCCTTTTTTATTTGTTGTATCATAAGCCCTGAAAATCCAATACTTTTCAACGTTGTGACCCACATTATACTTGCGTTTGAAAAATAAGGATTCATTAATTTGAACTATGTGTCCTGGACCTCCCAG
>NC_061163.1:10365667-10370667 GCF_022113875.1 Hydra vulgaris | reverse complement strand
AGGTGTGCGATCGCACAGCTTATATGACTATGCATATAGTTCTTTGTTTTAACAACTTGACCACGTCTCTTTGCAAGTTTTAATAATTAACACGTTTAAAGAATGCAGTGAAAAAAACAAACCAAATTAAAATTAAAATAAACAATCCATAAACTGAAAAGAAAATAAAATCCTTCAAAAAAGAAATAAAACAAAAATTAACCTAAAATAATAAAATATTTAAAGAAAAAAAATCAAAACATTAATTAATGTAAACTTAATTGTAAGCCAAAGTAAAAAAAAAAATATTGCAGCTCTAATAATCTTTATCATTCCTTCCCATGAATAAATAGGCTAATACAAGGGCGGATCCATAGTGAAGGAAAGGGTCATGAGGATGTCTTCCCCTTCCCCTCCCTTCCTAAGATTTTTTATTTATGTTTTTAGAAATTGATGTTTAAAAATGTAAGTAACATAGGCTGTTTGAAAGTGCCATGAAATTTAATAAAATTTTGTGGTGCAAATTTAAAAGTTTATTAAAAAGTTAATGGGATACAGGGTGCGACAAATCAACAAATGTGCGCACATTTCTTAAAAGACAGACAGAAAAACAAACATTACGTTTCTTTAATTTTGCTTATGCAATTGTTGCCATTTGGTTAGGATTTTTCAAAATGAACGTATTACTTCAGCATTTTTTTTTTCAAAATAATTTTGCGATTAGTAGTTTTTCATTTATTATAAAAAACACATATTTAAAAAGAAAAGCAATTAATTTCAGAGACTTTTTAAAAAAAAAAAGCCAAAACATAATTACTTTTTTCAATAGCGTCACTTTAAGTAAAATAACGAAGTATGCTATAGAAGTAATTATGTTTTAGCATGATATTTGCGTGCACTCACAAAAGCATCAATAATTTTACTTAAAATGACTGAATTTTACTGCAAAAACTTCTAAAGAAACCGTGCTTAAAAATTTTGATTCCTTTCTTTTATTGAAGAAAGCGATCATAATGTTTAAGTATGGTTTCTTTTATGTTTTTAGCAATTGCATTAAAAGTTTAGAGCAAATAAATTCATTATAAATAAAGTTTTTCATGCTTTTTTTTTTTTAATTTTTTTGTTTTCCATAAAGTAAAATAATGTTTGTTTGCATATTAAAAACACTTTTTGAATTTTTTTTTATTGTGTATTTATCATTTATTTTCGCGCACTTTGCAAATGTGTAAAAAAAAAGTTTTTGAAAAATAAAAATTGAATAAATTTACCAAGCATTTGATATATTTAATAACTTATTTACTAGAATAAAAATTATTTGAAATTTATTTGACATAAATCTCTTAAATTAGACGTTCGTAAATAAATAAAGATATGCAAGTTAAAAAAAAAAAAAGAAATGTCATTCCCTGGGATAAAAAATAGTTGGTAGATGCGATTGTTTAAAGATTATTGTAATTCTTTTTTTTATTTAATAATTTCTTTATTAGAAATTATATTTTCATGATAAAACAGTTTGTAATTATTTTTTGATAGCTTCTATACTCATTTTGCCTTTAACTCTAATCTGAATATTTTTTTAAAATGATTGCCTTTTATTAAGTTGCATTAAAGTACTCAGCATATTTTGTCACAGTTTAATTGTAATTATGGAACCAATTAAATTTAAAATCGCTTTTACATTTGCTATGTTTTTTTTTTTCATCGCGTTTTTTAAACGCGCTAATTATCTAAACTAGTAAAGACCTGTCGTCAAGTTGTTAAAACAAAGAACTATATGCATGGTCATTAGGTCAGTTCAAAAAACTACTTTTTTTAAAAATAGTCTGCTGCTCATAACTAAATGTATTCTATATAATGCAAAAATATTAGGTTTAAAATTTTTTTGAACAAAAAATATTTTTAGGGGTGCCTCATGACCCTTAAAAGTTTGATGGGTCCCTAATATTTTGAAAAAAATAGTTTTTCTAAAGTATGTCAACCTGGTACTCAAAAGAAGCAAAATTATATAAAAACTTGAAAAATTATAATCAGTTTAATTTTTTATTCAAAAAAAATTTGAACCTAGTGTTTTTGTATTATATAGAACACATTTAGTTAAGAACAGGAGACTATTTTTAAAAAAGTTGTTTTTTGAACCACCCTAATGGTCATATAAAGCGTTCAATTGCACGCCTCTTAAGAGAAGACCTGTTATTACACAACTTGTACCTAAAGTGGGAGTCAGTGAAGAACATAAATCATCACAAACCTAATGGCAAAGCAGCTTATAAATCAATTGCTGCACAATTGATTAATTCCATTAGAAAGTATCATGCAGCAAAAGAACTTTAGATGATATTCAAAGACAACCTTGATAGTTTCTTTAATTTTGTTAATGGAAAACTCAAAACCTGTAGTAAACTCAATGACATTTGTCGATCTGATAACACTCTTTGTCAAAATAAAGAAGAAATATCTTGTATTTTTAATAACTTTTTAGCTAGTATTTTCACAGTTAATAATGGTTTATAACTAAAGTTTATGAATTGTGTTAACGCACATTCAATTTGTCTGTTGTCTATTAACCTTTCTCCTTGTACAGTCAAAAAAGCACGGAGAGCACTTAAACCCACTGTATCTACTGGTCTAGACGGCATTCCCAATATTTTCTTTAAGAATTGTGCTAATAGTTTATTGATTCCCTTAAGCCATTTATTTGATACCTCATTTAAAGATGGTGCTTTACCGTTAGACCGGAAAGTAGCAAGCGTTATTCCAATTTACAAAAAGGGACCAACAGTTGACCCAGGTAATTATAGCCTTATCTCCTTAATTTCTATGTTTTATTGTGTAATAGAAAGAATCATTAATAACAAACTGATAAATTATTTCTTACTTAATAACCTAATCACAAAAAAGCAACATGGTTTTATTTGTAAACGTAGTACCTGTACTAATAATCTAGAAAGTCTTCATGACTAGACTTTAAATCTTCAGAGCCGCATTCCTACAGATATTATTTATTTTACTAATGAAATTACCCGCTTACGGAACAGTTGGCAATCTTCTGAATTGGCTAACTATTTTTCTCCACATGATATCATGCAAAAACATTGTTTAAATTTAACACCTGTAAATTTAAACAATCTTATTTCCCACGCTATATCTGTAACAAGCGGTGTTCCACAGGGGAGCGTTCTTGGACCTACTCTATTCTTATTATTTATCAATGATGTGAGCCACATTAATAAAGAACTAATGATATTAAATTATATTCAGTCTATGATGTACATGGCCCTCAATCAGATCTTCACACAGCTGTTAATCGTTTGTACGAATGGAGTTGTACTCGGAAACTCTAAATAGCAACTAAAAAATTCTTTGTCTGTACAATTGCTAGCCAAAAAATCACTAGATTCAAAACATAACCTGTCGTGTTTATACTATAAATAACCATGAGCTTGCTCATGTTAATTGTATAAGAGATCTTGCAGTTACCATTGATAGAAATCTACAGAAATATATTAAGCTATGTCAAGAGCCCATCTTATTCTAAAATCTTTTTAATTTAAGAGGTAAATCTGTGATGATCGAAATCTACTGTACTTATGTACGACGAACTATGCTTGAATATTGCTCACCAGTATGGTCACTTTGCACTATATGCTTGATTAATAAAATTGAGAAAATGCAGCGCTTCTTTAATAAAAGAATTGCTGGTCTGTGTTCAGTTTCCTATGATAAGCATATAAAGCCATATATAGCTCAATACGTTAGAATATCGACGAATGTTTAAAGATTTAGTTTTATGCTACAAAGTTCTTAATGGTAAACTGGACACTGACCAATCAAATGTTCTTATTCTCAATTGTTACTTGGGTAATCGTTATCATAACTTTAAACTGTACAAACACCATTGTAATTTAAACAGCACCAAGTGTTTCTTTTCTAATTGAATTGTTAATGTATAGAAAAGTTTATTGGAGAATGTGGTGTCTGCATTGTCTAACTCAATGTTTAAGTACCGTCTCACTGTACTAATTTGTTCAATTTGATACAATTTTGTTTAAACTTGTTCTATCACTTAATTCAATTTAACATTTCAGTAAAAATTTTTTTACAGAAATGTTAAATTAAATAAATTATCTATCTATCTATCTATCTATCTATCTATCTATATATATATATATATATATATATATATATATATATATATATATATATATATATATATATATATATATATATATATATAAATATGTATATATATATATATATATAAATATATATATATATATATATATATATAATATATATATATATATATATATATATATATATATATATATATATATATATATATATATATATATATATATATATATATATATATATATATATATATATATAATATATATATATATATATGTATATATATATATATATATATATAAATATATATTTATATATATATATATGTATATATATATGACCATGGCTTTTTAATGCTTCAAAAATGCGCTTAAAAATCCAACAAAAGAATGAAGATTAGAAACAAGTTTAAGCAATAAAAAAAGGAAAGAAATCCTAATGAAGCAGAAATTAAAAAAAATAATAATTAAAAACAATAGCTCTAAAAAAAAGTCAACTAATATAAAATTGAAAAATTAAAACTCATAATTAAAAACATAATTAAAACATAATTATTAAGTTATGCTTTAATTGTGTTAAGGTTGAATAAAGGTATGAGGTGAACTCCTGTAATGTTTTTTACAATATTAGGCAAACTATTTCAATAAAAAACTTATCATAAAATAAAATCATTTATAGAATTGTTCTGAAACAATCATAATTTTTGAAATAAAATATAATTTTTTTAAATATTCTTTATTAATTTTAACCTAAAAAACAAAAAAAAGTTTGTTATGCTTTTGACTATATTAACATTTTTAATTAATAAAAAAAAAGTTTATTGATGCACATTATTGTTGTCATTGTTTATAAAATTAATAAAACAAATAATATTAAAACATATACATTCA
>NC_061163.1:10355667-10360667 GCF_022113875.1 Hydra vulgaris | reverse complement strand
TTGCAAAGATATGTCACGTTGTTAAAGAGACGTTGATTAAACGTTGTAGCGTAACGTTGAAAAAACGTTACTAAAAGACGTTACAAAAATGTCTCAACTAAACGTTGAAAAAGCGTTACTTAAAAAGCGTTGCATAGGCGCCGCAACTTAAAGTTGAAAAAACGTTACTTGGAGAGCGTTACTTTAACGTTGTTAAAGCAGTCGATTTTGCAAGGATTTGTAACGTTGGTAGTAAAACGTCGATTTAACGTGACTCAAAGACGTCGAGTAAAGGTTGAAATATAACGTTAAATCAACGCTCAAATGCGCTGGAGAAAATATCGCAAAATATTATTAAACGTGATTAAACTTGGTTATAATGTATATTGAATTTGCAAATAAAACAAAATTGTATGTTGAACTCTGCATTTGCAATATTTCCAGAGTCGATTTTTAATACAAATAGTAATATACAATGAAAAACATAAAAAATATACAATTTATTTATATAAAATTTACAATTTATAGATAAAAATATAAAAATCTTTTTTAAGATTTATGTGTGTGAGTGAATTTACAGGATTTACGTGTGTGAGTAAAATTTATGTGTGTGAGTGGATTTACAGGATATCGTATCGATAAGCCAGGATATCATTGAGATACAGAATCTAAATCAAAAAATAAAACTTGTATCATTATCAATCTAAAAGCAAATGTTTAAAAAATGTTATTGAATTAGTATGATTATTATTAAATTTAAAAAATAAAAATAAATAAATAAATATATATATATATATATATATATATATATATATATATATATATATATATATATATATATATATATATATATATATATATATATATATTGTGATAGTCGTAATAGCATAAAATAAGTAATTGTTTTTAAAAATAACACGACGTTTTTTATTCTTGAAATGTTTTGTAGTAAACAACTGGGGTTGATATTTGACTGGGGTCGGAGCCGGGTTTGATAAAATATAGCCAGGGCCAGGGCAGGGTTTGAGACCAGGCTGCATAAACATTTATACATCCTAAAGTATATTTTTTAAATTTAAAATTCATACTATATTTTGTATATATATGCATATATGAACATCATTGTGATCAACATGATCATCATAATCATCATAACCATCATCATCATCATCATCATCATCATCATCATCATCATCATCATCATCATCATCATCATCATCATCATCATCATCATCATCATCATTATCATCAACAGCATAAAAGCGGAAAGCTTGACAATGATAATAAAAATTATGTTGATGTTGTTGATCGCCATCATGATAATCATCATCATCTTTATTATGGCACTATGTAAGGCACACTCTTCAAATTTTCTTACTTCTACCACAACCATTTTATACTGAAGCTGCTACCACTCTACATGTTAATACCTGAATTACTTTAACTTTTTCTGAAAAAAAAGGTTGTTTGATACAACGTTTTTTCTAATCTGTCTAAGATTATGCCTACTTTTTATATCTTGTTAGAGTCACACCACACATCCATCTGATCATTTTCTCTTTTGGCAAATACTACACTATATAAATACTAAAGTTTATACAACAATGAAAGGATATTGTATGCCAGCATCTAAACAAATAACAAACAAATATGCTTATATCCATAATATGTGTGCAAAAAGTGCATCTTGGAAGCTTATATTGCTTCTGGAATAAAAGCTTGGAAGCTTTTATTACTTCTCTTCAGTTTTAAATCAAGCCTCATTTTACTCTACATCTTTCAACATTAACTACATTTTTCAGCTTTTTTATGAGAACATCTCTCTAAAGAAAAAATTGTCCTTTTTATTATTGCAATAATAAAATGTATAAATAAAGTCTTGTCTGATGTAAATCTCTGTTATTCTCAGTTTACTAAACCTTGTATCTTATCTTAGATGTCGATTCTAGAGATTTTTGGTTAGTTTTCAACAGTGTTATTAACTAAAGTGTCTTATGGATCTAAATTCTGGACTTAAAATCCACAATTTTTGTTAGACAACAAAATTCATTTATTTACTACTAAAAAATAATGCAATATTGTTGGTATTCCTATATTGACAAATAAAACCTTATAATTATTATAACATATTATATAATAATAATAACAATAATATATATATATATATATATATATATATATATATATATATATATATATATATATATATATATATATATATATTGATTCAACGCTTACATGTTTGCTGGGTATATATATATATATATATATATATATATATATATATATATATATATATACATATATATATATATATATATATATATATATATATATATATATATATATATATATATATATATATATATATATATATATATATATATATATATATATATATATATATATATATATAAAGGTTGTTCAGGATTAGTATGAAGTGTCAAAATGTCGTGAAGTGAAGTTTTTTCTATTATGCTATCAATAACATGTTTAAAAATAATTTTTACAGATTTTTGACAAGTGATTCTGAGGTCCCTCAACCCCTCCGAATTTAAACCCCATTTTTCGAGCAAAAATTAAAATCTTTTTTATTATAAAATGTTATAATTCTATAATTATAGCAACATAATTTGAACAAAATCATGTTTAACATAAAGGTAATCAGATCTACAAAAAAAAAAAAAAAAAAATCAGGGTTGGCATTACCGAATTAGGGTTGGCATTACCGAATGCTGACCCTAATTCTGAGGGTTGTATATATATATATATATATATATATATATATATATATATATATATATATATATATATATATATATATATATATATATATATATATATATATATGTATATATATATATATATATATATATATATATATATATATATATATATATATATATATATATATATATATATATATATATATATATATATGTATATATATATATATATATATATATATATATATATATTTATATATATATATATATATATATATATATATATATATATATATATATATATATATATATATATATATATATATCAAGCCTTCCCAGAAAAGGCGTGCGTTTTTTTTTTCCGTACGACCACGCAAACGTTTTTTAAGTTAGAGAACGTGATCACGGACGTTTGCGCAAGTTGTATATGCATCACTGAAAAATTGTTTTAATTTAATAACAACATAAAAAATTAAAGTAAACTTAAATAGAAAACAATAATAATAGTTTAAATAATTTGTGTGTTGCTTTTATTTTTGTTTTTTTTTAGTGGTTATTATTATCGGCAACAAATTTCATTAAGTCAAAGCAAAAAAATGAAAAAAATAAAAAAAAACAGTTTTATGCATTAAAAAGGATGACTTTTCCTATATTTTTTTTTGTTTTTTCGTTTAAAGAGGAAAGAGAAAATATGTATCGTCATCTGTTTGTAAAATATATTTGTATACGTATAATGTAACAAGTTGATATGAAGAGTTAAATTATACGATCGCGTTTGCAAACTCTGGTAAAATATTAGGTCTTTAAAATTTTAGTTCATGCAAAGCTGTGTACTTTGTATACAAGGAGCAAATTATTAAAAATTTGCTAGCGAGAAAGTTACAAAAAACAAAACAAAAACATTAAACTTACGACTACAAAAGTAATAACACTTTAGTCACTAACTGCATTATAAAAGTAATAAAACTATAACAGTGTTATTACATTTATAAAGCACTTATTACTTTTAAAGTTCATTCTTTGTTTAAATAACATTATTAATTCCAAACATTTATTAAAGTAGAAAAGCATCTAGAAAAAATAAAGCGGATATTCAAATATTATTAAAAATTTCAGGAACTTTCACTATCACTTAAACAACGTTACTTTATATAAAGTATAGCATTACGAAAAACGTTATGTTAAAACGCGCGTTAATTTTAAAATTAACCAATAAAATGTTTTTATTGGTTAATTTTAAAATTAACGCGCGTTTTTACAGTCCATTAATAACGTTTTTCATTATGCTAAACATTTAATACGATATGTTTTCATTAAGTTGTTTGTAACGTTTTTATCAGTTACTTTAGTTTTAATATTATTTGAACATCCACTTTATTCTTCTAGATATTTTTCTACTTCAATTAAAATTTGGAAATACTAATGTTGCTTAAAAAAAAAAGAATTTTAAAAGTTATAAGTGCGTTATAAAAGTGTTAACACTATTATATTGTTATTACTTTTGTAATGCAGTTAGCGACTAGAGTGTTGTTACTTTAGTAATCGTAAGTTTATTGTTTGTTTTTTTCACTAACAAATTTAGGTTGATTCTTTCCTTAAAAACAAGGAACACGATTTTGTATAAAATAAAATTTTGAATACTAGACATTTTTCCAGATTTTGCGTTTTGCATTCGCTTAATTGAACCCTTGTTGCTACATTAAAATTATACAAATAAATTTTACAAACACATTGCAATTTGTATTTTTGCTATCCTCGTAAAAAAAATTAAGAAAAGGAGTATCATTCTTTTTAGTGTAGACTTCAAAATGTTTTTTTTTGCTTCGCCTTATTAAATTTTGTTGCTGAATGTAATATATATATATATATATATATATATATATATATATATATATATATATATATATATATATATATGTATATATATATGTATATATATATATATATATGTATATATGTATGTATATATATATATATATATATATATATATATATATATATATATATATATATATATATATATGTATGTATATATATATATATATATGTATATATATATATATATATATGTATATATTATATATGTATATATATATATATATATATATATATATATATATATATATATATTATATATATATATATATATATATATATATATATATATATATATATATATATATTATATATATATATATATATATATATATATATATATATATATATATATATATATATATATATATATATATATATATATGTGTATATATATATATATATGTATATATCAGGCTT
>NC_061163.1:10308708-10348708 GCF_022113875.1 Hydra vulgaris | reverse complement strand
ATATCTGCAAATTATAGACCTATTTCAATACTACTTCTCAAAATATTACAACATATTATGTATAAAAGACTATTTTCTTAAATATTATTAACATTCTTTATAATAAACAATTTGGATTTAAAAAAGATCACTCTCCTGATCAGGCAATTGTTTATCTTGTTCATGATATTCCTAAATTTTTTGATAAAATATGCTTTAGGGGTTTTTATTGATCTCAGCAACGCTTTTGACACTGTAAATGAAGGTATTTTATTAACCAAATTAAAAATGTACAGTATTTAACACTTGAACCTTAAAGACTACCTCAAATAGACAGATTATCTGTCAAATAGACATAAAGAATACCTGTCCAATAGACAGCAATATGTTTCTCACAATTAGGGAAAAACTAATAATACGAAATTAACTTGATCTATATTAGGACCGCACTTATTTATAATATATATCAATGATTTAAACAAATCTTGTAATGTATTACACACAATCTTGTTTGCAGATGATACTAATCTATTTTATGCTCACAATGATATAAAAATATTTTTAAAATTGTAAACACAGAACAACTATATCTTGCTGAATGGTTTAAAGTAAACAAATTATCTCTGAATTTAACTAAAACAAAATATACTTTTTCCATCGCAATCATGAACGAGACAAAATTTCATTTAAACAAAACCTATGTATTAACAATTACGAAATAAAAAGAGAAGTACCATTAAAACTTCTTGGAGTACTACTTGACGAAAATATAATATGGAGAGATCATATAAATATATTGAAGGTAAAATATCAAAGAGCATTGGCCTACTTTATAGGGCAAAACTTTTTTCAAATTCAAGTTGTTTAAAACTCTTATATTTCTCCTTTATTCATTCCTGTCTTAATTACGCTAACAATGCATAGTGTAATACCAATAAAAATAAATTAAAAAAACACTTTAATAAGCAAATACATCCAATAAGAATTATATCCAATGAAAGCCGCTATATACAATGCCAACCTTTTTTTCATTAAGTTAAATATACTAAATATCTACCAAAAAAATATTTCTCATCTTCTAATTTTTATGTTCAAATTTAATAAAGGTATTATTCTAAAAACTTTTAATTCTTTATTGAAAACAAATCAGAATATATACTTAACTAGATATTAAAACACCTATATACTACCCAAAAGTTATTTTGCGGCAACTGAGTTTTCAATTTCAATTGGAGGACCAAAGACATGGAATAAAATATAGTTATAGAATATTATGAAGGAATCAAGTGGAAAGAAAAAGAAACTAGTCAAAAATTATTCTATCGATTGACAAAAATTACAAAAAAAAAAGAAAACTTTTAGAATCAAAGAGATTTTTTTTGACAAAAAGAAGGTTTAATAATTATATTATTTTTATATTTTTTTATATTTATTTATATAATTATTTATATAATTATTATATAAAGAATAATTATATTATTCTTTATTTTAATAATTATATTATTCTTTATAACAAATATATATAAAAATGGAAATAATTACATAAAATGAAAAACTTTTTCTCATACTGTCTGAAAAGAGGTTGTTTAAGTGCAAAACAAAAATTTCGGGTTGGTATAATTTTGAGTTGTGTAGGTTTATTAAAAGGGCTGATTGCTTATAAAATAATCTAGAGTAATAACAATAAAGTTTATTCTTAAAGTTATTAAAGGCCAAGTAATGTAAAATAAATAATAATTTTTGTCTGATAATAAATAAATGAATTAGAATAACAAATAAATTTTTCCTTTTTTGGTTATTATTGAATAATCAGTTATAAAAAATATAATATATTTTTACAAAATAGTAATCTTATTTGCACATATTAAGTTTTCAGCAATTGATATGAAGAGTACTCATAGGTAGGTGGATGTTATATAATAAAAGGTCACAATGTAAAATAACAGACATTAATTTTATAATAGAATACTCGCAAATATTTATAATAAAATAATACAGTGTTATTAATACTATAAAAACAATTGTCCAGGGTTAGATAGTTTTTAAAATTGCGTCAAAAGGATGAAAACTTGATGTCACAATTGATAGCCTTTCCTGACCCATGGACGAACTTAATTATGTCTTGATTAGTTTCAAGCGTGAAAAACTCCTTCTGCGCTTGCCATAGTTACAGGTATAGTCAGTAAAATTCTATACGTTATAAATGCATTTAGAAATGGGTTTTGAATCTGGTAATTAATATCAAAATCTTGCAGCTGTTTCCACCTCAGCCAGTAGAAGTTCTCGAAGAACCTTAAGTTCAGAAAAAAGGTCATTTCCGCAAACATTCTTTTCTTATTCTAAGCTTAGGAACAACTCTAGGTCTTTACATCTTTGAAACAATTTATCTTCTTTTACTTCTTTTAGTTTTTTTACAGGATACAAAAATCAAAATATAGTATCGTAATTAGTTATTTGTTCAAACCTTCTGCAATAACAAAAAAAAAATCCGCTTTAAACATTTGTTAGGCGGATCCTGCCATAGGGTCTCCCTCGTACTCAAATATTCTTGTTTTCTTTCTCTGCCTGGTTTCTTTGAAATTTGGTTTTAACCAAGATTTTCACTAAGTTCTCTTGCAAACAATGTTGCCGGCACAAAACCTAAATCGAAATTTCTGAAAAAAACTGAACTAGCTTTTGAAGTAAATGCGACGCAACTCCAAGGTGAATTTTTTGAGTCTGTAAGCTTTTTTTTCATAACTTATTTTATTCGTAACTGGTGGTGTTTTACTAATGGCTTTTTTTTTGGATCCTCAGTGAATTCAACTAGTTCAACTAATGCACTATGAACTTGCTTAATTTGATATCGAAGCGCTCCAGTTTACTTTCCCAACAAGTGTCACAGGACATTTTTACAGTCAGATTTAGTAAGTGTTGAATAAAATTTGCCATCGCATTTTTGACAAAGAAAAAAGCACATAAATTTTTTGTACAATACCGAAAATTGTCATAGATTTAGATAATCATTTTGCTGCGTCCCAAATCGTATAGGAATCGTATAAAAACATAGCTCTGAAAATTGAAGCAAAGTACTCTAATTTGATCTTGAAGTTTAAAAATCACACTAAAAACGCTATTATTCACCATCTTTTTTGTACTCTGTTATGATTAAAATTCATTCAAAAGTAAACTTTGAAAATAACATAAACAACCTGGTTTTTTATGTCAACAAAAATCGAAACTGTTTTTTAGTAGCTACTGATTTAGAGATAGGCAAGGGCTTCAAGGAAGAATAATGATATAAATTGATACCTGCCCCAACCCTGACCCTTCGATGTGTTGTCAACTCTCTTGCGAGTTCTCCCTAAATCAGTCGATGTATGTACTGAAGCCCTCGCCTATCCCTAAATCAGTAACTAAGGGCAAGAGGGCAAAGGTTAACAATCAGAATTTTACGCCACTATTCTGCAACATTACCTTTAAAAGTTTAATTAATTTTTTAAATATAAAGAATAATTTATGTAAAAAAAAAAGTTTATTTTTTAATTATAATTAATAATTGTATTTTTTTTTAAACTATGTAAATTTTAGTATCGATGAAAATAAAAACCGGGTTACGTAATTAAAAATAAGATTTATAAAAAAGTGTTTAGTTGGGCCGAGTCTATTCGCACGACCGTCGTGCAAATAACGAAAATAAGCTTATTCGCACGACCGTCGTGCAAATAACGAAAATAAGCTTATTCGCACGACCGTCGTGCAAATAACGAAAATAAGCTTATTCGCACGACCGTCGTGCAAATAACGAAAATAAACTTATTTGCACGACCGTCGTGCAAATACGAAAATAAGCTTATTCACACAACCATGTAAAACAATAAAAACGGCTTTTAGCACGACTATTATATGCGTGTATATGTATATTACATGTATACATTTACAAATTAATTGAAATCAAAAGAACAACAACAACAATTCACGGTATAAAATTTGTTTAAAATGCACATCCTATTTGTTTAAAATGCACATCTGACGGAAAAAAGCAGGCAAGGATCCCTATTTTCTTACAAAATTTGCAATTATAGCTACGCCAGCCAATATCTAAGTCCACCATTAAAATTTTTTAGCGATGGTGGTAGTCTAATGTGGCAGTTTACAGAGAATTCCAGTTTTTTTACTACAGCATTTGTAAAAAAGTTATGTCTTTTATCATGTTTCAAAAAAATTTCGGCTTCTTATTCAAATTATTCGGCTTGTTCTAAGACTTTACTTAGATCCTCAATAAACTGGTCCGATTTATGACGTTACAAAATTGATTCAATCAATTCTATTAATTGTTTTGTACTAGTTGTATAAGTTCACTGTTTAAGGTCACTACGCACACGGCGAATTTGAAGGGTAACCGTGTTAAAGGTGAAAGTGAAGGGTAGTTTAACTAAGACTTGTTAAACGTTTGTCGTATATTAGGTGATTAGTGTCTTAACCCAATTTTGATACTGAATTCTTTCAATTGTATTTATACATTCTCTGCATCGATAAGTCTAGACAAGTATAGTCACTAATATGTTAAGGCGTGATATATATAGTATATATTACGCCGTAAACTCCAAATAGAAAGTTCAAAATAGATTATATTTTCTCTTATACATTTTGACTTAGTTAATATTAAATTTTAACTTCTATACACTTATATTTGATCTATTTTTATATAATCGCAATTACTGTGTATACTGTGCAACTAATTACTGTGTATATTGTGCAAATAATTGTTTTTTAACTCTAAGTTTGTAATACTTTTTTATTTACATGGGTCAAGGCAATAGGTACCACTTGCTGGTTCTATATTCTATAAACCTATAACATTTAGAGAAAGAGTTATTCAAATAAAGTAGTAACGGTTGAAAGGTACTCAGACATCCAGTTTTGGCATTCCTAATACAAATCAACTTTTGGCTGGAGTAGTTTTTAAACTTCTAAAATAAAATATCTCTTTATAAACTCATTCAGATTTCAAGAAATGTGTAATACGCGCAGCTGCAGAGAAAACACAAGAAAAATGTGTAATAATTATATTCTGGTTAGCAAAACTTTTTTTAAATATCATTTTCATCATCGCCTCGGATATGACTATCTTTACCAACTTGAAACAGAGGAGAAACTTGGTTAAACTTATATAATACCGTTTATACTGATTAGCTTTGATATCTCGACATACTAAAACATAAAAATTTAGTTTGCACACCCATTTCAAATTCTTTTAAAATGAATGCAAGAAAAGGAAATAAAAAATTAATTTTTTATTTACTTTACCTATTGATGCCTTATATATTTTACATCTATCGACTATTGTTCCTTTACGTTTATTTACCATAAGATGCTTAAACCCTAAGCACCTTAGGGTAAAAAACCGTAAAGGAACAATAATATTGGTATTGTAAAACATATAAGGTATCGATAGGTAAAGTAAAAAAAAATAATTTATTCTTATTTCATACAGGGAGTTTTGGAGGGAAATAAAAGGAAGTGGGAATTATATCCCAGACCTAATTAACGGGGTGTGGACAGGCGTAATAAAAGGGTTGATGGGAAAAGTTTTTATTTTTTATCGGTTATTAATATATATTTTTTTAAACTTTTTTAAAGTTTTGAGATGTAACGTTTTTATTGTTAACAAGTATATCAATAAACGGGGGTAGGGGGTCTTAATACGCTTAGGATAGGTGGCAAAATTTTCAAAAATTAATAAATACCCGCTCCTTAAATAAAATACCTTAGTTAGCTGCATGAATTACAATGCCAATGTAAAGAGTTTTCAGAATTATCAAATATATTCTTTGGAATGGAAAGGCATGAAACGTGAAACCACTCCTTACAATTGTCGCATTTAACCATTTTTTCTTCTTTATTATCAGGAAGACGACATATGCAATATAGTGGTAAATTAATTGGTTTAGGTAGTTTTTTCTTTTATCGTTCATTAGTCTCTATAGGGAATGGCGTTAAGTAATTGTCACTGAAGCATTTTAATAAATGATCTTGCATAAGTTCTTGCTTAAAGCATTTTATGCTTGGATCATAATTGTAACATAAATCTGTTGCTGCTGCAATTGCAAAAAGACCACAATCAAGCCCACCAGATTGTTTTTGGAAATCTTTGAACTGTAATTTCAAAAAAGGTTCTTTGACCATCATGATTGATCCTACTTGCATCTTTCCACTAACACCTAAGTCATAATATAAGGAATCAAAAACATCAACTGAGTTAAGATGGGTACTTAAAAAATTTGAAATGGTAAGCAAATGCATTGCACCATTATGTAAAATTTGAACAAACTTTCCAGATTGCACTCTAAAATGAAGTTTTGACCAAAGAATAGGGTCTTGTAATCCTTTTACATCTGGAAACTGCATGGATAAAAGCTTTTGTGCTTTGTTTATGTGCAAATCAGATAACATCTCGAATGAGTCCTTAATGGAGAATAGTTGAAGATCTATGACAGAGTGTTGCTTTTTTAATAACTGTTCCTTATGAGCAGTTTTGCCTAAAATTCGCTGACACGATTGATGGTAAGGATCATTATACAAACCCCGCTTCCTTTTGAGCCTTGCTTTTTTAATTTTGACATTTCCTACAACTGGAGGGACTTTAGGTAAGCATACATTTGCTAAATTATTAAAAATGTTTATTGCTTGGCCGGTGCAGCATTCAGATTTAGTTGTAGGAAGATCTTTGAAGTTTACGCTGTCATTTAGAGAAGATTGATTTGGAGATAAAACGCTTCCTTGATTTTGAAGTTGTTCATTTAAATTTAGACTAGATGGTAAAGCAGAGAACAAAGATTCAGAAAAGTTTGGAGAACTGGACATCTCTGGCAAATCAGACATTTCGGGCAACTCTGACGTTTCTAGAAAATCTGACATTTCAGGCAAATCTGAGATTTCAGGCAAAGCAGACACTTTGGGCAAATTAGAGATTTCAGGCAATGCTTGCGCTTCCATATCAGAAATTATAACTTTTTCCCCAGCTAACCACAATTTATAAATTAAATTTAAGGAATCAATTTTTTCTTCAAACTCGTTCATTCCGAGAGTGGATAAATAATCCGAAATTGGTTTACATAGATTCATGGCAGTTTTAAATTTCTGATCTTTAGAAAATGGCACTTTTAGTGCCTTTTTTTCGGTTTTATTAGTTTAAAAATGAAAAACATTTTTAGCCTGATTATGCAAACTTCTGGTCTTACGAGAAAGCCAACTTTTTTTTTGATAGCTTAAATGCCATCGCTCTCCTGCATCATCTGCTTTAAAAATAGCATCACCATTTACTATTTTCACTGCCATTGTATGTCGGCAAGGAAGTTTCATAGTAACCTGCAAAGGACACGAACATACTTTATTTAACACTAACAAATCTGTGCAAGACTTTTTTAATTCTGCAATTACAATTCCAGCAGCATATTGAGTTAGAACTTTTACAATATCATCTGTAACTACATCTTCATCAGTACCTAATCTATATGGCTCTTTAAAAGATTGATTAAACTCAATATGAGCCATTTGTTCAAATTTACAAGTATGTAACAAAAGGATACCTTTTACTGCCTCTGCTAAAGACATTTTCCTAGACAATATGTTTTTAATTTTTTGGTTATGGGACTCGGACCTGTTATTTGTTGTATTACCAAGATTAACATACTTGATAGTTTCATAGTATGCCCAATACTTAACTTGGTGTGGCAAGCCCCAATTTTTGTTATAGTATGCCATTACAACTTCTGGTGCAACTGTAGCAAGATGACCCAAATTTATATCAAACAATTTCTTTGATTTTGCATACACAAGCAATTTAAATATTTTTTTTAGATTATCTTTTTCTATACTAGCTAAACCTTGTTTATTTAAAAATCTTTAAAATGCTTGCAAAACATAAAACTTACACAGTTGGATTTCTGCTGTAGGCATAACCTTGGAAACTGCACCTATTTCTTTCAGGTCCTTGTCAAGAATGACAACCTTTACTTGGTTAAGATTCAGTATAAGTTCAATTTCTGAAAACACATCATGCAGAGTGTTTTCAGTTTCTTGTGCAATGAAAGCATAACCAACAGCCTGACCTGTTCCATTTCCATCCTCAACTAACAGAGTGAATAAAGGCATTCTTAATTTGTTTGTGCAATATGTGCAGTCAATCAATAGCACTTCAGGAAACATATCGAACACCTGCTGCATATCTCCACTTGTTAGTAAAAGAAACTGCAGAACACCGTCTGAATCAACTTGAACAGATATAACTGTATCAGGATCTTTTTCACCTGAAATTAAAAATCAAACTTTAACTAAAACTTTTAGATAATATGTAAATAAAATAAATTGATTAATAAAGTGTATTATTTAAACTATATTTGAACTATAACCCATTTAACTTAAAGTACAATAAACCTCTGAATAAATCTCTGAATACATTTAGGTTAAAATTATCAGGCGTTTGCTGCCTCTATATATATACTCTAAATCATAAATTCTGTAAAATACAAAAATTGAAAAAGAAAAGTTAGAGAAGAAGGACATTAGTTCATCGATCAATAAAGCCTCATTTGATTTTTCACAATTGCGTTCTAGTTCAATTTTTTTATTTATGTTGAATAAATCTTTCGATGTTACTGTTTTTCTTTCTTTATTTTTTAAATATTCTTTTAAAAAACAGACTTTAACACCAAGTTTAAACATTGTGCCAATATCATCTTTAACTATTTCTCTTAACCGGCGTTGTTCAGGGTAATGCATAAAAGCAGTTCTATGAAGGCATAAAAATAAATACAAATAAAATAAAAATTTAAAAATAAAAATTACAATAAAAAATACAAATTAACTCAAAAAAGTAAAAAAAAGCACAATTTTTTTGCAAAATAAACTAATAATAAAATATAGTTGTACTAACCTGCTGACTTCATGGTTATGGTTAGCCTGAAGTTGCTGTACTACTAGTTTTGTTTTATCTTTATTAATACTAATATAAAGTTTGGCACAACATCCAATTTTGAAAGAGCTAAAAAAAAAAGTAGTGAAAATCTTCACTTTCTGAAAATTATTGAGTTCTATCAGTGGGTAGTGAACATTATAATGTAAACTACCCACAGAGAAGTTGTAGTTGATATGAGATCTTATTCAAGCTCGAATGCCAGCTTCCACAAGCCAGCCAAAAACAAGCAAAAAATAATTAAAATGAAATTTAGCATATACAAATAAAATATTAGATTTCTTTTCTTTTAAAAAACTTTTAGATAAAAATAAATTAGATAAACAAAATATTTAAAACCTTTGATTTGGGCGAATTCCTTTCCCTTTTGTTCTCTTAACTCCTCCATGCTTGCATAAATATGTTACATTTCTAAATTTAAACTTCTCATCAAAATGTTTTGAATTCTGACTCAAACCCTTATTAGCCAATGTAACAGTTTTGCTGTTACATTTAGTCCACAAAATGTTTGTAAATGCCGACCAAGAAGCCAATTTGTTTTCAAATTCAGCAAAGTTATCAAACTCATCTCCTTGTTTAGTTTCAATATTCATGACTAATTTGATAAGATAAAACTAAAAATATAATTAAGGTTTATTATGCAATCATATTTATAGCAAAAATAAATTAAATAAATCAGTTTATTCCAAACAAACTTCCTGATTGAATTCTACCTTTTTGAATAGCACATGCGTATTTTATTTATAGTTTATATATAACCGTGGTCGTGCGAATAAACTTTATTTCGTTATTTGCACGACGGTCGTGCGAATAAGCTTATTTTTGTTATTTGCACGACGGTCGTGCGAATAAGTTTATTTTTGTTATTTGCACGACGGTCGTGCGAATTGACACTTCGGTTTAGTTGCATTTAAAAAAGATAGGGAATATTAGCGTTTTTTGTGTAATATTTTAAACTTCAAGATCTAATTAGAGTACTTTGCTTTAGTTTTCAGAGCTATGTTTTTATACGATTCTTAATCAGCATAAAGTTCTCATAATCAAACATAAAAATAGGGGGTAGAGATGTAAATTAGTACCAGTTTTGTATGTAATTTAAGTTATACATTTTAATTGATGGTTCTAAATGGCTACACAGAAAACATCATTCTAAAGTTTTTTGTTTTAATATTTGTTATGCAAGTTATACATATATATATATATATATATATATATATATATATATATATATATATATATATATATATATATATATATATATATATATATATATATATATATATATAATTTTCAAAATTACCAGATACAAAGTATAATTAAATTTAAAATGGCTGCTGGAACAAGATGGAGAAATGATTCTTGTCTACGCCAATATTTGGGATCTGGAAAAGAGTTGCCAACAGCTGAACTGCCAACACTGAGAGGTGTCCTAAGATATGGTATTTTTTAAAAGAAACAAGCAAACTAAACAGAAGAAACTATAGTAATTCTGATTTGATCCAGGATATTTATAATAAACTTTCAGAAAAATGGCAAATGGCCAGTGTTTTATTTGTGCCTCCCGTAATTAGTTTAAAACATAATTTGGTAACAAGACTTAAAGTTGCATGGAACAAAGCTAACCTGATTTCTCAAAATAGAGCAAGTAAATTTATAAAACAAAAGTTTAATTTAATTATTGACAAACTATTTGATTTGGTGGAGTGTAACTGTAAAATATCTCTTTTTTCTGAGCGAGGCTGTTCTACTGACTGTAAAGTTGGTGCCCACATTACCTGGATATGTCCTTGGGAGAGAAAAATACCAATAAATGAACTGGTTTATATAAAAGGTATGAGTGAATATATGAAAGTCACTATAAAAGTGTTAGTAAAGCAGAAAACCAAATTTTATTATACTATACTGATTTCTTTGATTATTTAAAAAATAAAATTTTTTTTTAATTTGTCTGGTTGTAAGCAAATTGTTGTCACATTTTTTTAGCCCAACAAGAAAAGATTGGATCTTTAAGCTCATATCAATTTGGGCCTGCTGATTTGATGGAGTCCAAAAAGTTCAAAAAAGTGCAAAGTTGCAAACGAAGAAGAGAAGAAGAAAAACAAATGAGAGAAAAAAAACACACTGATCAAAAAGAAAATAATACGCAATATGAACAAGATAACGAACATGAAAATTATGAAGAGAAATCTAATGAAAATGAGATTTTTTCTATTCAAAAGCCTTGTACAAAATATTTAAAAAAATCTAGAAATTATGAAGATATCTCTAATATTGCATTGGCCAGTATTCAATATGGTGATGGTTTAAGAGCAACTGCAGCCATAGCTACTGCAGCATGGGTAGATGGAGGACTTGTAGCCCAAAGTGACACTAGATTAATAATAGATCACAGTAAAGTTCGGAGAGCTAGGGATAAAGTCATGAATGAAGTTGCTGTTCGGTTTGATGATTATTGTAATAAAGAGATTATTGACTGCATATTTTTTGATGGGCGAAAAGATCTTACTAAAGTATTTTTAACTGTAGATGGATCAGACAGACAGTATCCGGCTAAAGTAAAAGAAGAACATTACACTGTTTGTTCTGGTGATGATAAGTATTTATTTCATTTTACTCCAGCTAAAGAAGCAAAAAAGAACCATGCTGAAATTATAGCAGATAAGATTATTGAGTATACTGCAATGAGAAACATTAGTACACACTTAAAAGCAATTGGCGGAGACTCTATCAATGTAAACACTGGTTGAGATGGAGGAGTAATGCACTTTATGGAGCTGAAATTAGGGCGAAAGTTAAATTGGATTGTCTGCGCTCTACATACCAATGAATTACCACTCAAACGTTTAATTAAATTGTTAGACGGAGAATCTAAAAGCGGTACAAAATGGAGTGGACCCATTGGAAGCTTACTTGATGAAGCAACCAATCTTGAAATTAACCCTTTTTTTAGTAGAGTGGAAACTGGTGAGCCTCTAATTAACTTGAGTAATGATGTGGTTAAAGATCTTTCAACAGATCAGTATTATGGCTATCAAATAGTTAAAGCTATACGCAGTGGTCATGTTTCTCAGCAACTAGTACTTCTGGAAATTGGCCCTGTTAACATGGCCAGATGGCTAACAACAGCCAATAGAATATGTAGAATTTGGATATTTCATCATGGTCTTCAAGGCAATGCAGCCCAAAACCTTCTTAAACTAGTCGAGTTTATTGTAGGAGTGTACTTTCCTGTCTGGTTTAACATCAAAGTTAAATATAGTTGGACAGAAGGACCAAAACATGTTCTTTACCAGCTTAAGTTGCTTCAACACCAGTCACTCGATATTCAAAATATGGTCATTCCAACTATTAAGCGATCTGCTTAGTATGCCTTCTCTAATTCTATTCTTCAAACTATGCTTTGTTGTGAAAATAAAGAGGAGAGAGATTTCAGTGTAAACAAAATTCTTGAAATAAGAGGAGAAGGTAATGAAAATGTACAACTTGGAGATCTATCTGTTAGACCAAGAAGGACACCAGATATCAATACTAAAGCAATTTGTCTCAAGGACCTTATTGATTGGAATGAAGCTTTGGAACCACCTTTGACTTGTTGCATGACAACTAAAGATATTAAAGAGTATTTTTTTAAACCAATGATTGTATCAAACTGGTGTTGCCACACTCAAGCTGTCGAAAGATGTGTAAAAAAAGTTACCCAGGCTTGCGAAAATGTTTTTACAGAAGATAGAAGAGATGGTTGGATTAAAGGACAAGAGCTGTCACAGAAGTTGATGTCACGAAATCTATCTAAACAAAACCTTATTGGCTTGACAATGTTTAAGAATTAATCTTTATTGTACTTTATTTTAATGTGCTAGTAGATGTTTTGTGGATCTATATGAAAGTTTTATTTTTAATTCCAAAACAACTTAATTTTACAGTTTTAGTGGGAGGTTGTGGGAGGGGGGCAAACCACCCTAGTTGTTTTTATACAAATAGTTATATTTTTTTTAAATAGAGATAACGTTTTTTTGCGTTTTGTAAGTTTTTTTTTTTAAAATACTTCAATTTTTTTAAGTTCATACCTCCCCCTCCCCCAGGGGTTTTGGTAAAATAGTGTCACTGGTTCCCTGGTAGCTAAAACTTTTTTTTTTTTTTTTTGTTGACGGTTCTAAACTTGTAATATTATACCTCACCCTTTTTTAAATTATGCGAGTCAAAATTCAAAAAAAAAAAAGTATGACACACCCTATTCCATAGCTTCGAACAATGGTTTGCATTGTTTGTTCGCTTTTATCACATACGAAGGAAAATCAAGTTGATAATTTTTTAATTAATAAATAATTGCGCGGGTAATTAGGTACTTTTGGTATATATATTATTGTTATATTATTTTCATTAAACCAAAACATTTTCTTATTTTTTAACGACAGTAACGCCTTTTATTTTTTAACAAGAGTAAGGCGTTGCTGCGCGTGGCCTTACTCTCGTTAACAATATGTAAAAGTTTTGATTTCTCGTGTTTAGGATGGCCTCGTGTTTAGCGGCTACTCCACTCGCGCCACCCTAAAGACGGCTCTGTATATATATATATATATATATATATATATATATATATATATATATATATATATATATATATATATATATATATATATATATATATATATATATATATATATATATATATATATATATATATATATATATATATATATATATGTATATATATATATATATATATATATATATATATATATATATATATATATATATATATATATATATATATATATACAGTTAAATAGCACCACTAAGCGTATTTTCCTTTTTGTTAAGAAAATACCATGCAAAATAAAAATTTTTTATAGCTTTACTGTTTAAAATTTTAGCTAACATGTTTATTTTCTGAAACAAATTATTTTGGGGAAAAAACTGCTTGGTGTTGCTCGATCTTAATCAAAAATGCCAGTTCTGACCGAAAAATAAAACAGCACCACACACTATTCTGTTGTAAAATACTCTGATAATGATAAAAATAATTGTGAAAATAGCAAGCGTTGGGTTTAATTTTTGCTGTTTTGTTCGTTTTATGTTAGTGCGTATTAGTAGGAGACATTTACATATAAAAATGGGACGCGGAAAGCATTGCAGTGCAGAAAAACGAGAACTGATCCGAAAGTTGATATCAGCAGGGAAACTTTATAGAGAAATTGGTCGTTTAGTCGAGGGTTTCTATAAAATGATAAGAAATGCCATAAATTTCAAGAAAAGTCTGAAACACGTGGTCGAAAACGTTCTATTTCAACATCGCTTAGTCCGATAGTTTTGCGTTTGCTAAAAAAACACTCAAATTGACCACTCAAAAAATGGAGGAATATTTTATAGACAGACGAAAGTAAGATTGTGCTTTATGGTGGAAAAGGCTCTCGGGCGTATGTCAGAAGACCGCCGACTGCAGAATACAATCCAAAATATACCATATAAACTGTTTAACATGGAGGCTATAGTACAATGATATGGGCATGCTTTTCTTATTACGGAGTAGGGCCTATTCATCTCATTACTACTATAATGGATCAATATGTTTATGTTGATATATTAGATAAAGTGGTGTTGCGTATGCAGACTATGAAATGCCGTTTTCATAGAGTCTTCCAACTGGACAATGACCCAAAGCACACTAGCAAAAAGGAGAAGAATTGGTTTGAGGAGCATAAAGTGAACGTTATGGAGTGGTCAGCACAGTCGCCAGATCTTAACCCAATCGAGAATTTGCGGGCTGACGTAAAGGAGGTGGTTGCTGATGCCAAACCCACCACTTTTTACTTTTAAATATGTATTTAAAAGATTTTCAAATTATCAAAAATAGTTAAAAATTCTAATTTCTACCAATTTTTGGTGGTGGTGCTATTTTATTTTTCGCAGCTGTATATATATATATATATATATATATATATATATATATATATATATATATGTATATATATATATTTGTATATATATATATATATATATATTCACATTTATATTCATATATATATATATATATATATATATATATATATATATATATATATATATATATATATATATATATATATATATATATATCAAATCACAAAAAATTTTACCAATGGTTAATTCATCTTATAAAACAAGGCAACCCCTAAAATTGCTTCTTTTAGTCTAATTTTTGGTACACATGATCCTAGGTGATAAAGGAACACAGGCAACCTTGAGGAGAATGTTTTTTGTGACATTTTTTTTTTCTATTACAATCTGAATCACCCTAATATATATATATATATATATATATATATATTTATATATATATATATATATATATATTTATACATATACATATATATATATATATATAATATATATATATATATATATATATATGTATATTATATATATATATATATATATATATATATATATATATATATATATATATAAATATATATATATATATATATGTATATATATATATATAAATATATATATATATATTTATATTTATATGTATATATATATATATATGTATATATGTATATATATATATATATATATATATATATATATATATACATATATAAATATATATATATATATACATATATATATATATATATATATATATATACATATATATACATATATATATATATATATATATATATATATATATATATATATATATATATATATATATATATATATATATATATATATATATATATATATATATATATATATATATATATACAAGCAGTAAGCAACCCGTAATACGGGTTATTAGTAATTAAATAATTGCTTACGGTTACCAACAAAAAAGACTACGTTAACATCCGTAAAGTTCTATTTAAGATCTGTTACAACACAGCAGGTACCATAAAAAGAAAGTCAAGTAAAGCCTTCCAATGCCTAAAAAAAGGAACGAAAAATAATTACAAAGTATTATATGCATTTTATTGTTGATAGAATGAAGATATAACAACTTAAAAAAATTGCTGTAATAGCCCAGTTCTATCAACACAAAACACATTAACAATAGCGCATAGCATAAGATATTTGTAAGCACACATTACTATGTTTCTTCAAAATGATTAAAAAAAAAAAGATTATATAAAGGCTAGACAACTTAACGTAGTAAATAACGTAATAACGTATAACACCACAACGTAAGATATTTTATCAACTAAAATACTTGAGCTAAAAAGATTTTATTGATTACAATGTTGAACAATTTTATCCTAAAATACCAAGCAGCTCATAAAATTTTTTATATACATGGTCGTTATCAATTGTGGCATTAATAAAACTTATATAATTACTTTTTTTTAAACTAAAAAGTAATTATATAAGTTTTATTGATGCTCCATGCACTAACTCTCTTTCAACTCTTATCTAAGAGTAAACAAAATTATTTTTACCTTTATTATGTAAAGCTCCAGCTTCTCTTTAACTGTCAACTAATGATTAATAGAGTAAATTTCATATCATTAAATTTACAAAATTAAAACCATGTTTCAACAGTAAGCAAACTAATCAAGTGATAACAAAGGCAACTAAAAAAAAAAGAACATAATTACGTTTGAATTTATAAAAAAATTTAATATCATTTAAATTTAAAACTATTTGACTTAAATTGTTTTAAAGTGTTTAAAATAAAATCAAATAAACACACATTAACACCGCTTGACATTGAATTCTGGCAAGTAAGTTTTCTGCTCGCCGAGCAGCATTTCTTATATTTCAACAACTTTTTTTTTTATTTTATTTTAGGTGCTCCAAGAAGTCCTCAAGGTCTTATCACAGAGCACCGTGAATAAGCATTTAATAGAAAGCTCACGCCTCCTTAGATTTTTATTTTTCGATTAAAAGTTGTCTATCAAAAATAAAAATAAAAATTTATTTACATCAATAAATTGTAATTTAACAAAGAATCTAGACAACAATACATAATCTAAAAGTGTAAAAAATGAAGTAATATCACTCAATATGCCTCAGCCTATTTCTTGCATTTCTGTGACGACTATTTTCAACTTGCCTAATCACACTGTCCTCATTTTGACTTAAATTATTCATGGCTTGCCATGCAGCATATCTAGCATTGTGTTGATTATTAATTTCATCCCGCCTCAGCCCATTTCTTGCATTTCTGCGACGATTATTTTCAACTTGCTTAATAATATTTCCATCATTTTCTAAACTAATAGCCACTTCTAGCCTTATATCATCCATTTAAACTTCACTTTTAATTGATAGTAGTAACAAAAAATTTTAAAAGAATCTTGAAGATTGTGATTTTTTTTTTACTTCTCTAAATTGCACACACACAAAGAATAATTTTTAAAACATTACATAGGAAATTTTCATTTAAAATAAACCAAATTATACAACAATATTGTGAGTTTTTTATAAAAACATTTTTTTAAATATATCCGTTAAAAGATGTTTAAACAAAAAATAAACTTATAAACATAATGTAAATAAAAAAGTTAACCAATAGTAATAAAAAAAAAAAATAATAAAAAATTTAATGATAAAGGGTACTGTTAATACAAAAAAAAGAAGACAAAAAATAAAAAGTAAAGTATTTGTAAACCGCTTTTAGTAAACTTTAATACTACTTCTATAAAAAAAATTGTATAAAAAACATGCAAATATTTTAACCTTCACAAACAATGACTGTTCAAAAGTTGTAGTTTAATTCATTTTTCTAAATTCTAAAGAAAAAAAAATTTTAACAGCATCACTGAAATGCTAACAATATAATAAGCAACATGACAAAGTTTATCAAAGATTAATTATCTGCTTTTTTATTACTTAATCTTTTTTCCAATATTTTATATTATTTATTACACATTAAAATCAAAAGATTAAATTTATTAAAGCTTAACATAAGTTAAAAGCTATAAACACTAAATTATTAAATTCAAAACAATCAAAAGAAATAAAATTTGCTGGAAATCATCTAATTAGTTTAAAATTATAACTTAAAAATATTACAAATTTAAATGTGATTTTTGTTATAATTAATAAATTGCTGCAGTACATTTTTTCAAAAATGATTAACTGATATGGTATATATTCGAAGCAATATAATAGCCATGTAATATTGTGAATCAAAAATTAAAGTAATAAAAACTATAAATAATAATCTAAACAAATACTAAAAAAATAAAAACAAACAATTTAGAATATATATTTTTTTAATGAAAATAAAAACCAAGGAAAAAACAGCAACAAAAAAATTAATATTAAAAAAATTAATACTAAAAAAGTTAATATCTTCACTGATTGAATATATTAAAAAATTGTTTCTATTTTTTACTTGGTGCCTCCCAGCACCCCTGTATGGATGAGCCCTCCATTTGAAAGAGGGCTATTCCATACCATTATTACTGCAACATTTGTTAATGGACCTCTCAGAGTGGTCCTGGGTGCTGGGAGCAATATAGTCTGTAGCTGCTCCAATTTAGATCTAAAGAAAAAATAATAATATAATAAAAAATAGATATTTGCATTAAAAATAATAAAATGAAAACTCCTAATATAGAAAAATTAAAAAAAAAAAACGTGGTAAAACCCTTTTAAGCAAACTTCAATATTATTTATTTGAAAAAAATATTAGTAAAAATTTTTAAAAAATTCACTAAACTTAACAATATTTTGTTCTTCTATACCACATAAATACATCATTTGATAAATAAAAAATGTAACAAATAAGTAAATAAGAAAAAAATTACATACAAAAAAAAGAAATCATTGTACCTGATAAAGCTGATGTGATTTACCAGAGTAGTAGTAGTAGTAGGCTTTTAGTGAATCTAAATATTAATTTTAGTGAATGATTAAATGCAGTGAGGTCTAATAATGAAATTAACTATGTATCATTTTTAACAGTAGACAACAACTTGAAGGTAAACCAAATGTATATCAACTCAAAAGATTACAAAAAAGCAACATCACAACAACAATAGCATTCACCATAAGTTCATATAATATGCATATATCAGTAACAACATTACGCAAAATGTTATTAAAATACATTATGTATTTTAAGAGTAATTATTAATAAAGGCTTGAAAACACCTAGACCTAAAGCAGTAACAGTTTGAAACAAAACACTGCTTTGTAACCCTTTTAAAAGGTTAGCCAGCCAAGTCACTTACTGCAAAGGGCCTTTGCAGTAAGTGACTTGGCTGGCAAGGTTGACAAATCTTGCTTAACACGTTTACCAATTCACAGCACTTTGAAAACATATATAAACATATTTATACACTTTTATAAAACAATTATATAACTTATATTAACAAATACACAAACAATAAAAAAACATGTTATATTATTATAAAAACACATTGATAAAAAAAGCTATAAAGCACATTTTACAATATACACATAATTATCAAAAAAGCAATGCAAACAATAAACATATAACTTGAATTGTGCAAACAAAAATTTTAAAAATGGCATGAAAAAATTTTAAAAGATTCAAAGTAAACAAAGTATAAATATTTATATACAAACAAAACTCTTTACCTTTTTCTTTCATAAGAACTGTAGTTCTCATAACAAAAATTTAATCTTTACATACAATAACATGTGACATGTCAGTAGTGGCACGAAATTTCAATTTATTTTTCTAAATTTTCTAAAAAAGAGCAAAAACAGTTAATAGCATCACAGAAATTTCATGGTAGTAATAACCAATTTTATTGAAATTAGTATAACTTTTTTGTTGCATTAGTATAACGTTTTTGTTGCATAAAAAAATAATTAAACCTCATCCTTACCTCTATCTTCCTTTTAAAAAATAGAAGATATGCTCAATAAAAACTGCTAGAAAAAAATAAAGCCAAAAGAAAAACTAAAACAAACAAAATGTAAACGATTTAAAAAATTAAAAGGAGTGATCCTTTTTATTTTATTTTTAATAAAAAATATTATGTATAAATTGCGAAACTATTTTCAATGCTTATATGATCTTAACGATGATTATTATAATATGATCTTAACGATGATTATTTATCTTAATATGATTCTTTATGTAATATTTCTAAAGTAATCTTAATATTAATTCAATTCTAAAGGTAAAAAGTTTTAACTCGGTTGAAAGATCTTTCTCTAATAACCGCGTGCATTTTGAGAACGTTCAGAAAAGTTCAGAAAAGCCTAGTAACTAATTAAAACTGCTTTAAAAACGAAAGCGAAACGACATTGAACATTGAACATTGAATTTTTACAGTATTCATATTTAGATATATATATATATATATATATATATATATATATATATATATATATATATATATATATATATATATATATATATATATATATATATATATATATATATATATATATATATGTATATGTATAAATATCTATACATATATATATATATATATATATATAAATATATATATATATATATATATATATATATATATATATATATATATATATATATATATATATATATATATATATATATTAGGGTGATTCAGATTGTAATAGAAAAAAAAATGTCACAAAAAACATTCTCCTCAAGGTTGCCTGTGTTCCTTTATCACCTAGGATCATGTGTACCAAAAATTAGACTAAAAGAAGCAATTTTAGGGGTTGCCATGTTTTATAAGATGAATTAACCATTGGTAAAATTTTGTGATTTTCTCAAATTTCGCAAATTTGTTTTTTCATTGTTTATTTATTTATAATTTAGAAATCGATAATATGGCAACCACTAGATCTTCTGCTGAGGTGTGGCTTGTTGGTAAACCTACACAAACTTTGTCGACTGCCAGACTTCCTTCAAGAGGGGATGTTCTTCGGAGGTTGCTCTTCCATCATACAGAAGAGAAACAAGAAGTGAAAAAAAGTATTCGGGCAACAATTGAAGCAGTTCTTGTTATATGGGAGAGATAAAAAATTCCAACTCAAAGAATTGACAATGCGGAAAGAAAGTTAAAAAAACTTTATGACGAATATCTGCTGCTGAAAAAACACCGAGGATCAAAATTGGACAGCTGTCAAATGAAAGAAGGAATTTTCCACGCTGACCTTGAAGAACTTTTTGATATTTCAACCAAGAATGCATCAGAAGTTATGAAAAACGATGAAGATAAAGCAGTTTTACGTCAGCAGCAAGAAGATCCATTAAGTTGTAGTAAGGCAGGAATTGATCGGAATTTAACAGCTAGGGAGGCACGGAAACGAGTCCGAGAAACTAAAATGGAATTGAGGCGTCAAAGAAGTCAAGCGGAACTGATGGAAAAAACAGAACTCATTTCTTCTTCATCAGCAGTTGACATTGTGAGTGAAAGTAGCTCTAGTTCCTCGGATGATGATGAATATCAGACTCCTTCCGCTTCCAGCACACTGAGCACAAGTGGTTCAACGAAAAAGAAGATGAAAGTTCTAGCAAATAATGTTGTATCATCTCTTGATCGTGTTAACATTTCTGATCGCCGTGCACTCTTCGTGGTTGGAACAGTGTCTCAGGCTCTTGGTCACTCGGTAAAAGATTTATCATTGTCGTACAGCACAATCTGCAGAAAAAGGCGATCTGTTCGTGAAGCGGTGACTACAGCTGACAAGGTTGATTTCTCTCCTGATGATCCACTTCTTCTGCATTGGGATGGAAAGCTCTTACCTGATATCACTGGTGGTCAAAAAAAAGTGGATAGAATTGCCATCCTTGTGACTGGTGGTGGGGTGGAAAAATTGCTGGGCGTTCCAAAGATTGATCGAGGTACAGGTGAGCAACAGGCTGATGCTTGCATGAAGGCTCTTAAAGACTGGAAATTGAAAGAACTTGTTCGGGGACTGGTTTTTGACACTACTTCATCTAACACTGGGTTGAACATTGGTGCCTGCACAATAATGGAGCAGAATCTTGACCGTAATCTTATATGGATAGCATGCAGGCACCATATGTTTGAAGTCATGCTTTCCACCATTTTCACGACTGCATTTGGAACCAGTGGAGGACCTGAAGTTGGAATTTTTAACCGTTTCCAGAAACAATGGTCAGCAATCAACAAGGAGGTGTTCACTATAGGGAATAAAGAATTTTACAACTGCGATTTTTTTCTCAAACTCCGTGAAGAAATGGTAGTATATTATAGTGAAGCAATTAAAGGTCAACAACCCAGGGATGATTACTTAGAACTCTTGAATTTGTGCCTTATTTTTCTTGGAGGATCAACTACAACATCGAAGTTCAAAGTTAAGTTTCGGGCTCCAGGTGCAACACACAATGCACGTTGGATGGCAAAAGCTATATATTGTATAAAGATATATTTGTTTCAGGATCAATTTGTTATTACTGCAAAGGAAAAGAAAGGAATAACAGATATAAGTCTTTTTGTTGCATTTGTATACGGACAGTTTTGGAATGAAGCTCCGTTAGCTGAACGAGCACCATTCAATGATGCCAAGCTTCTTCAACGGATTCAAGAATATCCAAATCGTACAATTGCAATTAATGCAGCAAAAGCTTTTCATCGCCACCTCTGGTATTTTTCTGAACATCTAATAGGATTGGCTTTCTTCGATTCCCGTGTCGACAACAACACCACGAGAGACATGGCAAACAACCTGAAACAACAGCCAAGGCAGAAATCTCTCAAAAGACTTGATGCTCCCACATTCGATTGTCACAGCCCATTGCCTTCCTTCGTCACACAACGCACCGCAAAACTTTTCGATCTAATTTTGAAAAATGGAAAAAAAAAAGCTGAATCATTTTTAATGAAAGAATCTTCAGAGTGGGAAATGGATTCAACATATCTTGAAATGAAGCACAAGGTTGGTCAAATGAAAGTCGTCAACGATTGCGCGGAACGAGGCATAACACTTATAACATCCTTTAACTCAAGCGTTACGAAAGATGAAAACCAAAAGCAGTTTCTTCTTAGATTGGTTGATCTTCACCAGAAGGAATTTCCAGTTGCATCAAAGTCTACCCTGATGAAGATGACTGTTGAATGATGAAGATGATTGATTTATTATTGCCTAGTGCAATTACATAGTAGTACTATAGTATTGATTTTTTTAACATTGAACATCCACAATATACATATATATATATATATATATATATATATATATATATATATATATATATATATATATATATATATATATATATATAAATATATGTGTATATATATATATATATAATTATATATATATATATATATATATATATATATATATATATATAAATATATGTATATATATATATATATATATATATATATATATATATATATATATATATATATATATTATATATATATATATATATATATATATATATATATATATATATATATATATATATATATATATATATATATAAAATTAAAAAATTAGCGCAATAGGAGAGCAAAAAATTAATGTATAATTGAAACACATAAATTAACATTTAAGTTGCATGTGGTGAATTAGAAATACTTAAAGTGTGTATTATTGCACCTAGATGGCAATATTTCATGCTATAAGTGGAAATGATACTAGTTAAAACATACTCATAAATTAAGAGGTGTTTTAAACTTGTAATGTATGGGCTAATTAAAGTTCATAAACAAGAAAAATCTTATTCGATGAGAGTAGTTGTATCAACTATTGACACACCTAGTAATGGAATTTTGATTTACTTGGTTAAAAGAATACAACCGGTCTTAAATGAAAATCCTATTAGGTTAAAAAATTCAAAAGACTTTATCAACAAGACTAAGTCGTGGTTAATTGACAAAGATGAAATACAGGTATCCTTTGATATTGTGAACTTATACCCATCAATACCATTAAAAGAAGCAACTTTAATACTTTTGGATCTATTAAATAAAAGCGTTTTTTACAAAAACTCAACTAAACTTACTTTAACTGAAACAAAACAACTAATTGAACTTTGTTTGTTTCGTTGTTATTTCTTGTGGAATGGTGAGATTTATGAGTTGGAGAATTCAGGCCCAATTGGATTGTCTTTTATGGTTGTTTTGGCTGAATCTTTTTTTACAATACCATGAGGAAAAAGCAATAAAAATGGCAACGACAATGATTCCTTTAATTGATATTAAATCTTTTCATAGATATGTAGACGGTAGCCATGCAAGGTTTTCTAACTTAAATCAAGCGGAACAGTTCCAAACAATTCTTAACATACAACATTCTTCTTTAAAATATACTATTGAGTTTGAAAACAAAAATAAGATACTTAACTTTTTGGATATAACTATTATTAATAACACCCAATGGAAATATGAGTTCAAGGTTTACAGGAAGGATGCAATAACCAATATCTAAATCAAACCTCATTCTAATCATGATCCTAAAATTTTAAAAGCAATATTCAAAAGATACATACACAGAGATTACTCAATATGCAGCGAAAACCATTTAAAAGATGAGATAAATTTTTTAATTCAAGTGTTTACTGAAAATGGATACGATGAAAAAATGCTTAAAGATATTTTTAAATCAGGTTCGAAAAAAACGCTTTGCGAACAAAAATGAAATTCCATCAAACTTGAACAAAAATGAAATTCCATCAAACCTTCCTACAATCTCTTTACCATGGATACCAATAATATCTCCCAGACTTAGAAGAATATTCAGAAAAACTGGTTACAGAACTGTTTTTAAATCAAATGCTAACCTTAAAACGCTATTAGCGTCCAAAAATAAGTCTAAATTACCTTGCAACAGCACCCCAGGAATCTATTTAATTAAGTGCAAATGCTCCAAAGTATACGCTGGTGAAACAAAACTTCAAATACGAACAAGGGTTCAACACCACCAAAAATTTTTTACTGAAGGCAAGTTAAACCAGTCTGCATTAGCTTTGCATAAAGTAAATTGTAATGAGGACATTGAATGGAATAAAGTAATAACACTTAAGGTTGAGGATAAAAAATTTGAAAGAAAAGTCCGCGAGGCCTTAGAGATTCAAAAACATCAATGTTCTCCAACGTACGGTGGTATGAATTTGGACAATGGACAATATTTAAAAACAAATTTTTGGACTTCATTTTTTTCATACTTAGGTAAAAGAAGCCATTATAAAGGTGACGTCAAAATTTAAATATTTTTTGTTGTTATTTAACGGTCATAATTTTTGTAATTATATTATATTATATGCTGATGATGCCCGTGCCTATAATCTGGCGAAAATTTCAAATAAATTTAGTATTGAGAGAATTCGTATTATCTGATGTTTTAAATTAGTTACACTCTTATACACGATGTCAACACTTAACTTACGTTACATCATTTACGTTACCGAGCGATTAATACCCTGGATTTTTTATATTTTAATATAAATACTCGATGGCTTAATCTGCAAACAAGCCAACTCCATGTTTGATCGAAATCCAGATTTTGATGTCATTTTGTTGATCTTCAAATTTTCTATGATATGCAAAAAGACCATAATTCAAATAAAATTATAAATACACCCATACTAGCCAACTCCAGGTTTACAAAAAACGATTTACCAATCCAGCTAACTCCCGCCAATTTTTCCATTTTGTATTGTGAAGTGTTAGATCGCGGAGTTTAAATTTTTAATGTAACTTATATATTAACATACACATTTGAAGCTTTCAAAATATTAAGGACCTGAATTAAAGCAAGGTAAGACACTTTAACTTTTTAAAGCATATTTGTTTCCAAAAACAGTTAAATTAAGTTTGATAATTACTTTACAATTACTGAATCATTGCCTTGTGTATATTAATATATTAATTAATACTGTATTTGGTTATGTTGTAGTTATTTCTTAATACATGAATACATGATTTTTTAGAATGTCATTTACCAAAGACATTGGTCATTGTAATGGAGAAATGCAGATGAATTTTTCATATTCTCATAAAGACAGTTCTATTGAAGCAATTTTTTTTTTGATCTTCGACGAAGGTTTTATGTTACCCAATTACATTACTGTTTTCAATAAGAAAATATTCCCAACGGATGATACACCCGCAAGTGAGGTTGGAGTCTCCATTCAAGCTCTTGTGCCAAATCAGGATTTACAAATACCTTGCGGTATAGTTAATAGCTCATTTATAAATAATGACATTGTTGATTCAAGAGATTAAAATGCTCCCTTGGTCCTATATTCTGAGCACTCAGACTCAGAATCTGATGGTAATGAAGAAGAGACAAAAAAAGACAAACGGGGAAGGAGATGTCAGGTTGACAGATCCACATGGATAGACTATAAAAATTTTGCCAATTGAGAAAAGAGACAAAAATATTTTGGTCGCAAAAGAATAGGCGACAAAATATTCACTGATGTGCCTAAAAATGAAAAAAGGCTGAAACCAAGGTGTAAATGCGCATCAAACAAAAAATCTGGCTTTCAATGTTTGGATATTTTAGACACAGATCGAACGGAAATCTTCGTAAGTTTTTGGAAGATGACTTGGGGAGAAAAGAAGGTGTATGTTGATAGTCTTGCCAAATGGTTTCCTATTAAGAGACCGAGAGACAGAAAGGATTCTTCAAAATCCAAAAGAATTAGCTCAATTGAGTATTATTTTAGGAAAGAAGAGAGTCTGTAAGACAATGTTCTTAAAAACTCTGTGTATTGGAAAATCAACCGTATAGGGTTGGAAACAATCAAGATCAATTGTCAACCAAGTAATATCATTGGTAGAATCACCGAAGGCTAGAGAGAGTTTATTTCATATAAAAGTAGCTTCACTCAAAGATTTTTTTAAAAGTTTGCGAAAAATGAAATCGCACTACTGTTGCAAATCAACATCTAAGAAATATATTTTACCTGAATAGTCTACAAAAAAATCCCTTTATAATTTTAATGTGTATAAATGGTATTTATCGAACAACATTGCCCATTTGTCTGTAGCAAGATTTAACGACACAATGGAGATCGAAAATATTCCAACCTAAAAAGGATTTATGTGAAAAATGTTTATCACACAAGCTTGGCTTTATATCAGACCTAGACTACAACCAACACATACAAAGAAAAAATGAAGCGCAAACTGAAAAATAGAAAGACAAAGAACAGGAAGAGTTTGATTTTACAGTTGATGTACCAAATCAAATGTTTCTTCTCTGTATTATAAAACGAAGCTATGTGTTTATAACTTTTGTTTATTTGATCTTACAACATAGGCTGGAGACTGTTATTTGTAGAATAAAGTTGAGGGAGGACTAAATGCTGAAGAATATGCAAGCATATTGGGGAAATTTATTATCCAAAAATTTCTTCTCAGGCTCAACAGGCCAAACAATATTAAATTGATTTTATATAGTGATGGTTGCGTGTCACAAAACAGAAATTCAATATTGTCAAATGTTTTGATGAATATAGTTATTTCCAAGCAAATAAATATGGAACAGAAGTATTTAGAGGTTGGGCATAACCAAATGGAAGCCGACTCAATGCATGTATGTGTAACTTGTAGAAGTGCTCGGAAAAAACCAGAACCCTGTGATATTTCCTACCTGACGCATTCATTTTTCAAATCATCTCAATCAAATTTTATAAATCAATAAGACCTGGAAAAATAAAAGGGGACCCCAAGGTATTGTTTTATAGAATACTTACATACATTTTTCCTTGAGTCATTGCATTTTTTTTACTTTTAGGTATTTGGATTTATTACTAACACAATATATGTTTTGACACAAAATGAGGTAACTGACATTCGTGGCTTACAATATGTCATGGATGGCAACATCTACTATAAGCTAATGTTTTCAGATGGTTAGCTGTTGCTACCGTAGCGTCGTGACAAGCTTATTACCACTAAGGATATTGAACAGTTGCCTAATCTGTACTCCGAAAGATTGAAAATTAAAAACAGGAAATTTCAAGACCTCTAGGATTTGAAAACTACCCTACCTTCAGATTATCATGAGTTCTATTTCAATATTCCATATCATGCATAGCTATATTTAAACAATAAATAAATCTTACCTACAATTCTAAAATGCTTATTTTATCCCTGCATAATTTTTATTGTATTTTTAAACTATTTTCTACAACTCAAAATAAAAACACTTTATCATTAATGTTATTACAGCAATCATTAAATTATACAATAATCATTAAAGTTAATATGAAAAATCAGCCAACTCCCAAAATAATTTAAAATTTGGTTATTAAATCGAGCCAACTCCAATTATTCCTCCTAAGTAATCAATTAAACTAAATATCCATAAAATTTCATTGTAAACCAATTTCTGAATTAATAATCTACAAAAGTGTGTTTTAATTTTTTTTTTCCATTTAATAATTAAATTATTCAGTTTTTTGTTGTTCCTGAACATTTCATACATTGGAGTTGGCTGGTTTACAGATTAAGCCAACGTACTGTAATTTAATAGTGCCGTTTCACATTCGTTTTTTAACTAGTTTTAATTAGTTACTAGAGCTTTCTGAAATATGAAAGAGCGCGTTTTCAAAATGCACGCAGTCATTCGAGAAAGGTTGTGTCTAGATTATATCCGACTTGCAATTACTTTGACGAGTTTAGTAATTTGCCGAACAATAACTACTAGAGATAATGGTAGTGAATGTACTTGACTTTCCTTTTCTGGTAACTGCTGTGTTGTGAGAGATTTTAAATAGAATTTAACTGTTGTTAATGCAGTATTTATGTCGTTAACTATAAGCAATGACATTTCTGATTGGGATTCAAACTTGAAATATTATTTATAGATAAATTTGTATTTAATTTTTTAGATAATATATCAAGTTATTAATGTGTTTTTATTGTTATTAATAATTTAATAACTAATAACCCGCTTTACAGGTATTGCTAGTACAGTTGAATTCCATTAACTAGGACCCTGGATAAGTTGGACTTATACTAAATCGAACGAATTTTCAATTACCCTTGAATATTCGCTATCAACTTACTTCAAAATCATACACTTAAGGCGAACCATTCACTAACACCTACTAATTTTTGAGGTCCCTTCGGCAAAAAAACTTTGCTCAACTTGGACTTTTATTTTGAATTGCATTTAAGTGCATATAATAACAAAACTTCCAATTCTTCAATAAAAATTTAAAACTTTAAACGCTTTAAACGCAAATACAATTAAACATACCTAAACATTTTCACGGAGATCTTTTGATTCAGTTAAGCTTCGATTAAATTCTATTTGTTAATTGTATTAAAAATTCAAAAATATCAATTAAAATTCAAAAACTAGAACGTTCGAAAATTACCTTTGCGTCAATTTAACGACATAAATATTTTCTCTGATATTTTCGATTCGGTTGTACTTCGATCAACTTTAATTTACTAAAAATGTGGAAGATTGCTTTATGAAAGCTATCAAGTAGAGCTAACAACAGAAAAATACAAAATACTTAAAAAACTTGACAAAGCATAATTATCTGTATCTATATCAAAGAAACATGGCATTCCAAAGCAAACGTAGTCTGGATGGTCAAAAGAAAAAAATGCAGTATATTCAGAAGTCGAAAAAAATAAAACTTCTGCGAAGAGAGTGCGGATGCCTGTCTCTAAAAATGAGGATTTGGACAAAGCATGTTATATGGAAAAAAACATATACTGAAACTTTTTAGTCCCTGTGTAATAAGTTTTTAAATCATGTCTGTTACGATTGAGGAAGTCCAAAAGTTGATCAAGGAAATGTTCTCGAAGTTCAAAACCATGAAATTACCTTTGTTAACACCGTTAGTTCAAACACCAAAATAATAAACGATCGTTTGGATAAAGTTGAACGTAAAGTTTTAGAAAACTCAAACAAAATAACATTTATTATGAAGGAAGTTGATTAAATTAAAATTAGCTTAAACTTTCATGAAGACTTATTTAACAAAAAAATTAAAACCGCGACTGATACAATTACAAAAGTTAACTTATCGTAAGTTAATATATCAAATCAAATAACAACAGCGACGAGCTTTCAAAAATGAACAACAAATATAGAGAGATTGAAGATCGATCGAGGCGGAACAACCTTAGGATTGATGTTGTCCCGAAAACGACAACGAAAGCTGGAATGACAGTGAACTAAAAGTTAAAAAAATATTTAACGATTACCTTGGGGTTCATAATGTTAAAACTGAAAGAGCGCATAGGACAGGGAAAATTGAAAACAAAAAACGCAGAACAATCGTCCTGAAACTTTTAGGTTTTAAAGACAAAACCGCAATACTCAAGAATTCTTTTAAACTAAAAGGTAAAACATCTACATATCCGAAGACTACTGTATGGAAACAAACCTAATACGATAGGAACTACGCGACAGAATGAAAGTCGAACGACAGGCTGGTAAATATGCTTACATTTCGTACGATAAATTCATTGTCAGAGATTGGAATACCAGAAAACGTAAAGCAACATCAAACTCGCATTCAATGTGCCCACAAGAAGTCAAAGTTTCTCAAATTAAAGATGTTAACTGCAAAAGCAAAACTGCGCAAAGAAGGTAAGTATGCCATTTTTAGTTATGATGTAGTTTTTTGCAGAGATCTCAGAAATTCTATACCAATTAGTTTTAAAAAAAAAAAAATTTTCTAATAAAATATTCCTAATAACAAATATGGCTGGAATTAACGACTTCGAATCCCTTAGCTTTAATTTTACTGAAATAAATAATTTTATCTCTAATGATAACATCGACCCTGATGTAAATTTTTTAATCAATTCGTTTACATATTGCTTCTATCATTTCCCAAATGAATTAGAAGAATTTCTTTTTAAATACTTTAATGACAGAAATGCGTATGCGCAAAAAGTTAAAATTGTTTTTATAAATTTTAGAAGCGTCAGTTACACTTTTGAAAAATTGCTAATCTTACTAGATGAAACAAAAAACTTTTTTAATAGAATTTGCTTAACTGAAACATGGTTAAACTCAAACGACCTTAATAATACTAAACGTTTTTATATTCCTCATTTTAAATTGATTTTGCTCAATAGACAAGTTAATAAACGCGGTGGTGGAGTTTCTATATACATAAATGAAAATATCACGCATTTAGTTAGGAATGGTTTATGCGTTTCTGACGGCGATAAAAAAGTTTTATCAATTGAAATTATAAACAAGACATCTAAAAATATATTATTAAGCACCTGCTATCGACCACCTGATGGCGTGAGCGTGAACTATATTATTTTTGGAGATCTTAATATGGATTAATTATTTTTGGAAATCTAAATATGGATTGCTTTTTTTATAATAAGGACAATAAAGTTAAAAACTTTTATGACTCATTTTTTGAAGCTGGAGTTCCTTTGATTAATCGCCCTACTAGTGTAACTAAACACTCAACGTCTCTAGTTTACAATACTATTGCAATGATATCTTTAACAATGACATTCAAAGAGGCATTTTAAAATTGGACATTTCTAATCATTTCCCAGTCTTAAGAGTCTTAACTCAAATAAAACAGAAGTTGTATATAAAATATCTTAAAACGAAATCATATAAAAATGAAAAAATATACAAAGATTATAAATATTTGTTCGAAAAAATTCTTAAACGCTTAAAAAAAATTATTACTCTAGAATATTAGACAAATTTAAAAATATCTTGAAGCGCACTTGGCAAGTAATAAAAGAAATTACTGGCAATCAATAAACATGCTCAAGTTCCCTTCCCCAAATGATAGTTGATAACAAAAGTATTTATGAATCAAAAGCTATATCTAACGAATTTATAAATACTTTATCGAAATCAGCCCTAAATTAGCTAATAAAGTTCTCTTTACCCCAGTCGCCTTTAATTATTTCTTAGTACCAATGGATGATTGCAACTGTTTTAAAGAAATATACTCAGAACTATCTTTTGATGAATTCGAAATCGTCTTCAAATCACTAAAAAAAAAAACTATCAGAGCTGATGGAATTAATGGTGACATAATTATCGAGTGTTTTGATCATCTCAAAAATATTCTTTATAAAGTTTATAAATCATCTGTCAGTCAAGGAGTTTTTTCTGATCGTCTAAAAATTGCAAAAGTTATTCCAATTTTGAAAGAAGGAGACTGTTGCAATATCATTAACTATCGCCCTATATCTATCCTTTCTACCTTTTCAAAAATCTTAGAGCGTATTATGTACAATATAGTATACAATTATCTTGTCTCCAATAATCTTTTTTATAATAATCAATTAGGTTTCAAAAAAAAAAAAAAATTCTACCGAACATGCAATCATCCAATTTGTACGAAAAATCTAAAATTCCTTTTAAAGATTGCAATTTACATTAGGTGTTTTTGTTAACTTGTCGAAGGCTTTTGATACTGTCGACCATGAAATAAATGTTTCCTGTGATGTTCCCCAAGGTTCTATCTTGGGGCCACTTTTGTTCTTAATCAATATAAATGACTTAAATAAAGCCTCAAACTTAATGAGTTTGCCGACAACACCATCTTATTCCTGACTAATAATGACATATCCAAATTCTTTTCTACAATGAATGATGAACTTAAAAACATATCTACTTGGTTCAAATGTAACAAGTTAACTCCTAACATTAATAAAATCAAATGGGTTCTTTTCCATTCACTCTCTAAAAAACGCTATTTATTCCAAAATTTGTCCAAAATATTTATTGATAAAGTTGAAATAAAAAGAGATTTTGTTACTAAATTTTTAGGAGTGGTTCTCGACGAGAACATTACATGGAAACGCATATAGAATATATCTGCTTAAAAATATCTAAAAGTAACAGAACCTTATATAAATCTAGATCATATTTAAACAAAAAGGCCTTAACCCAACACTATTACTCATTTATTCACACCTATATTAACTATGCCAACATAGCGTGGGGAAGCACCGAAAAAAGTAAGCTAAAATGCCTTTTTCGCCGTCAGAAACATGCGATCCAATTGATTAATTTTGCGGATCGTTTTATTCATTCCAAACTATTATTTATGGAGATGAAAATACTTAATATTTACGAGCTCAATGTTTATAACATTTTATGCTTTATTTACATGTGGAAAAACGATTTAACTTTACCTGTCTTTAAAGACCTTTTTTCTCTAAACCCATTTAATAAATATTTACTAAGAAATAAAAATTTTGTACATGAACCTATTTGCAGAACAAAATTTAACAAATTTTGCATTACATTTCGAGCACCCTATTTTTGGAATAAAATTATTATACCTAATTTTGATATATCCAATACATTTCCGATCTTTAAAAGTAAACTTAGAAATTTTATTTTCTCTATTGATGATATATTTCAATATTTTTTTAATAGTAATCACGTATTTGTCTTTTTAATTGTAAGACTGTTGTATTTTCTCATACCTTTTAAAAAAAGAGATGAATTACTATATTTACTATGTATATATATGTATTTATATTTTTACGTTTTGATAAGATCTGATGATATGATCAGAAATTTTATTATATATAACATAAGTGGTTTGATTTATATTTCCAATTTATATCACGATTTATTGTAATTTTTTAGTTTTGTTAATGTATTGATTTTAAAAAACTTGTAAAAGGTTCTGATGATAAGATCATTATGATCTTCTTTCAGAAGCCTTGTCTGTTTATCTTTGTAAACAACGACAAAAATGTAAAAAATAAAAATAAAAAAAAAGTGGCTTTAAGACAACCGACACCAAAACATTCGTGTGTTTGAAACCATTTTCATAGTCAAAGCTTTGCATTTTGCAAAATAACTTGATTGTGACAACTTTCAAGCATCCAATGGATGATTAGATAGATGGAAAAAAAGAAACATCATATCGTTTAAAAAAATATCTATTTATAATAATATTTTATCATTACATTAAATTTGTTTGAGTCATTTGTCTAAAGAATAATGATAAGTATGGAACTTTTAATTCTATTCCATCGCTTATATACCAATAAATTTTCAATCCAATTTTTTTATTTTAAATTGTTTAAAGTCATTACGACGTTTTGGCTTTTTGCCACGCACTTTATGAATTGCAAATAAAGTGCCAAACGATAGCTAATAAAATTTATGCTGATCTTAAAGTTGCTTTTCTTATTTTTTGTAGATGCTATATAAGTGAAGATGTTACTAATGAAATGACCGCACGGAATCAAATTTGCCGACAATATTGTTTAGTCATAACTCGCGTTAGATGCAGACGAGTTCGGTTTGATTTGTAGAGCACTCTAAAAAAAAAAGTATGTATTTAAAAGGTGAGAAACGTAGTGGAGGTAAGAATTGCAAGATTTGACTAGCTGGGCTTGCTGCAGCTAAAATGTGTGTAGAAAACTTCTGGTGAATGTTGGGAAATCAAACAAACCCCGTTGCTTTAAAGGAATTAAAAGTACTTCATATCGTTGCCGTGTGCAAAAGAAGAGCTGTTTGACATCTGAGGAATGGGTTAAAGAAAATGACAGAAAGTTTGCATTAGAAGACCGTAAGGTAGCATTGATTATTGATAATTGTGGCGCACATCCGAATATTGAGAATTTTAAATCGGTCACACTATATTTTTTCACCCAAAACATAACTTCATGTTTGAAACCGATGGATCAAGGAGTCAGTTGATCGTTAAAGTCTAAGTACCGAACTAATTTAATTAACAAGATCATAAATGCTATTGATATCGGAAAACAAATGTCTTCAATCTCCATACTTGATGCTATGAAAATGCTTGTTCATTCTTGAAATGAAGTTTCAGAAACCACTATTATCAATTGCTTTCGCAAAGCAAGATTTAAGAAAGGTGTAGGAGTACCAGGAAAAGTAGAAGAATACTTTCATGCATTAAAAAATTCGATTAATCAGTTACGTCAGCGTGATGAAGATCATGTTCCGGAATATTTTACTTAAGAAGAACTGTTTACAACTGATGATGACGTTTCGGTTATAGGAGGAATGGTGACAGATGAAAATATTGTTAAACATATCATTGAGGTAGTTGAAGAAGAAATGCAAGAAGAATAAGGAAACGAAACGTCGGATGAAACGTTGACTGAGCCAACGACCAAAGAATTTCGTCAAGCAATTGATACCCTTGTTATTTTTATCGATGTTTACTCAGAGTGGTTAATGAGAAGAGTAGCTTTGAATGCTTCAATATATATTTTACATAAGATTATAATATTCTATATATATAAACATAATATTTATATATAGAAGAACATTCGATAAGTCTTGAAATTCCAGTAAGTCAGACATTTTCAAAAAGTCCAACTTAACGAGAACTTTGCTTAATTCGGACATTCGCCAAGTCGGACAATAAATATACTCCCCTACAGAGTGCAAATTAACGGGATTCTACTGTATGTATTAATAATAAATTGTATTATGCTTGTATTTACATTTCATGTTATGCTGGGCATTTATAATTTCAAAAGTTTTAAATATTTTATATTTTATTTACATGGTTTAATGCAATTCTTTGTTTTAAATATATTTTAATATGTATGATTCAATGCTGTTCTTTGTTAATATTATACAACTTTTTTTATTGATTTATTGCAATTTTTTGTTTTATATTTAAATTAATAAATGAATTTATTAAATTAAATACAATTCTTTGTTTTATAAACAACTTGTTAATTTTAAAATACGCAGTTTATCTTTATTATTTACTAGTTACAGCACCTGAGTGCTGTAACTAGTAAATAATAAAGATAATAAAATAAGTTTTGTTTGAGTATTACTTTAAATTGTGTAGAAATATTATTAACTGGATCAAAAATAGTGTTTCAACCAATAAACTTTTTAATAGTTCTAGAAGTCGATAATTCCTATGTACTAAACCTAGACGAGTCTCACTGAAATTGCGTTTTCGGATTTATTTTTGCATATTATATTGAAAAATGTTGATAGCAGATAATATTGCAAAAAGGAAACTGATTTATGCAGATATAAAAACTGTAAAGTAAAATGAAATAATATGAGAGTACGAAAGAAATAAAATGAATAAAAAATAAAAAAAAAAAACAAATAGTTGCTTTTTTTTATTGCTTAGAGCGCGAAAAAAAGATATATTTTTTGAAATTTTAATTGCAAAAAATGAATGAGAGATTAATACTTTGTGTAGGTCGTTTATAAATATAATCCATTGCGATATAAATTATGCAAATATTGCTTGGGGTAATGCCAATAAATCTAAACTGCTACCTCTTTATCGTTAGCAGAAGTATGTTGCTCGTCTTATCAATTATAAAGATCGACTGGCTCATGCCAAACCATTATTATTTCAAATGAAAGTTCTTAATATTGATCAGCTAAATTTTTTTAATATTCTTTGTTTTATGTTCAAGTGTAAAACGAACGAATCTTCAGTTTCTTTTCATAATTATTTTTTCTATGAATGGAATTATCTTTCATTCAAGTATTATGCAATAAACTTCATATTCAAAATGAATATGAAGTTAATTACATAAGGTAATATATAAATATTTTATCTGATCCACAACTTATGTGTTTATGAAAACAGTACTTTTTAAAATATTTTTGTATTTATAAATAAGAGTACCAAAAATTTGTTTATTCCAATTTTGTTTATATATTATTACGAAACTTATGTTCTCGCTAGTTATTACTAATTTTTACTACGACATATTAACCAACACAGACAATTTTCAACTAAACTTTTTTCCCATTAAGTTTGGGAAGTCAAACTTAATGTGCCACGGTTACTAAAAACAAAGAAATATTGCATAGTTTTAGGGGGTTTTAAATATTTTTTATTCGTTTTGAAAAATCTAAATTTTGTTTAAATAAAGCCTTTCATCAACTATTGTCGGAAAAAATATTTGATCGTCTACTTTTTGATTATTTCAAACGCTGATAACGCTTTTCATTTGTCCAAACAAAAAAATCTTAAAAGAAATTAAAATGAAATGCAGCAAAAGATATTGTCTAAATTATGTTTTATTTGATAAAATTTTTTTTTTATTCTTACTTTTTTTAATGGACTCGGTCCCGGGTACTTGGTCTTGGACCCGGTTTTTACCACCGGGCACTTGCAATTAGGAACCCGACATTTACTGTTTCCGGCACGTCTCTACACAGTGCATTGTATTTCTTTTTTACTATTAATTTTCTGGATTGAGAAACGAAAATCAAAACTGAAATATGAATCAAAATAATAGTTTTAAAACGAAAAAATAAAACAAAATTTTCGAGAAAGGTAAAAAAAGCGTTTAAAAATGATTTTTTCGAGCTTTTCTGACCACCCAAATATCGATGACATTGACTTAGCTCACCAATTTAGCCAAATTTTTTTTAACCATGATAGTCAAAAGAATCAGAAACGCAATCCTGACTCATGGTCGAAAGAAGAGAGGAAAAGCATTGTATGCTTTCTTTTACTCTTGAGTCCTTAATACAAGGGGAGAGAAAAAGTTTATTAATTTTTGGAAAAAAATTCTCACCCACCCTAAACTTATTAAGACCCCCTTCTCTCCCCGTTTACTTAGTTAATCTTGATTCGTCAAAAATGAGCTTTTGATTTATATAAAGTATAATACTTGTATAAGCATGTATGCAGATACAAGTATTATACTTTAGTATATAGTTTTAGTTTAAAACCCTTCAGCAACTGTCTAATTATGGTAATGGCTTCAGCTGAACTGCTCACTAGTCAGATCTAGGTTTTCCGTGGCATTAAAAGCTGGTTTTTCACAGCCCTTTGACAAGTGGTTTATTTGCGTCAGTAAAAAGCTCCATCTTGTCATAGTCTATGCAGTGAAATTCTTGTCGCTTTAGTAAGGATCAGAGCTTGCTTTAAAAAATATGTACAAAGATTTGACAATTCTAAAGAATACTTTGATCTCAATGGCTGATTCAACACCAGCAAAATTTAGACTGTGAGCGCTACAGGAAACGTATAGAGCTTCAAAATAAATTTTCTCCATTATTGGTTAATTTGGACATTTTGGTTCCATTATTGTATCCCTGACCGCTACAGTTTCAGGTATTTAACCTAGCCTTCTAATCACATCAGTGATAAGCTTGGCTATATCAACTCCTTTCTTTTTCTTGAAAGCTTCAACACACAAAAATTGTTCTTTGATTTGCTAGATTAGAGATAACTTTCTCATTTATAGAGATAAACGGAAAACAAAAGATATCTGCTCAGTGTAAGATGTATCGGGGGTACCATCAACTGTGATTTTAAAGCTGCACTTTGGATAACAACATCACATTTTCTGAAGAAAGTAAGGGAATAATGTCGTTGCTTCAAAGTATGTGAAGGGGTCTCTTTAAAATGATTACACCTCAATCTCTTTGATTCAAAATAATTGTCCATAAAATAGGATCATCATTAATTATTATCAAATTAGGTTGAGCATCACATTCTCTCGAGTTGGACAAAATTTTTTCTACTAACTCTGATGGGTAACTTTGAAATTCAATTAGCTTAGCTTCAGGTTAATTATTTTTATGAGCTTTCTTCCTATTTATAAATATCTTCCTTTTTTTCAGAAAGTAGAATAATATATACATACTCTACTAGAAACATATATGGTGGAGAACTTAGTAAACCATTTTTTAAAACTCAGAAGTATGGTAAACATTTTGTTGTCTATCAGTGCATTTGTGAATGGAACAAGAGTCTTGTATGCATAGCAAAGAAGAACTGTAACTTATTTTCTAAAACACAATTATAAATATGTTAATTAATTCAATTTGTAGTTTAAGATGATCTCTTTTTATTTTTAGGTATTGTCAGTTGTACTTGGCTTTCCTTCTCTGGTGCTTGTTAAGATTATAGGGTTGCCATTGTCTTAGTTTTTACGGAGAATAGCGCAACGCTAATCTAATTAAAACCTTTATAGAGTTCTACGGAAAAACCCGGAACAGTAGCCTTATATAAAGGGAACTTTGTATTTTATTACATTAAAACAGTATTATTGATAAAATCAAAGTGTAAATTTTAGAAGCGTGTGACGTGTCATATTGGCTTTCGCCGGGCCTTCACTACACTGAAGTCATTAATAATTGTGTCACAATCGAGTGTTTCCAAAATTGACGACTCTTTACACAATAATACCATATTGGTCATCTTGAGAGAGGGAGGAACGTAGGTAATTCTTAATACGCTTCAAAGCTGAACGGCGCTCGGTGCAACAGTTTGTTGCCATAAGGCATAGATAAATTCTAAGAGTAACCTCCTAATTTTACTTGTGTGAAAAAGTTTTCGCGGATCGTTTTTATCATATCAGAGGCTGTTTTTGGACCCCATTGTCTTGACTTCGGAGATGAGCAAAGAAGTGAATGTATTTTTTTGTGAGAGAATCTCGGTCGAAGTCATTTGGCAATTCTTCACTGAGGTTAACAATAGAAGAGGAAATATCGGCAGATGTCATGGTACTGATTCTTATCAAAAATATAAAATGTTTGTTGAGATAGATGTAGGCTTCGTAGCGCTGTTGCAACTGGACATTCAGACTGTCCAAAATTTATTAAATTTTAGGAATAAACAAATTAAATCTGTCTAGAATAAATATTTTATACAATAAACAAAAAATTGTAAAGCATACTTGAAAGCCGCTACCACCGGCTTCTTGTCAGAATTAATAAAATTCAACAGACACTGTTAGCGGCTTGCGGTAGGGAAGGAATTAAATTACTTTTCTTTTTTGCAAAGATATTTGACGAAAACAAAATAAAGTTAACAATAACCTTTTTAATGTGGTAAAACAATAATGTAAAAAAATAATTATTTTTAGTCATTATTTCTGGCTGCTCCCTATCACCGGCCGCCCCTGGGCTTTAGCCCCGGTCAGCCCTTTGGTAAATACAGCTCTCTGAGTTATGTTTGCATTTTGTTCTAACTATTTGACGACAAAGTAATCAAAGAAATACAATACATTTCTACTATATTTCAACCAGAAATTTATCTTAGAGGTTTTTTTAATTGTAAAAACCAACTTTTGTTTTGCAATTTATAACAATAAGTTTTTTTTTTTGTTTTTTTTTTTTTTTAAGTTGATTAAGGTGCCCTAAGAAGTCCTTACGGTCTTATCACAGAGCACCGCGGAAGAGCATTTAATAGGAAGTTCGCGCCTCCTTCCCAACCGATGTCACAAAGCTTGCCTACAGGTGGGGTTTGAACAAAGGATCTTGCGT
>NC_061163.1:10283708-10303708 GCF_022113875.1 Hydra vulgaris | reverse complement strand
TATATATATATATATATATATATATATATATATATATATATATATATATATATATATATATATATATATATATATATATATATATATATATATATATATATATATATATATATATATAAATATATATATATATATATATATACATATATATATATATATATATATATATACACAAATATATATATATATATATATATATATATACACACATATATATATATATATATATATATATACATAATATACATATATACATACATACATATATATATATATATATATATATATATATATATATATATATATATATATATATATATATATATATATATATATATATATATGCAAAGGTACCATTTTGTTCCAATCAAGGCAACTGGTTATTGAAACACATTGTTTCCTTAATCAGAACAGGTTGTTTTTTTTTTAAAAAACTTAGTAAAATCAACAAAAACTGGTTAAAAATGATTTTTATCTTTACAGTAAAAATTTAAACAGTTAATTTAAAACTTATTATAGGATTACTATTACTCTGACAAACTGAAAGTCTATAAACAAAAAATTGTATAAAAGCTTCAATTGTTATAACGTTCTCTTAATTTATTGATTAAAAACCACTAAATAAAGTATTATTTTTACGGTTTATGGTTGTTTCTAAGTATTTTTTTAATTGCACTCAAAGTATTTTTACAATTCTTTGATTTTTTTACTGATTAGGTAAGAAAAATTTTAATGTAAAATATATATATATATATATATATATATTTATTAGGGTGGGTCATAAAGATTTTTTTCTTGTTACAGGCTTTAAACATTGCTAGAAAGTTGTTTTTTTATGTACGTATTTAGAAAAGTATTTACTTTTATGGATTGAACAATGTCTTCCACCCACAACTATAATTACAAAAATTAGCAGACCCTATTATCATTCAAAAAAAAAGTTTTTCAAAATTATGTGATGTAGTTACTCAAATAAAGCAAAATTTTATAAAAATTTCAAAAATAATAATTTTTTTCATATAAAAATTATTATTTTAGATTTTATTGCATAATAACTATAGTTTTTTAACCAAAAGTGAAAAAGGTGCATTTTTATGTTTTTTAATAACAATTTTTTTCAGCAATATGATTTTTATAAAACGATTATTATTTTCGTATTTTTTATAAAATTTTTCTTCTTTTGAGTACCAGGTTGACCTACTTTTGAAAAATTTTTTTTGAAAAAATGTTACATACAAATGCTAAAAGCATTTGTATGTAACATTTTTTTTTCCAAAACATTTTAGGTTAACTTTGAATTAAACTCTTTTAAATTCAATGAATTTAGAATTCAATAATTTAATAATATTGGTCTAAAAAACTAACTGCGTTAAAATTACATACTGTGGAATTCACATGTTATTGTACTGCTGAAAAATTGTAAGTACATTTCCTCGATTTTCTTGAGAAAGTTTAGTTCAGTAAAAATTGATAGATGTTTAAAGTTGTCATAGTTAAAAGTTTAATACCTATACTAGCATTCTGTTACCTCCGCTGCATATTATGAACTCTAACTCTGAAAAATTTAAGTGAAGATTTTCTGATTGCTTTAAGAATAGTAAATGATCACATATCGTCATAGCAATAAAGTGATCAAAGTATTCTCATTACTAGAGATATGTTAAAATTTGTAAAATCATCTAGAATGTGGTATTAAGCTATGTTAGAAAGTGCTAAAAAAGTAAAAGCATTATCAACTGAAAGTTCAAAAAGAAAAGCCAGTTGAAATTGAAGACATTCAAATAAAGAAACTAGTTTAAACTCTAGCTGATTATTTAGTAAAAGTAGCAGATATATTCAAAGCAGAGAAAAAATAGAATTTGAGTTTTTTAATTACTTCAAATGCTTTAAGTTTTTTGTTTTTTTTTTGCCGTAGAAAGTTACAATTTGTAAAATAACATAAATAATAAAAGAAATGACTAGTGCAAGAAGAAGACATTAGTTTGTCTTATCACCAAGCCCCATTGTTACTTCATTACAGGTCGTTTTTTACAATAAAATATATAAAATCATAATAAATGCTTGTGATGAATTATATAAAAATGTGTAAAACTACGTTTCACAATTAATATAACTGTTTATATATAAATTCGTATTGTAAAATAAATTTGGAACAAATAAAAGTTAAAGTAAATAAAAGAAATAAACTTTGAAATAAACAGAAATAAAAAAAAGAAAAAGAAAATTTAAGTCCGTAGATAATAAAAAACGCTTTGATTCAGGTATTAAACTGTTCAAGTGTATTTGATAGTAACAATCTGGAACCAAGAACCTTATTTGTGGAAAAAATATTCACAAATAAAGTCCGCGGTGTTGGATTGAGTATGAATTTAACTTTAATAAAATTTTGGGATGACAAAGTTGTTATATGAGAATCTAGTAGGGTATTTATGCTTTATTTCTCTAAAATAGGGTTGAAATACCGGTGGAGATATTTTATTTTGTGCATAAACTCTAAAACTCTAAAACAAAATGTATGTTAATTTTATAAATATTAAACTTTCCAAGTTTGCATAAGAGAGGTTCATATGACACTTTTTTACATACTCAAAAGACAATTCTACAGGCATGTTTTTGTTTACTGTAGAGTTTTTAAGCTTAGTAAAATTTGTGCTTGCCCAGGCCATGTTAACATAGCTTAGGTGACTATGTATAAATAAAAAGTATAAACTTTTTAAGGAAATGATATTTAGGAAAGGTTTTGTTTTATAAATTAATAAAATATTTCTTGAGAGTTTTCTCTCTAAAGTGTTTATATTGAGCTTCAACGACACTTTCATCAATTTTCATCCAAGACCACACCTAGAAAGTTTATTAAAGTTTCTCTTTTTATATTAGTATTATTTATTTTTAGATCAGGTAGTTTAAGAGGAACATTTTCATTTCTATTTGGTTTATGAAATAGGATGAATTTGGTCTTTTTGACATTCAGAGAGAGTTTGTTACACCTGAATCACTCGCTTATTTTATGTAATTTAAGTTATGTAGTTTATTTTATGTAATTATGTAATTTTATGTAATTAACTATGTTAAAAAGTGTCTTAATGTCTCTATGTGAATAAAACAAATCAGAGTCATCCGCAAGCAAGATTAAATTTAATAAGTTTGATGTTGAATATAAATCATTTATATAGAGTAAAAATAATAATGGCCCCAAGATCGACCCTTGGGGAACCCCGCAAGTTATGGCGCTACTTGATGTTTTTGTTACTTCATACTGAATACATTGCTTTCTGTTTGATAAATAACCTTTAAACCAAAGTAAGTTATTATTTTTTACTCCATTTTGGCATAGTCAGTTGAGTGGTTTTTTTTAAATCCAAGTTGTTTACCGTTTAAAAAAGTCTATTAAACATGACGCGTTCTAGTAATTTGGAAAAATATGGTAAAACTGATAAAGGTCTATAATTATTAGTATCAAAATCTCCAGATTTAAAAATAGGGGTGACTCGGGCAGTTTTCAGTTTTATCTGGGACAATGCCTAATTTCAGCGAAAGATCAAAGATATGATGCAATGATAGTTAAATGATATCAATTACTGATTTTACGACAAAGCAACTGATATTATCAAAGCCCGCACTTTTGTTGTTTTTCAGAGTGTTCAATTCATTAGAATCTACTCTTTCATAATCTTTTCTGAAGTAAGCTTCTTAATTAAGTAAGAATGAAATTTGCAGAACTCGACGGAATTTTTGCTGCTAATTTGTAACCCACATTAAGAAAAAAGCTATTTAGATATTGAGTTATTTTTGTCTTATTACTGACTAACTTACCATCAATCAAAATTTTTTTTATCAGATTGCTTTTTGTACAGTTGTTATTTCTTTAATCGTATTTCATGTTTTTTTAGCATTTTAGCGTTCATGGCTTTTTTTAGCAAACTTGAATAATAAAGCTTTTTTAAGTATTGTTTTGTTTTTTCAAACAAGTTTTTATAAGTTTTGTTAGTTATTTCATTTTTATAAGTTTTATTTTTTAGGAATTTGTCGTAGAGTTTTTGTTTTTTTCTTGAGGATTTAATTAAACCTTTAGACATTCAAGGAGTTAAAAGTGACTTTTTGTTTATAACAACAGGTTTAACTGGAAACGCTTTTTCATAATATTTACAAAATTGACCTAGAAAAAGTTCGTAGGCGTTGTTCGCATCGTTTGATTGCAATATAAGAATCAACATTGTTTTTTAGTAAACTTTTGAATTTTTGTAAGGAGTTTTCATTGATCTCTCGTTTGTATATAGGAGGTTTTTTTAATATGTATTTAGGTGCTCCCAGAAGTCCTTACGGTCTTATCATAGAGCACCGCGGGAGAGCATTTAACAGGAAGTTCACGCCTCCTTCCGTACCATTGTCGCTTGTTGGGCTAGAGCTGGCGTCGAACCTAGGACCTCTGGGTTCTCTAACCACTGCGCCACGGCTGCTCGTAATAGGAGGTTTAAGACAGGTAAATTACTTTCATTTATTATTTGATCAAAGTATTTTGAATATGTATCTTTAACACAGAATTTTCAGGAAAATATTTTCATCGCAAATTGCCCTCCATTTAAAAATTAATAATAATAAAAAACTAAATATAAAGAAAAGAAATAAAGATACTTATTTAGTGTTTCGATTTAATTCCTTCATAATAAGTTTATCATATGCTAAAACTGCATATTTTCCGAAATTTCCGACGTGATCTTATTGAGAAAATCTTCATTTTCTCAATAAGATCACGTCGTATTTTATTTATTTCTTCCGAAAAGTCGTTGTTTATAAGGTCCCTTTTCATTTTTCAAGGTTAGTGCTTTATTTTTATAATTTAACAGTTTAAGTATAACAGTTCTTGGGGTACCCATATTGTTATAAACTTTTCCAATTCTGTGTGCTCTTTCTATTACTATAATTTTTAGTTGAAACTGTTCATTAAAAATTGTTTGAAGCTTTTGTTTAGAATTTTCCCAAGTTTCTCGTTCACCGAGCCCCATTGTGACTTCATTACAGGTCGTTTTTTACAATAAAATATATAAAATCGTGATAAATGCTTGTAACGAATTATATAAAAATTCGTAAAGTTCTTATGTTATTTCTTCTATTTCCGTCTTCAAACTTTCTCATCTTTTCTTTTAGCGAGTGACACAAGTTTTTTGAGTGAGTTTGTTGGCTGAAACATGTTCTAAATTTGGTGAGCATAAAAAAAATTTAAAACATGTTGTTATATATATATATATATATATATATATATATATATATATATATATATATATATATATATATATATATATATATATATATATATATATATATATATAATATTAATATTCTGTTGGTGTGCGAGGGTCTAAGTTATATCTTTATAAGAATTATTAAAAAAAATTGAACCTACCCAGTTAAGTGCTCTTCCACAGTCCGTGGTCTGCTTTAGCAAAATACTAGTCTCGTTAGCATATTTGATTTATTCATTAATTTTTGCATTTTAATAACTTTCCCAAATAATATCAACTAAACTAAGTTCAATAAACTGCAATTTTTATCCATCCAGTTGGCGCGATGTCACTCCGTATTAAAAGTATTGTTTTAAAATTAACCATATTGAATTGGGGAAAGCAAACAACAATATTAGTTGCGGTTTGTTGACTTTTTTTTAAATCCATAAAAGTTGCAGTGCAATTGGTTGTACTAACAAAATAAAATGAAAAAATTGAAACTTCCTAAAGATGAAGTACATAAAATTAGTTGAATATGATAAATCGTGCTGAAGTGCATGTAGCAAACAATAGTTTCCTAATATCTTGTAATGTTTATGTTTTTTAGGCACACTATAATACTGGTAGGTTACTTTTAATTTGCATCTTAATTTAGTACTGGTAAATAACACCTCATAAATAAAATTTCGGACAAAGTTGAAAAATTAATATTTTAAGAACTAATAAGTTTTATTATTTAATATTTCAACTATTAATATGTTAGTATATGTAGTTTATAAATATATTAAATTAATTTTTTTAAATACCATATTTAACAATATTATAAAGTTTTTTTAAAATATGTTTATTTGAGTAAGGAAAATCTCTTTATTCACCTTTGAATAGCAATATCTAATTCTTGCTTCAACCTCTTCTAAATTCTCAGCTCTCCAATTATTCTTGTACACTAGCCGTTTTTAATCACCCCAAAAGTTTTCAATTGGTCTTGCTTCTGGAACGTTAACTGGGTTTATATCTTTGGGCATATCTTTTATAACTTTGATTTTTTTCAATTTTAAAAAGTCGATGACCGACTTTGCGTAATGTGATCGAGCTAGATCAGGCCAGAAGATAAACTCATTGTTTTCTTTATAATATTCTAATACTAGAGGAAGTAAAGTTTTTCTAGTATCTCTTTATAAGTGTACTAGTTTGCCTGCTTACTGTGATGAATATAAAGAGGGCTTATTCCAAGGGGGCTGATGCAACAAGAAACTAAAAGCTTGTTGTCGTACTTTTTACGCAAATTGTATCTTACGTCGTCAGAACATTAAAAAGGATCAGCGGCATAAAACTTATCATTACCAGCTAATGTGCTATTGTTTAAGATAAAATAGCTTTCGTCATCCATAATAAAATCCAAGTTTTTATATTTTTTATACAATTTACGACATTTAGGACGCATAGCTTTCTTCTGCTTATGGCTACGATCTGGACGATTTGTTTGTTTGAAAGTTCGAATGTTAGTCATTATTTTTAATACTTGAGAAATTCGAGTTTGACTACAGTTAAAAACTTGAGATTTTTTCTTTTGGGAGCACCCTGACTTATTTTCAAAAAATGCAATGTTTGGAACACTTTCTTAAGTAGCTATCTTAGTGATTCGACCACATCCAACTTTTCTTTTTAGAGATCCATTCTCCAATTTTACGATTTTGTCGTAAGCAGTTGATCTGGGTAAAGCCCATTCCATAAACTGCTTAGCAACAAACGGTTTACCATTAGCTTAATTTTTTGGGAAAAAAATTTCCATCATTTTTTCGAGGTCCTTTAATTTAACCATTTTATTTTCAATATTTAAATATTTTTAACTTAATTAAATTAAATAGATCATGAAATCCTCTTTCAAATAAGTATAAAGGTTTTTTGTGTGCATGAAATAAATAACATAATAAATGCAATTAAAATTTGTCCGAAATTTCATTTATAAGGTGTTAAATATCAAAATATCAATAACTTTTATACTCTAAAATAAATAACCAAAATAATATGAAGAAACCAGTGTAAGGCGTCATTTTATTTAAACAGAGATCTAAAAGTATGTTAAAAAAGGTAAAATTACCTAAAAAACTTATATTTTGCTGACATCAATTTGCTGTTTTTTGATTAACTTTTAAATTAGTTGTAGGACATAAAGTTAATGTTAAGTAATGTTTTGTTAACTTTGCGTATAAGAAAGAATGGTTTGTTTTCCCCCAATTCAATATGGTTATTTTTGATTTCGCGAAATAGTCACGTGATTGCTACTGAAAGGTATAATAACGGGAATTATAAAAATCAATGTCTATTATTTTATCGGTTCTCCATTGGTTTTGTTTTCATGGAGTTAATCAAAGAGTGCACTGAGAGACTCATATAAGCATAATTGGTAAGGGAGTTTTTCATATAAGCATAATTGGTAAGGGAGTTTTAAGGGAGTTTAAGAGATTTTCTGGTTTAATGCTTTTTTTCAAATTTCTGTGATAAGAACTAAAATCAAAATATTATTTTGGGAAAGATATCTAAGTTTTTAAAAGATCAACCAAATTTTTCTATATTTTTAAGATAAAAGCAAACTTTAAACAAGCGAATTATAGAAAATACAAAAAATTTAAAGCAAACTTTTGGTTTATTGCATGAAACAATCTGTTTTGGGTGTTGTGTGAAAATTTTAGCTCAAAAGCTATAATAGAAAAAGAATTATCACATTTCCAAATTCTATTAATTAAACTCTGAAAAAACGCATATTGAGAAAATAAGCAAAACGTAAAACATTTTGTAAAAAAAGCTATAGTAAGATGTTATTTTTTAAAGCTTTTTAATTCTAAGCTTGATAAAACTAATTTAAAGAGGTTTTGATAATGGAAAATTATACAACATCTACATAATCTATAATTTTATATTTATAAACTAGACCACACGAATAAAAATAAAAATTAAAAAAATCGCTGCGTAACTAAAAATAAAGGAATACAATATTCAGAATAATAAACATGCCCTATACATTCTCTCTTTACAACTTCTATACCATCGTATGTGTTTTTCACTGAAATAAAACTTTTGGAATCGCCATCTCCATATAATTCTGTTTCATTTGCGATTTTGTGGATCTCGCAAAAATAGTTTTTGTGCCATATTTAGTGCTGATCCAGTAAAATTTGCTGAACAGTTGTGATTAATTTCCAAATTAGTTTTCTCTAATGAGTCTATCATTTTATAAATTTTCTCACATTTTTTACAATACTGACTCATCGGAACAACATCCAAAACTTTGTTTGTGCCCATTGAAATGCAACTAACAGACCATTTAGCGATGAAAATCCTCGCCTTTGCCAGGTACCATCACATGACACAGGTACATCATAAAAACTAATTTGTGGTGAATTTTTGGATAACGCTTTTGGTTCTTGAGCTGCATCATTCAAAGTTTGAGTAGCAACAACCTTACCATTTATTTTGAACGTAAAAACAATCTTGGTATAATTTTTTGATGTAAATGGTGGTGGAAAATTCATAAAGGAACTAAAACGATTAATACCAGCAAAGCCTTGACGCATCGACGCATCAAGTATACTATTCTATAGTTTATACTAAACCCTCGTAAGTTAAAAGGTATTTTTTTTGATGTCCAAAATGAATGTTCCCATTGGCAAGAACGTTTTCCTTTCATTTTACTTGCAAACCCATATTTTAAACTTTCACTTAGCTTCATACATGAACTTTGTTTGCATTAAGGACAACCAAGAACTGAAATTAAGTTTGATAAATGGAACATGATTCCCAGTAATACCATCATTTAAAACCTGAGAATAGCATGGCTTGACAGCTTCGTATAAGAACTTGTTTTTGGTGATGATGCTGAAGTAAATGGAACAAGATTTAACAGATTTCATTGACACACATTATTTTTTGTTTGTGTTGGTTTCCTTTAAACTTCCTTTTCTTTTTTCTGAAACTTGCAAATTTTACTTTTTTAATTTTATCATTTATTATCGTTCTTTTATTTGCAACATTATTTTTTTTCCATTATTAACTTAATAATTAAGCTCTTTGTTTTTACCAATAATTATTTTTAAACTTATCCTCAACTAAAAATATCAATAAATTATTTATAAATAAATACAATAATCACTAAATAATCTACAAAATATAATTTAACTTATAATAAATAGTGATAACATTTGAGAAGTGTATGTTATGTGGTTGTGTAAAAGCGTGCTTAACATGCTCAAAAATAGCTTTCCAGACCTACATGGAACTACTTTGAAAAATTAACACTTCACAGACTTAATCACAGAATTAATCATATAAGATTAAGTTAATAAAAAGGTATTGTAGATGGTAGAAAAAATAAAATAAAATTGTTGCTATGGGCGTTAAGGAAATTCTTTTATACTATGTTCAAAAAAACAAGAAATAGACATACTTATGTTGTTTTTTTATTATTTTTAAATTAGAATCAGATTCCTCGTTAAATTTTATACTTAAAAAACAAAATACCCAAAATTTCAATTTTTTATTTTTAGTGCTATTTTGAAGGGGGTGAGCCCCCTTAAACTTCTTAAACTCCTAAATAACTTAAAAAACTAATAAGCAATTAGCTTGTCTTAAATACAGTCTTTTAAAATAACACTCTTAATTATTTTTTAGACAAATAAATATTTAGTATTGGACTAACTGTAGCCAAAATACAGCATCGGAACTTTTTGAATTAGGAATATTGTTAAAAACATTAAAGTTGCAAAAATTTGCGCAGTTCTTACGAAATGCCTTTTTTGTGAATGCAAACCCATGGTGTGGGAACGGGTATGGTGTCGTCTAATCCAGAATCAAACCATTTAGATAATAAAGTATTAAAGTCAAGTATAAGTCTAAATCATATAATACAATAAATATCGATAAAACAATATGTACAATGTATAAACGTTAGTATAAGATATGTACCAGAAAAAATCTGCGCGGGTATTTTAAAGGATATTTATTCAACTATTGTATTTCGGTATTGAATGTTATATATATTTTAAGAGTTCATATATTAATACTTTTAAATTTCACTAAGTAAGTGAAATTGTATACGTGAGAACGCACGCACGCACTTTGCGTTTTTCACTCGACATCTGCTTTTGCAGTCTTCGGCTGGACTTTCTTGGTAGTTTTAATCCATTTATTTTTGAAGTCTTGAATGTTTTAAGTTGTTTTTTACATTAAACCATAACTTTCTATTGACAATAGCCTAATATCTTTTGATAGAACATAATACAAGAAAATTCTCCGGACTGCAGTATTTTTTTAACAATATCTACTTTATATTCTAATAAGCTTATTTAAAGTCGTACAAGAGTAGTGGCACGATGCAAAATTAAGCCAAAATAACGGATTACTAGTATGAGATTTTAATAACGGCAAAACGTTTGACGCTTAACGTTTCTTAAGGCGTTCTTTAATGTATATTTTGGTGTTTAATGTTCGTGTAGTCACAAAACATAAGCTTCTTTCACCGCATTCACAAATTACTTGCCTAACTAAGAATTTTTTAGCGAGTTTTTGCATTCCAATGCATTTATATTCGGAATTTAGTTTCTTGCAATTATTTGCTGAATAATATTGGTGTCTTGGAAGAGAATGGATTTATGCAGGACAATAAGTTTCATCATTAACAATTATACAAGATTTTTTAGCACATAATTTTTTAGTGTAGCTTCGAGAGATAAACTGCAACATTTTCTTGCTTTTCTTTACGACAAGGAACTTATTTCTTTTTATTAGATTTTTAGCCGCAGTATTTCTCCACTTTTTGTATAAGCAATCGCCTTAAATTCATTTGCTAAAGTTCAAACAGAAATCTCCGGGTATCTGTTAAAAAACATCTTTCACTTTTGAACAAGATCTCATCAAACAAAAAATTTTTTTCTTCTACTCACTGATTTCCTTCCAGTTGTACCAGTGTCTTTATATCGTTTCACAACGCTTAGCACTGTTCTTAACTACAACTCTTTTAAAATTGTTTTGTTTCTTACAGCAGGATTTTCTACGAAAAAATTTCCATTCGTTTTTTGATTTGATGTCGTTTCAATTAAAACTAATTCTTTTGATGAAAAAGTTTTTTAAATTTAATTAACACTAATACAATCATATTTTAAAACAATTAGCTAATTAAAGTAATGCAGGGCTTTAATAAACACCACATTAGAACACGCGCAAATTTTTTCTGTTACATGTCTTATTGAAAAGACTTTCTGTTACATGTCTTATTGAAAAGACCTTTCAAAATCTGTCTAAAAAAATATTTGCTATATATTAGTATATAAATAGTCACATTAAAAAAGCAAATACTACTTTACTTTATTTTACTTTTGATTATGGTTTTTGTTAAATAAAAAAATTATAAATAATTAAACTTTAGTTTCATGAAACAAAATGAAAAATAAAACAAAAATACTTTTAATAAAAAGTTTAATATAACAAACTTAGACAAAATAATAAGATCATTCTGAAATAATAACTTAAAAATTACTTAATATTAGTAACGGCATTCTCCACAAAACCAACTACTTATTGATTTCCGCTTAAAACCCAAGCAACAAAAGTGGTTCCATGACAAACATGCATCGCATTAAAGCAAAAGAATCGTTTTTTTTCTACAAATATTCGTTGCTGGGTCATCTTCTTGGATCAGCAACTTGCATATCTATGACTGAATTTAATGATGCAGTTGACAATTTTGTACAAATATTTATAGCTTTATTTGCATCGTCATCGGATTCTTACCATTGCAGACTTGAAAGTTGATTATCTATTGGCCGTAACCTTGCATACCTTTTAAGTGTATGATAAAAGAGATGTTGCTTCATATTTGAAATCTGCTTGAAGATTTTCTGACGGTCTTAATAATAGTGTTGGCTGGCTAAATAATTCTGTTTAAATTTCGACTTTTTTGATTTGTTCAATATCTTTTCCTTGAAATTCATGGTTATTTGGTTACTTCTTTTTAAAAATATTTGCACTTTTGTATTATTATATTACATTAATTCTTTTATATTTAAATCAAATATGACACATTCAAAGAGATAAAATTTGTTACCAATTTCGGAAAAGTTCTTTTTATGAAAATATGTCGAGCCATTACTTTGGGTTCTTAAGTTTGTTGACATCCACTGAGTTGTGCGGCTGTGATCTTCCAACGTCTTTACCCATTCTAATGCATTGACAAAACTTAAATGAGAAAGATTTGCGAGAATTGAAGCTATCGGTTTTAAATATGACAAAACTGTATTATTTCGCTAAGTATAAGTTGTCACTCTTTCTGTGCCATTTTTTGACGGGAATTGACAAGATTTGGTTTTTGGTGTATGCCTCCTATAAAAAAAATTAAAAATTACAAAAAATTATATTACTTAGTGGTATTTTTGTATATTCTTTGTTGGTATTGTTTTTTGTATATTTTGTATGAAAAAATATTAAAATGAAATATAGAAATCTTCTATGTAAATTTTATTTAAAGTTCCAACTATGGTTTAAAATTACTTGTGAATAAATAACCTTTAATTTAAAAGTTTCAAGTCGAACATAGATTTTTGCAAAACAGCAGCACACACATGATATTTTAAAAACAATAAAAAATGTTTTAAAAACAACATACTCGCTATGACTGTTTTTGACAAGATACCTATTGCTCATATCCTGTATTAACATAAAATATATAATTGTTAGCATCACCTTATATCATATAAAATATTAAACCAGTAACCTACCTTTTTTGCAATATACTCAGTCATTTTATTAGATAATATTATTTAACAATTAAATTTGAACAAAATGATCTTCCTTTATCAGAATAGTCTTTGAGAGCATCTGGAACATCTTTTCTTTTTTGAGACACTAATCAAAATCTGAGGGAGATATTTTTGAGTACATAACTCTATCTAATGAAATCAACGCAAAATTCCTGGGCTTATTTTTAACAGTAGCAGTAATGGTCAATGATATCCATATACCAGAATAAATTACACACATTATTTAATTAAAATATAAACATGCAAGTAAAAATGAACTTGTCAAAATTATATTAAAAAAACGTTTTTTGTGAAAGTGAAAAACTCCAATGCATTGATACCCAAAAAAACATCTTCCCTATTGATAACCAGTTTTGTTCCAAATAAGTAAAAAAATTGGGAAATGTATGTACTTTTATAAATTTTATTGCATCTTAAGATTCTGCTTGTTTACTTTTTACCATGCTTTGAATTTTATTTAAAAAATTTAAATCTATAAACTTTTTATTGTTTACAAACTAATTTCAAAATCACAGTCATAAAAAAATCATATACCTCATAAATTAAATATTGCTCTCTTTCAGTCACTGGCAACTTTTTCAGTTCTGTAACAAATGCTTTCACTATATGAACTCAACAGAAAAGAATTCTACTTTATAGAAAAACAGTCTTTATAGCAGAAATTTCAGCATTATCTTTGTCAATAACAAGCGTGGCAGATTTTAGTAAATAACCAGTCCAACAATGAATATCTTCAAGAATTCTCTCGAAATGATTCTGATTTTCTATCAACAAGACTATACATTACTGGCTGACCTATTCTATTGCAGTCCACAATAGCAATGGTGTATAATGGTATTGCCATATTGTTGACCTGAATATAAATGTCATTTGAGACAATATGTTATAACATAAATTTTAAAATATTACCATTAAAGCAATCGAAAAAAATCATAACATAAAAATTACTAATTTAAATTTATTTAGGTTCTTTTCAACTTCATCTTCTGCTTTATATTATATAATCATTCTGGTTATACCATATCAATAAAAAATTAATTAACTATGATCATGATCATCAACAACATGACCACTAACAATATCACCAACAACAACATAATCACCAGCACTTCAATTACCTGTATTTATCAACCATATCGAAAAGAATAACAAAAGAGTTAGCAGACTTGTGTCATCACTTTCATTGTTTTTTCGTCCTTTTTTTTCCGCCCTTGCACGGGATTGTACAGATGTCACAAAACAAAAAAGTAACAAGATTAAAAGATAAATATGGTTTTTATTTAAAATTTGACTTTTATTAAATAATATTTATAAAAATCTTATTACTTATAGTATTCATAAAATCATATGTGGAGAAAAAAATAAAATAAAAAATAATAAACAAATTCTTTGTTATTTTGAACAACTAAATCAAAAAAGCCATTAAAATAATACAATAAAAATAGGGAACATCATTCAATAACAGTTTGTATACACAATTAAATTATAATTGAATAGTTTGTAATAAAACTAATGCTAAACTTCAAAAGGGATATTAGAAACAATTAAAAAATTCTTATTGAAAATATATTACTAGAGAAATTATTAAAATCACTATATTATTATATAAATAGTTGATAACAAAATTTAAAATAAAATTGATCAGTTAAGTCAACATTAACTAATACTTAGTTCAATTCCATGTATAACGAAAACTGTATATATTTCTAATGTAAGTGAATTTGGATAACACAATATTTAAACTTTGTGGTTACTGAACATGTCAAATATACATTAAAATTGCAAAAAAAAATTTCTATAATAAACAAGTACTCTTAGTTTAATGATAATACAATTACCAAATTCTACTAATACAAGTGTATCTATTCTTGTTATAAATTATAAAAACTTTTTTATTTTTTGTAATTTTGAGTGACTGCCAACAAGGCTGTAAGCAACCACTAATAGGTTGGAAGTTACTAGAAAATAAAGAATAAAGTTAAAAAGTTAAGAGAAGAATTCAAAAGTGGTAGATTGTTTGTTAGGAAAACATGAAGATGGGATAGTGTTCCAAAGGGATGAAGAAAGACAGAAAAAACTATAGGAATAATAAAAATTTTCAGAACATGCAGGGACAAATACTGTAAATGGATAAGATTATGGTGAAATAAATTAAATTATTGTAAAAAAAACTATAATAATTTTAAACTTTTTATTCTTTATTCACAAAGTAATATATAACATTGTGAGTTTTTGGCGGTATGGAGTTATTTATACCACTATTTAGTATTTCAAGTTCTCTATCGTTTGATATACAACACAAATTTTTTAAATCAATTATAAATAAGTTATTAAGTTTTTTTAATTCAAGTATTACACAAAAACTTATTATTTTAACTAATACAAAAAAACTTATATGTTCATTATCTCAAAATGATGTTTTTGGAAAAAGTGCATTTACGATGACACACCCACAACAATCCTTCTGACACAACACAATAATAGTTTATATATAATACATTTATTTACACTAATTTACACATACATGAGAACATCAAAAGCTTCTTGGTCTCCTCAATTTGATTGGAGCCTTTGACTTTTCCATGACTTTTTTGACTTTATTCAAAAAATGGTCGCTGAGCCAGCTCTTAATTTGTTGAATAATTATAAATAATTAAATTTGAATCTAGATAAAGGAGTATTTAGATAAATAATAACTTAATCAATCAATAAATTTAATAATAAAATTAAACAAAGACCTAATACTAAATTAAATAAACTATCATCCAATATAAAAAGTCTTTGTCTTAAGTATTTTTAATCTCGTTTACCAGAAAATAAGAAAAATTTGTTTTGAAAAAATGAATAGTTTTTTTTAAACAAATTGCTTAGGGCAAAATGCTCTAATAATGGCCGGGTCTTATTAAGAGCCAAATTTGAGTCCGATTTTATTGAATTTATTTATTTGGCGGAACATTTATCTGAATGATGAATATACTTTTGTGTTTCTTTAACATATCTATGTTTTGTTCTAACGTTTATAAATGTTTCATTCAGTCTTGATTTTTAAGAAATCTTGTTTTTGTCAGAGTTAGTTATATTAAATATAGTAAATATAAGTAAATATTTTATACTGCCAGTAACTATATTTGGTTTTTTCAAGCAACTTTTAGACGCATTTGAAACAATACTCTTTTAGTTACGGAATTTTGGCATATTTTGATCTGTTGTGTTACTATAATATTATAATGTGAACTGTTTTGTTGGTCACTATACGATAGACAGAAGTATAAATATAACCTAAACTCTCAGGTTTCAAATAGATCCTAATAATAGCCACTGGTTTGAACAATTAAGAGCTACGGCTCCTATATGTAACCGATGTGGCTAATATTAGGACAATAGTTTAATTTGTGTATATAGACTATATTATAAACTATAATATAGTTAATATATACTTTATATACATTGTGTATATATACACATAATATATATAATATATACTGTGTATATATACACAATGTATAAATATATATAGACTATATGTATGTATATAGACTATATTATAAACTATATTATAGTTTATACACAATAAATTAAACTATTGTTCTAATATTAACTATAGTTATTATTTATTTTACAGTGTTTATTATATGAGTTTACTATATTTGTAATGTTTTTTAAGTATGTAATTTATATTATATAATGTTTGTAAATATTTAAAATAATGTTTTCGATATCTATTATTCAATTTATATCCAAAAAAAACAAATTATTTTTTTATTTTTATAGGTACATAATAATTTTAAAAACAAAAATGTAGTTACATACTTACAAACATCACATAATACATATATACATACTATGTGAATATGTAATATAAAATATAATATAGTATATATGTATTATGTAATGTTTGTAAATGTGTAATTTTATATTATATGTTTTTGTATATTTGATTTGTACCCAATAAGCATACCGATGAAGTTCTACCTAAACCATATCTAATTATGTTGTATTCAACAATTGTACATATGTATGCTTTGTCTGTTATATTGATGCACAGCATATTTTGTATGTGTATTTGTGACATCTGTGTATATTATGATAATATATTTAGATTAGATATATGTAAGTTCAACTATTGTAGTTAGTATACTTTTGTATTGTAGTTAGTATCTTTTAGTTAATTTGAGTAATTATAGGAAAAACGAAAAAAATTACAAAAAAAAAAGAAAAGAAAATTAAAAAGAATTCTGCCTCTAGTTTTAATTCGAGGTTGAACCAGAAATTGGCAAAAGTATAGAGATTTCACTGGTCCAACAGCAACATGAAAAATGTAATTGCTGCTTTTTAAAATAACTTAATGTCAATTTACCAACGAGAAGCTGCAGTACAATTTAGTATTCCTTGGTCAACCCTTGGTAAATATCTTTAGGGATATTCTTTTGACAAGTCAAATTTTTGTAGGCTTTTCAAGAAAGCCTAAGATCATGCTCTCACAGCTGACAGTATTATTTCAGGGTTTTGATCATCTGACATTTATTCATATAATTCATCTGTTGTTCCAAGCACTTAATTCTGCCTATTCCCTGTAACAGCTACTTGAAAAAAATGATCTGCTTGAATCAAGTCTGCACCCAATCAAAACTGACACTAAAATAACAAGATTCCAAAATTCAATAGAATAAGAAGTCAATTTTAAAGTAGAATTAAGCATAAATAAACCTGAAAGCATGTTTGAATGTATAACAGATAGTAATTTGTTAACCTTAACAATAATACTGCTTCTTTGATATGGGATACGCATTTAACTCATGAGCAGTTTCCAACTTTCTGTATTCAAAATTGCTACGACATACCAGATCCTTTGTTTAGATTATTTAAAGAATTGCTAACTGAAACAGATTTCATGTACAAATGCCATTTTAGAAACAGATGACTCTGTTTCAATGAATCCATAGTTCCTATTCCAATTTTAAATGAAACCAATGTTCAGCCAATATCTGTTCCAAATGTAACAACTGGACAGTTTTTTTTCAAATCAAACCACTCATCATTGTAATCAGATGCCAATTAAAGCCATTGTTCAACCGAGTCTAACACCAATTATTTTGTGCACAAAGCATTCAACTAATGATAATGACAGTGATATTTTGTCTTATCCAAATATATATGCACCAAGACAAAAAAAAATTGAAAAAAGGTTCAAAAATATTTTGTATTAACTTCTCAATAAGCAATGCAATCTGAATTGAACGATGAGGTAAAAAAAAAAAAAGAGAAAAGCCAAAAAGACAGCTGAAAATAAAAAAATTGAAAAAGCAAAAAGAAAAAGAAAATAAAGCACAACAAAAACAAGAAAAAGAGATTCAAAAGTTATCTAAAAAAGCTAACTCAGCTAAAATGAGAAAAGTCAGTTCAATTCCAAAGATAATGAAAGTCAATATTCTGGTCAATATCTTCTTATAATCAAAAAATCTGAAGTACCAGAGAATACAAATCTGTTCATCGATAATAATATTAGTGAGCTCATTTAAATAGATTATTTATAATTCATTATTAAAACTTCAATATTTTATATTAAAGCTTATTGTCTATATATTGAAAATTTCATTATTATATGCAAGTGTTATAACAGCTATGTGCTAGAGCTATTTTCTTATTTAAAATTTGTTCTATGCTTTTATTATTGTTCTTTGCTTTTATATTTTACATAATTAGAAGTATATTTAGATACGTCGGTTTTAGGTAATATAAGTGGCTCATAATAGGTGCCGTTTCCTAATTTACTGGCTACTATTTGGTCAACCCGGCCATTAATTGGTACACAATTAAAATTATTGTTTAAATAGATTTTTCTCTGAATTAAGCATGTTTTAAAACTAAAAAAGGTTCTAGTCATTAAATGACTGACGCCTACACCTTACCTTTTTTAGTTTTAAAAAATGCTTAATTCAGAGAAAAAATCTATTTAAACAGAAATTTTAATTGTTTATTAATTGTAATTTTTTATTGTTAATAATTGTTTATTAATTGTAATTAATGACTAATAACACATTAAAAAAATATATTCACTTTTACATTAAGGCATCCTTCACAAAACTTGTGGCCATTAATTGGTCACTTTGCCCTACATGTAAATGTTTTTTTGTACAATTTGCTTTTTTAAAACGCATGTAAGAATGAATAAACACACATTTGTGTTTATTATTAGAATGAATAAACACACATAATGTGTGTTTTTCATTCTTACACGCGTTCTTATATTATAAGAATAAATAACGGCGCATATAAAAATGAATAGACGCGCATATAAGAATGAATAACCCTGTAAACTAGTGCATATACACTCATAATAAACCCGTAAAAAATGCTATTACCAGCGCGCCAATCGTAACAACTTATTTTTGACATGTGGCGCACGAAATTAAGTAAATTTCCATGACAAAATCATTGTATTTCTTGTTTAAAGAAAATAGCAGCAAATTTAAAATTAGGAGACATTTTCCCTGATTTTCAAAGTTGTATAAATGCTGACTGCATTTACGTTCGCTTTAACGAATTATCACCTCTTAATGATAGATAGTGAAGAAAAAATTGCATAATAAAAAAATTAAATGCTAGTATAGGTTATACAACAGTAGGGGAGAGTGGGGTATTAGGAAACACCTGAGCGGCAATGCGAATTAAAGACATCAGTTATACAAAAATGATATTTATTGCTTATCGATTAGTTTGACTATTCAGTCACAAACCCTCAAAAGCAATTTTTATAAATCTTATTATAAAATAAAAACTTATGGCAAAAATAAAACCATTGGTGTTCGGAACTACCATACGTACGTGGGGTAATTCCGAACACATGGGGGGGGTTGCAATCACTGTTGTGTAATAACGAATAAAATGCTAATTGTAATAACTAAGTGCAAAAGTTATACTATAGAACAACAACAACAAAAAGTGGTTTTATATCCATAGAAGCTAC
>NC_061163.1:10216208-10278708 GCF_022113875.1 Hydra vulgaris | reverse complement strand
TTTTTTTTTTTAATTTAGTATTTTTTTTCTATATGAGCCACCTTAAGGAAAATATAGATTGTGCGCCTATGCTAACAGAAAAAAAAGTGTCAAAAGACTTTTTTTAAAAGTTCAAACATTCATCTATCTATCTATCGAATTAGAAACAAAAAAATAATTATTGTGTATCTTAATAATATACAAAACATAAAAGAAAAAATGTTAGAAAAAAGACACGTTTCAAAATTGGAGGGTAACCCCGGACACATAGTTGAACAATGGTTTACCTCTTTTTAGACCAGCGTGACACGAAGGTACTATATAATAATTTAGCATTAGACTGTTCTTAACACATTTTTAAAAAAATTGCCTTTCAAAATTGCCTCTGATATATATATATTGAATGAGAATGAAAATGTCATCATTTAAAAATATAAACATAAGCTTTTTTATAATGAAAATAAACACTTTAAAAACACTTTTTTCAAATCTAATGTTTTTTTATTGGAACTAAATGAATTACTGTTATAGGTTTATGTACTATACTAAATGTATTAATATTTATATAAAAAAATTTGTTTATTATTAATATGTAAACGAATTAAGTTGTCCGGAGCCACCCTTCAAACATGTGTCCGATATCACCCGATCATACCTCATTCACAAATACTAGTTTTAAAACCAGTGAATTGAACTTTTTAACAATTTTTTTTTTTAATAACTGTTGTAAATAAAAATATATCTTTAATCATTAAAAAGTTATTAGTTTACATAAAAATTAGGTGTATTAATATGTGAATCAAATGTGATGATACTTCGCTTATCTGGTGGTGGGAAACAAAATGTTGCCCTCCCAGTCATTCGCTTAGACATTTTATGATAGATATTTTGCATATGCCATATTTTTACTCAAATTTTGTTATTCTGGTATTAAAAGTCAAATAGCTTCTTTAGTTTAAGCTGTACATCAAGTGTCTGGAGTTACCCGCCATCCGGGGCTACCGACTTTCCGCTATGCATTAAACCTGATGTTGCTATAAAACTTGTGTTTTTTTCACAATCCGATAACTATCTCGTAAAAACCAGTTTGTTAAAATACTAATTTACAAAAATATGATTTATGTAAATGCGAGTTTTTAAGAGAAAAATATGTAATTTTATAATGGTCAATTATTTCTGCCAGTGACTAATCCAGGATTTTTTGGGGCTTTGAGCTAACTTCCAGACATGGAGCAAAGCATAATTATTCACAAATCAAAATTTACGAGATTTTTTAAAGGTCTTATATTTTGAAAAGTCTTATTACACTAAAGATTTTTATTATTATCAGTGACTGATTTTTTCTAAATTTTATATAGATTAATAAAAGGAGGGAGGGGACGGGATCTTAATCTCAGATCTTAAGCAAGGGGTGGGTGGGAAAAATTTTCGGAAATTAATAAACCTCCCCACCCGTGTATTAAGCACTTAAAAGAGTACTTAAAATAGTAGTGAGAATAGCTTTAATGAATGTTTTATCGCAAAACATATCAAGTTTTAAATGTTTACTAAATAATGTTCATATTTTAGATGCTTGTAGTATGGATAATGTTGTAAAACTTATTGTTTCATTCGCAGGATTTGAGGAGGTAGATGTAGTTAAAGGTTTCAAAAAAGATCAAAGTTGCCGTCCTATTCTTATTTTAATGGATAATACAGAAACTGCTCAAATTTTTCAAGGATAAAAGGATAAAGTTCAAAATGAAATTAGTTACAGCGGAATTAAATTTAAAACTACAGTCGGTATAAAATTATGTATACAAAATTGAAAACATATATTCGTAACTGTACACCTAAAGAAAAAAAGCTTTTTAGCGTAAATCAATTTGAAGTTTTAACTAAATCGATTTGAAATTTTTACAAGAAATGGAAATTTATTTTTTGAGAATATATTAGGTCTTTTAATTTTTAAGAATATGTTAGGTCTTTTAACTTTTATGAATATGTTTTGTTTTATAATTTTTATGAATGTAAATTTTATTAACTTTTATGAATATGTTAGTTTTTTTAACTTTTGTAAATAGGTCAGGTTTTTTAACTTTTATGAATACGTTAAGTTTATTAATTTTTATGAGTATGTTTGGTTTTATACCTTTTATGAATAGGTTAGATTTTTTAACTTTTATGAAAAAATTAGGTTTTTTAACTCTTATGAAGTTATCTTTTAAATTTTTATGAAGATTACGTTATTAAAATAGCTGATAAAATTATAAACCATCTTTACAACTTTTACCTCATAAAGTAGTTACCTCATAAGGAATTAAAACTCTTTTACATCTAGCAGCTTTTAAATGTTTTATTGAGGATAGCAACATTTTTGTATTCCATGCATATAAAGTGCTTGGAAATGAGTGCCAAGGAGAAAGATTATGATATGAATAATATACTAGTGAACACTTTCAAATATTTGCAACACAAGGGCAAGGTTACAGGACAGTAAATCTGAACTTAGAAGTTTTTCTGTTTAAAAATAATCCATTTTGCAGTAGCAAAGATTTTTGACACGAATTTTGAAAACAGAAAAAACAATAATTCTGTCTATTGTAGCAGAGCTTTTAGAAAATAAGTCGTTTATAGAAAATCACTTTTTAAAGACCAAGCTAATGTTAGATCATTGTAAAATGATTGTTTGAAGGCAAAAGAAGAGTTAGGTGCTACTTAAAAAATTTAATTGGATAGGATGATTAAACCAGTCAAGAATTTATTTTCTATGTTTACTTTTAAGAATCAAAGCATTTCAATGCATATAAAATTTATTTTTATTGTAAAAAATTAAAATGAGGAATTAAGTTAAAATCTTTCAAATGTTTATCAAACACTCTAAAGACTTTAAAGTCTAAAGAGTAGACCTCTCAAATACTTCTTGACTTTAGACTTTAATCATAATTTAGTTATTTTATAGTTATATATAAAAATTGTAGTTATTTTATTAAGGTAAAAAAATTTAAAAAAATAAAAAAAAAACACACAGAAGGCAATTAAAATAGATGGTAATCATTGTTCATATGATAAATTAAGCAAATATACAAAAAAGTATTAAAGAAGAGTTTAAAGTTTGATGCTAAAAACAAAGAGCAAGTGAATTGTGTTAAAACTTTTAAATAAATTTGTGAAGATTTATTAGAAAAGAACAAAATACTGTATAATAAAAATTTTTTAAATCATCAACGATGGATGATCTGACGAAGACACAATACAGTCAAGAACTCTTGGATACCTTATTGAAATCTCACTTATACACACATATATAAACATTTTTTTAACTTTATTTTGTTTTTCATTAAATATTTTTCGTTTATTTATTTGGTTTTTAATACAGTAAAAAGATTTAAGCAAAGTTTAAAGTTTATATAGAAATATATTTTTTATAAAGTCTTGACCAACTAATACCAAAAAAAGTGAAAACTTTTACCAAATCTTACAACAAAAAAAGGGCAGGTATATTCAGCACGTTTTTTTTATTTTTTGAAATCCAGAATTAAAACATCAATCATATTTTTACCTGCTTAAATAAAATGGCAAAAAAGTTTACTCACTTTTAAGTAAAGGAACTGCTAGATATTCACAAAAATCCTAGGCTCAAAATATCGTTTCAATAGTTCTAATATGATTTTTTTAATCATGACGAAAACAAACAGTTAAAAAATGAATTAGATTGTATCAACTCTACTATTGAATTCTTAAGCGAAAAATACGAAACATTGAAGGACACATTAAACATAAGTAAAATGAAAAAATCATCACGGCATTATTAAACAAAAAGCAATAAATCTTAAAAACGAGTTAAAGACAAGATGACAGTGTCAAAGGAGTTGTCATAACAACTTTAGATTTGAAAAAATCTTGGAAACCTATGCAGAAACATAGAAGAGCAGTGAGAAGAAAATAAAAAAGTTATTTAAAGAAAAACTAAATATAAACGAAAAAATATATATAGAACGCGCACACTGAATAGGAAGACTGGGAAACTATAACAATCTAATTACTAATACTGTCATTTAATAGTAGTGTCGTTTCTCTTTTATTTTTAAAGTAGCTTTTAATAGTTACAAGGCTTTTCTGAACTTGAAAGAGCGCGTTCTCAATATACACGCGGTCATTCGAGAAATATCTACCGAGCAAGTTAAAAGTTTTTACTTTTTGAAATTTAATTATTGTTTATTAGTTTAGATAAATTAGTTTAGATAAATAGTAATTCAAATATACATTGAATCATTTCATACCTAGATTATTATGTTGATTACTATTTTATTGTATCACACTATTTACTATTTTATTGTTATCACATTTCTGTGATGCTAATATCTTTTTTTTGTTCTTTTTTTTAGAAAATTTAGAAGAAAAATAATTAAAAAAAACTTTTTAAAAACAAAATTTTAAAAATGAACTAAAAATTAAAAAATAAACTGTTTCATGGGACCCACGGTCCCATGAAACAGTTTATTGAAACAGTTTATGTTGAGCAACCAAGTACAACTCAACATAAACTATTGAAACAGTTTATGTTGAGCAACTAAGTACAACTCGTTCCTATTGGGTGCCAATAGGAACGAGTTGTACTTAGTTGCTCAACATTTTTAGTCATTGACTTTAATGGATATTTTAGGTTGTGTACGTACACAAAGTTCTTGGGTACCATGAAACAGTTGTTTTTTTTAACTTTTTAGTCTATTTTTAAAATGTTGTTTTTAAAAAGTTTTTATTTTTATTTTTTTATCATTATTTACTTTTTAGTCTGCTAAGAAAGTTTATTTACGCTAAACGAAAACGCTTAAAGTTTGTAGTTTTTTGTTTGTTTAAATTATCTTTATTAACGCGTTAATCGTACGAATTCTGTTATTTATGCTAAACAGAGTACGTTTTGCGTAAATTAACTTTTTTAACGATTTCTTTAACCGCTGACCTCGTGTTTGTTTTGCGCGGACACCAAAAAAATAAAATAAAATAAAATAAACAAACCGACAAGAAAGCAAGTTAAATAAAATGTTGTAATAATAATAAATTAAAATTTCTTATGTTATTATTAAATTTTTAGTTTGTGCAATTCAAGAACAATTATCATTTAAAAGCGACATACTATAACTTGAACTACTTAGTTTAATTAATTGCCCTTTAATCTTTATTTTAACTAATAAACTTTTAAAAAATCTTTTAACAATTTTTCTAATTGCAATTATATGCCTAAACTTTTAATGTAGGGAATTTAATTGTTTTATTAGCTTTAAATGTAGATTTAGAACTAGTGCCATCATTAGACTTGGTAGAAAATATACTTAATTGTTTATATTAGTGCCTCGATTAAAGCTTTTGTAAAATCGCTGGCCAAATCATCTTTAATTTGTAGCTTTTCTGCGTTCTTAATAAATGCTGAAATATTATCAACTAAAGTTTTGATTCTTTTGAACCTATCAAATAATAGATTTGAAATAATTTAAAAAAACTTGATTAAATAATTTTATTACAAAATTAACATTAATAGTTCTCATTCTTCTTTTAGTAGTAGGAGCAAACATTATTTCTAATCTAAAAATTATTTCTCAAAACGGCAATTATTTTTGAGCGTTTTAAAGAACTTGTAATAAAATTTAATAATCATTTGTAAATTAATTGTATTAATTTATCAGTAAAAGATAAGGTCAATTCAATAAAATAAATTTCAAAATGGTAGCAAAATTTTTTTTGCGACTAAAATTAGTTAAGAAATATCGCAAAAGGTATCGTAAATCTTGTCTAATCTTGATTTTATATATTTTACCTTAATTTCTCTTACAATATAACATAAGCACTCTTAAAATATATTTCATAATAATTTTCTCAATAATAAATCAAATAACAAAAACACTCAGCTGTTAATCGTGATTATCTCTGCAATGAACGAATTCTTCACCGAGAATGTCTTTTCTAACACTAAATCTAAAAATAATCAATATATTACTATGATATCACATAATCTCAAATAAAAAATCAACAGTCGCGTTAAATTTAACTAATATATAAAAAGTACCTAGCCATTTGATCTTTAAATATCTTTTTAATCGTGGGCTCAAAGAGTTTAGTAGGAATAAACACTAGAATAAAAACTGCAATATGATTATAACTTCGTGGATATTTCAGCAAGATAACTCGAATTGAATTAACGTAAAGAACAGGTATGTAGGAGAGAACACATGATCTATCGTAAGGGCAAGAAAATACGAGTGTAAGGCGCATGCCGCTATTGCTTTAATACTGCAATTTCGCGGGCATTAAGAAGCTTAGCTGGCTGATTCGCGTTACCGAACTAACTCAACAGCAACATTAAAACCAAATTAAAATTCTTAGTTATGTATTTTAATTGTTAATTAAATTGGGTTTAGATCCGACCCATTAACAGCCCTAATTGTATATATGGCATTTAGTTATTAATTTTATTTTTTGTTTACTCTAAGCTTGTTGTTTTCATAAATACTTTCATACATTGCCGTTCCAAGCTGATTTGACCCAGTGGCAAAATTAAATTTTAAACCAATAATTACCAATAACTAAATGCCATATATACAATTAGGGCTGTTAATGGGTCGGATCTAAACCCAGACCCGAGACAACCCGTTCAAACCGGCTCGGGGTATCGTTATAATCAACCTAAAACCCTTCAGACTTGACATTTTTTTTACCAATCAACATTTTTTTACTAATTCCATTCAGGGCTTTTAAATTTCGTAGATGTTCTGATTTTATTACTAGATATAGATATATACCGACAAGCCCTTTCAGAAGTATTAGAGAGGTCTGGGCTAGTTATAAATCGGTGGCCCGTCGAGGACAACTTGCGCAAAGTTTGTTAGATAGAAATTAGCAAACTAATTTTTATCTGAAGATAGTTTAAAGATTTAATTCATCTTCAGATAGATAAACAAAAATTTGTAACTTTTAGAATTAATGCAATTAATTAGAAAGACATTCACTCACAGATGTGGCATTTTCAGTGCAGTTTAGCCAATCAACTAGCCAAGATATGTGCTAGTTTTAAAACATTTTTAAAAACGAATATATCTTTTTTGAGTTGGTGCAAGCTTCTTTAGCCAAATTTCTCGTTAACTGTCTTTTACTTCTATCACTACCAAAATTTTTCTTTCAATGGTATCTAAAAATAATATTGAAGTTTCAAAACATAATAAAATTAGTTAATTACAGACTGACTCTGAAAAAACAAAAAACGTTCTGAATGTCTTTTGAACGTTCAAAAGACGTCTTTTTAGGACCAAATACCGGCTGGGGGTGGAGGTTGGAGACATGGTATAGTCAGCCTTTCAGTTATATAATATTTAGCACAAAATATTTTGTGTACTCTGTTGTCTAATGTTGCCTCTGAGTTAGTCTTTAGCTCAGGGGGTAGTGTTTTGGTAAATGTTGTAGTTCTATGATGCTAACAACCTTGGAATCCGCTGTATGCTCTCAAGATTGGATGAAAGATGAACTCCAAGGTTTGTGTACATTTTGAATTTTCTAAAATTCAAAGTATACAAACCTTGACTTTTTTAAGAATTATTAAACTTATTTGCTCCATAACGGAAACCGATATTCATATCAATATGAATATCGGTTTCCGTTATGGAGCAAAATTGCCTTAAGACTTCTTGTTGAAATGTCAATGAATAACCTCCACTTATCAGGATTGTGAACAATGCTAATGTCATTAAAAAGACTACGTACGTCATGACAATAGCATAGTGATTCTGATGCTACATAAAAGAATGCAAATGCTTTATGTTTTTTTTGGTATTTCGAGGTTTTGCATCTTGGATTCCACTTTTTCAAATGTGATGTCAGAAGTTCTACATTTAATTTAGTGAGACCTAAATCTCATACTAAGTCACTAAGTTCTTGTTGGTTAGGGAAATGAGGTGAATCATTCGGTTTCCTGAAATCATAGTCATCATGGAGTTCATTCGGTGTGTCTACATCAGAATGATATGCAGCTGCTTCTTCGAATTGAGGTGGTTTAGGAATAAGCAGTTCATCACCGTGTGAAACTGGTCCAATAGAAGAGGGTATACTTGGATAAACTAGAGTCAGCCTATCCTTCGGCTTTTTATACTCTGAATGGTTAACCATGCAGAAATAATAGTCATCATAATGATACGTCGGTTCTCTTTTTATTCTCGGAATCACAAAGGGCATCGACTTTCGGATTTCACGCAGCCATCCTTCCAGAGTGGATTTGCAGCTGCCACAACTGTAGTGTGGTGCCCACGATTTGTCCTGATCTCCCATAGCCATGCCAAAATAAGCATGATATGCAGTAAAGAATTTTGTACCACTGACAATCTTATATTTAGTTTGTGTTGGACTAATATATTAACAACAAACATTAAGAAATTGAGTCAGGGCAAAGCTTGCAGGATCTACTAGACTATTCATCACTTCATATAACAGTTATATTTAGTTAAACTGAAAATAAACAAAAGAATATAATTAACTAGTTCTCTCAGTAGTATTTGTTAAAAAAATTGTACTCAAAATGTGCTAATATTTATTAAAAAAATGCTTTAAACCAACATAAATAAACATGAGCATAGGAAGTGACAATTGAATACCTAAAAAGCTAGAATCAGGAAAAGTAATTTTAAAGTATACACTGAGGTTCATGGATCTATTTTTCTTTCCGGCGAGCCACTGACAGTGGCTCGCCGGAGAGAAAAACAAATCCATTGCTCAGCGATGAGAATAAGTTAAAATCAGCATATATATATATATATATATATATATATATATATATATATATATATATATATATATATATATATATATATATATATATATATATATATATATGCTGATTTTAAATTTTGAATATAAATCTTTATGATAGAGAAAATCCAATGGTACCACTGAAATCAGCATAGAAAAATTATGTAAGAAACATTAAAAAATTAACATAAACAAAAATGTTGTTACGTTGTGCTATCAGAACAGATCATATTATTAAACTATGATGTTCATTTCAATTAAAAAACGTATTTATTTAAAATCTTATGCAAATTTGAACAAGCGATTGTGATTTTGCGAAATTTTTTTTTTTTTTTTAAAAAAAGATAAAAAGGATGACTATTACTAAGCACTTAACAAAACGTTACAAAAATTTTAGATCTTTTAAAATATGACTCAATTAAATGTGTTAAATTTGTAAATAACAAAGCTTTGTTGATCATAATAAAACGAGTTTACTACTTCAAACTCTATTAAGTTTTATACTTAATCAGATTCAATTATGACCGGTTTTGTTTCATATCATTAGAATAATTTACCAAACAAAAGCAAAAAAAAACAAACAAACAAACAATCTGATAAACAAGGATATAACGAAAGCTTAACACGGTTAAACTAAAGAATAATATTTATACAAACTTGGAATTTTATCATGCATGCGCATGATAAAATTCCAAGCTCTAGTAAGTATTGAATCACCGTGGAATCTGGGAAGGGTCCATTAATACCCGACCCAAACCCAGGCTCGTTTCTTCAAGTCGGGTCTGGTTACAGGTTCGTTGATACCCAACCTAGGCCCGACTCATCAATAGCCCTATATACAATCACATTGTAAGTATGATTGTATTGACTTTTTGATATTTACCAAGTATTTAAGACCAGCCCTAAATCATTTGGGTTCGGTAATAAATTGTCCTGTGATCATCCATAAAAAAAGTACGCTAAAAATTTAGAATATTGATCCCCTCACCCTGTTGCCATGCGTACTTTTAAGTCACTACTACTCCTCTCCCTCTTCCTCCTTAAAAGTACATGGTATCTGCAATGCAGATGTCCCCCCCTTCCCACTATTCTTTATAACTTTGCTATGTTGCTTGTGCAGCTGTAACTGACTGTTGTTGTGTTGCGGTTAAACAGTTTACACGGACTTGGTTTTTGAGAGTGCCTATATTTGTCAGAACGCATTTATTGTGTGGTGGGTTAAATCAGATTATATTTTTTTGTTCTTTTTTGTTTTGGGGCAACTTTGGTGTTGTTTTAAGGGTTGTATTTAAAGTTAAAATCGTTGAAAACATTTTTTTAGGGCTTCGTCGTATTCTGCCATTGACGTTTATGTTGAACCATCCTCTCCTCCCCATTATTTATTGATATTCATAAATGTCAAGTGTATATAAAAATAGACATAGGTCTATATTAAACCCTGCCCTTTGAACGGAGATTGCAGAAAAACAAATGTAATTTGTAAGTGCATTTCATCATTCCCGAATACACCCGACAAAGCATATTTAGGTTCAACAGAGATCGTGTGGAAAATTAGATGGGCAAACCACAAGCAATCGTTCAAAAACAAAAATCTTAAATACACAACCACACTTTCAAAATGTCTATGGGATACAAAGGATAAGTTAAAAACAACATCCTAAAAAGTGCCGCCGCTTTTTATGATGAACCATGACTAAAAAATACCTGTTATGTTATAAAAAATACCTGTTATAATATTTACGCTAACAACATGACTAAAAAATACGTATTATGCAAAAAACTAATAATTTTATTGTATAAAAATCTTAAAGAGTTATTAAACAAAATAAGCAAACTATTATCCAAGTGTCGCATTAAAATATTTTTTGCTGCGTGACCTCAAACCAAAAGATTAAGCTTTTCTAAGGCATTTTTCTCTTAAACAGAATTATTTTTCCTTGAGGAAAAATCGTATTTTTACCTGATGGTTGCATTCAGTATAAAACATATAGTTGTAAAAAATATGTAGTTTTATTTAAAAAATATATATATATATATATATATATATATATATATATATATATATATATATATATATATATATTTATATATATATTTTTATATATATATATATATATATATATATATATATATATATATATATATATATATATATATATATATATATATATATATATATATATATATATATATATATATATATATATATATATATATATATATATACAGAGAGAGAGAGAGAGAATTTTAGGTGTGTGTGTATTTTTGCATCATAGCACTCTAAGTTATAAATAAATATAAAATTACAAATCTAAATAAAATTCTACAAATACAAAAAGTTAATGTATTTATCAAAAAAATGTTTTGTTATATTCAGGTTAATTAAAGCGTATTATACAATATTTATGCTTTGTTAGACAAAATAAATCTGGGCTGGAGGTTCTCTTTCTTTTTACAGATGTCAAAAGAATCTTGATTTATCTTATTCATCTATTTCTACGCGAAGAATTCAGTCAAGAACATGATGTTGACAACCAATGAATTAGTTTCTTCTAGTTTCGTCCAGTTCAAAGTGGGCCAGTGACTGGACAAAAGTATAAAAATCAAAGTCAGAATTTTGAAGTCATTCAGGTTTTAAACCTTTTTATAGATATTATGAAACAATTTAAAACTTTTTATATAGACCTAAAATTTTGGTGAAGAGACTAATTATGTGGTTAAAGTATATGCAAACGTAAATTAGAAATAAAGCAAAAAATGTTTTTCACAAAATCTATGGTAATAATGTAACACTGTATTAAATATTGCGCATTAAAAATTATTTTATTGTTGAACTATCTATTTTCTGCATTTTGAGGTTTGTTAGATTAAAATAGGTAAGAAAACAAATAAGTTATAATAATTTTAAATACTTCATTAAAAGAAAATTTGAAGTGAATTTTTTGGTTTAAAAAATACAAAAAATAGAAGGTCTTGTAGTATCCTGTTATATTATATACATATTTTGAAGCTTTTATATACATATTATGAAAATATGTTTAATTTAGCTGCTAATATTTGGTAAATTAATTTTTATTTGCAATTATTTGAAAAAATATTGAATATAAAATATAACATTGCGAACAAAATAATACAAACTGTTATAATATCATGAATGTTTTGATTCCAAAATAAGACTATTAAGAAATTATTTCTCCTTCACATTTAAGCATGCATGTTTAAATGTGAAGGAGAAATAATTTCTGATGTAGCGATGGGTGAATGGTCACTCATGAGTGACCATTTACCCACCGCTACACATATTAGTCTTAAAAATAATAGCTTAATTCCAGTTATAAATAATATACTTAAAAAATACAATACAATTCCAAAGTATGCATGGAAGGATGACAACTTTATTGAAATTAATAATCGGAACCTCTCTCAGTTCTTCGAAGATTACGCTTTTATTGGAGAAGCAATAGAAAAACAAACTCAAACAACATGCGAAAAAATAAATAATGCTGCCACTTTAGCTATGTAAGAATGTTATCAAAAAAAAGAATTTTGCATTTACTCTAACTCATGGTGGACACCGGAAGTTAAATTATGCAAAGACATTTCTCTTTCCACTTTAAAGAAGGGAAAAAATGTAACTATAACAGATCGAAGGAATCCATTTCATTTAATAAATACAAGCTAGCTCGTAAAAATTTTCGTAAAACAGTAAAAGCAGCTCATAACTAAAAATCAATAAAATTACCAAAAACATTGAATATCTTCGAAAAACTAATCCTCAAAAATTTTGGAACAATATCCGAAAAATTAAATCTAGTCCGAACACTCGTATTTTTACGATAAATAAGAAACAAGATGGAAAAGAAATTGTAGAAGAATTTCGACAAACCTTTTATACAATTCTCAACACTCCCACAATTACTAACAACAATTCCGAACACCGCAAAATTCCCCAACTTATAGTTGAACCTAATAAAATACTCTTATCAACTTCCGACATTGAATCTTGTATTCGTAAACTAAAGTCTAATAGATCACGTGACTCTTGTGGTATTACTGCAGAGCATCTTAAATACTCTTCTAATAACAATCTCGTTACATGGCTTTCAAAATTTTATAACAGCATCTTTAATAATGGTGCTGTGCCAGAGTACTTATCAACTTCCATAATTATCCCAATAGTAAAATCCTATAAAAAATCTCTTAATAATTCAGATAACTATCGCGGTATTAGTATTACACCTATCTTGACAAAACTCTTTGAATATATTATCATGCAACTATGTCCGGAAATATCAGACAGCCACTCTCATCAATTTGGTTTCAAGCAAAATAGCTCCATCCTGCATGCAGAGTTCCTATTGAGTGAGACATTAAAACATTATAATAATAATAACTCACCAGTATATATCTGTAGTTTAGATGCAAATTAGGTTTTTGATAGCTGTAACTGGGATTTGCTGTTTGAGAAACTTTATTACAACAAAAACTTACCGCTATCAGTAGTTCACGCACTACAATCATTATACCGCTCGGGTACAGCTAATATATCGTACCTTGGACATAAATCAAATAATTTCCGCTTGTCTCAAGGTGTGCAACAAGGATCCATTTTATCTCCACATTTATACAACATTTATACTGAAAGTGTATTAAATCAAATTGTTTCCGATTGTAAAGTTGGAACAACAGTAATGGGTTTATACACTGGTATTATTGCTTATGCAGATGAAATAATCCTGCAAAGTCCTACTCTTTCTGGGCTACAAGAGTTAATTAATAAAGTTCAAACGGAATGTCAAAACCTCTATATCAAATTAAACACAGAAAAAACCGAGTTCATTATCTCCGGTAAAAGTTTAGTTACAAAAAACATAATGCAAATCAACGGTTTTTTCCTGAAGCTCAATAATAAACTGAAACATCTCGGATTCTTATGGAAAAATCAAGGCCATGGACAAAATATAGCTACAATCCAATCAGCAAATGTAAACGAAAGAATTATTCAATTTCAATCAATCTCCAGAGCTCTAATAAAATCTGAAATTCGTTTTTGTCAACCAGTAACTATAGTGCATATGTTCAAATCTCTGGCTATACCAAATCTATCATATGGATTAGAAATTTGTAATTATAGCAATACTTTTCTTAATAAATTAGACGCTGTTGGAAGATCAGCTTTAAAATTTCTCTTTAGTATTTCAAAATAAAGCAAAAACTATTTGCATTCCTACTTTAAAATCGATGACGTATCTACCATCCTCGTTCAAAACAAATTGTATCTGTTTATCAGATTACTGAGCAATCCGACAACTGCAATCCGACAACTGCAATCTGACAACTGCAATCCGACAACTGCAATCCGACAACTGCAATCCGACTTGTCTTTCCTTGATTTTAAATCAAATAACTAATCTTAATAAGGAAAGCTTTATTTACGAAATAATGAAAATTTGCAACCGCCTGGAACAAAGCTTCATGCAGTGTTTGATTAAGGGGGAAAAAGTCATTATCAAACGTTGTAACGATGACGTAGAAGATAATATAGCAGAAATTTTAAACCAGCCCTTTGAGTTCTGGAACGTCAGAGAGCAGAGAATGATATTCAAAAATTTAATGGAAGAAAGCATTCCAATAAGAATCTAAATTAGAATTTTAACTTATAGTATAAACTATTAGTTTTATGACCTCTGTATTTTTTACCTGTAATTTTGGATGATAAAAAGAATAAATAAATAAATAAAATAAATATTTAATTAAAGTTAATATTATAATAATTAAAAGAAAATATTTCTACATAAAATAAATGAAAACCTATTGATAATTTGTTTTATTTTTAACTTTAGACTATTGTTATTATGCTAAGCAATAATAGAAATCAAATCCATTTATTTATAAGTAAAAACAAAATATCATTATCAAATAAAAAAGATAAGCTGTTAGTTTTTAATTTTATTGGTGAACAACTTAGCAATACTAAATGTAAGGTTCAATTTTCAAAATTTACATTTGAATACAGAAAGCGATGGGCTGCAAGTGGACGTTACAATGATATTATTTTAGATAAAAATTTAGCCTGACTTTGCAAAAACTTTATTAGTCCCCAAAAAACCTTTTCTTTATGCAATACAGAAACTACACCTAAATTATCTTTTAGCAGGCCTTGTAAATCATTTGAAGAATCATCTGATAAATCTAAAAAGAAGAAAGTGTCAAAACTTGAATCATTGGCAAGTTCTTCAAATGAGCTGTTGTTTGCTAGCAGTTGCAAACTTTAGAAACAAGGAAGGAGAAAGAATGCTAAGGTAGCTAGAAATTTATCAAAAACTCAAACTGATGAACATGTTCAAAATATTCCCAATGAAGCCTTAGCACTCATCTTAGATAATAATCTGAGCAAGTCTGATTATCAGCGCCTTTCGAACAATGCTGTAACAAAAGGCTGTAATTTATATCCAGCTTATAATAATGTACAAGAAGCAAAAGTACTTAGTCTTCCAGAGAATAACTTATGGACTGTCACTGACTATTCTGCAGAAGTCAACATGCAAGCATTGGTCAATCATACAGCACTACGTTTAATAGAATGTCAGGCAGAAGTTATTAATACCTTAGAAGATCTTTAACGAATGACCCTAAGGTCCGAAGTTGGCTTTGATGGATCAACTGACCAAAGTCTTTATACTCAAATAACAACAGAAGAAGAAAACAAAAATATTACAAATGAAGCCAGCTTATTCCTCACTTGCTTTGTGCCTTTGCAGTTATCTGGATATTGTAATGGCAAAAAAAAGATTATTTGGTTCAACCCTCATCCATCATCCACTTTATTTTGCAGACCAATAAGATTCTCTTATAAAAAAGAAACATCAGATGTATTAAAAGAAGAAGAACAATTCCTTTACAACTCAATAGAAAAATCATTTACTACAAAGTATGAAAAATCAACAATTCTGCACAAAATTGAAATTATAATGATGGATGGGAAAGTTGCCACAGCACTATCCACAGCAACAAATTCATTGCAATGCTGCTCAGTTTGTGGTTGCAGTTTAAAAAAAATGAATGACCTAAATACTTTAAAAAATCTTCCAATAATTAAAACTGGACTCAATTATGGGCTTTCAACTCTTCATGCATGGATTAGAACTATGGAATGTCTTCTCAAAATAAGCTACAAATTAACAATACAGAAATGGTCAGCACGAGAACCATCAGAAAAAATAATAATTCAAGATATAAAGACATCAATTCAAAAGAAATTTTGTGATGAATTTGGGCTTTTAATTGATTTTCCAAGGACTTGTGGTTCAGGATCTTCAAACACTGGCAATACTGCTCGACAATTTTTTCAAAATGCAGAGAAGACTGCTGAAATTCTCCAACTCGATATCATCATCATTAAGAAATTGGATGTTATTTTGTGCACTTTATCGTCACAATATGTTATTGATTTAGAGACTTCTGCATGCAAACAGCTAAAGGATATGTGAACCAGTATCCATGGTGCCACATGTCACAGAGCCTGCACCGAATTCTTATTCATGGTTGGCAAGTTGTGGATCAAATGGCTTTGCCAATTGGCATGCTCAGTGAGGAGGCATAAGAAGCACGTAACAAAGACTTCAAGAAGTTTCGGGAGATTTTTTCAGGTGCTCCCATTCTAAAACAAATAAAGACTTGTTAAGGAGATTGGTGTGTTAATATGATCCAATTATTAGTAATTTGAGAACACCACATCATCCAAAGAAGAAAGATTTTCCAGATGGAGTGCTAAAGCTTCTAAAAGAAGTACCACTTAAAGATTTTGTGTAAATATATTATATTATTACATTTTTACTGCAATGTTACTTGAATAATGTTTCTCTTTTCATTTTTTCTGCTTACTGTTTACTATATGTTTATTGCTACAAATTAACGATGCTATAACGACATTTTGTTTACCCCATTGTAACTAAGGATATTGTAACTAAGCAATATAAGTATCCAATGGCAACAAAATAAAAAATAGCACCTTCATAAAAAGTGCAGACATCATATTAGTACTAATGCCAAATTTAGCGAATATAGCACTCGTAAAATATCTGGAAGTACCAAAAATAGGTTGTTTCTAAGCAAAATAAAGGTATCCATTGCAACGAAATAAAAAATAGCACCTTCATAAAAAGTGCAGACATCATATTATTACTCATGCTAATTTTAGTAAATATAGCACTCGTGAAATATCTGGAAATACACAAAATAGGTTGTTGTTAAGCAAAACAAAGGTATCCATAGCAACGTAATAAAAAAATAGCACCTTCATAAAAAGGGCAGACATCATATTAGTACTCATGCTAATTTTAGTGATTATAGTCCTAATATTAAATTAGTTATGAATTTTGTCCAGTAAAAGTGAATTCTGGCTCACTGTGAATCTGCACAAAAAATAATTATAAGCTTTTTGAAGAATGTTTTAAAGAATCATGATCATGTACAGTGCCAAATCAAGGGGGGCTAGGGGGCTATAGCCCCGGGCCCCGCAAATTTAGGAGCCCCTAAAAATTTTAGAGGATTTTTTTTTTTAAGTCTTTTTTAGGCTCTGGCCCATAAAAAGGTCCCCAAAAACAAAAATAGCCCCGGGCCCCAAGAAGTCTTAATCCGCCACTGATCATGTAAAGAGTACTAAGAGTATTCTAAAGAATAATGATCAGCTTTTTAAAAGTTAGAAGATAATGTAGTTTAATGTTGTAGTTTGTTTCCCAGCCATTTGAAGCAACCTTTAATTCTTTAGATGCTGTGTAATCTAAGGAAGAAGTTTTTAATTTTATCCAAAAAAAATTTCAATGAAGGAAAAATGGCCAGTATAATAGTTTTGTGTACACTTGAATCCTTGAAATCTTTGAATGCATATCCTTTACACTTTCTCAATTTAATTGGAATTTTATTATTTTCTAACTCTGGTTTTTTAGATGATTGATAGATTAACTATAAGGAATGTCCTCCATCTACATCTAATTTGATATTAGCATTATTTGTTTCTTGATGTCATTACAATGCACCATAGGAGTATCTTTTTCTAAGCATCAAAATCTACCTGGTATGCTGTTTTAGTTGAAGTTAGTCGAATTTATCCAAAGAAAATAGCTAAGTCTTTCCGACATAAACAACAAGTTACTTTAAATCAAAAGCTTTCAAAGCTAAAGTATTTCCAGACTCATTTATGCTCTTTGATAGAACTGGAAAGAACTTTTCCTAGCGTAGTAGGGGATGTTGATCTTACTTTTGACGTTAAAATCTTTTGTCTTTCTTTAAGACCTGTAAACAATGATGAAATAACATACATAACTATGTATATTTTTTCATCATTATTTACAGGTCTTAAATCCTTGCCTTTCCAAAAGCAGCAAATACAAAATATTTTAACAAAATCAAAGTGCTCTTTTGCATGATTAAGCATTTTAAATGAATTCATTCAAACAAAATCTTCTGATTTATAATATTGAACGTCGAGATACTTCGCTACTCTTTCTGAACTTCTGATGTGAATTTATAACATAATTTTTTTTTTGTCTCCGCAGCAGCACCTTCTGGAGTAGCAGGACTGTCTTTTTTTAAGAAAATTCTAGATATAGAGGACTCTTTTGTTTAAAATTGACGAATGTGTTCCATTTCGAAACCCGTGTCGTCGACCCTGAATCGTTAAGTAAAAGTAAAAGTGTAAAACTTGTTACAGTAAACTCCCGCTTATTGAAACTGGCACTTATTAGAACTTCCTGCATATTCGAAATAATTATCCTTCCCCGTGAATTTTCCAAAACAAAGTCATTCAAGAATTAAACAGTTATTCGAACCTGCAGTGATTCGAAATTTCGGTTATTCGAAATGATTTTTTACTACTCTTGGCAAAATCCCAGTCAGTTATTCAGCTGTATCGCCTAACACTGTAATGAATTTTTTTAGAAAGGCAGGCATATCGCATGAAATACAGATTGCAAATATAAATGGTAAAGATGATTCTTTCGAATTGCTTGAAGAGAACGTCATAGACTCAAACGATTTATTTACTTATGTAGCATCGGTAGATTTTACAAATATACTATATAAACTAAATCACAGTAAAATATTGATCTATATAAACCGATAATATTGACCTTGTATCACATGAAAATTTGTTCTAATCATAATAGCTATTTTGAATATATTTTTTTTCTTTCTTTTTTTTATTTATGGCATATTTTACATGGGCGTTTAATTGCTTTGCACATTCTAATTTTTTTCTTAAAACTTATAATGTTGGTTGAGGAAGAAATGCCTTTTGGGATCAAGCTCCAAATTAATAGTTCTAGATAGCGAAGTGAATGTATTCGTACAATTCCAATTTAAATTCTAAAGGTACTAAAGTAAGGATTAATTTTTAGTATTAAGCGTTTTCGTATTAACGAATATAATGCCACCTAGTGAGCTTTCGTTAGGATCATTTTTAATTTCGAACATTTCTATAGTTAAAAATTGCAAATTTCTATGAAGTACTGAACCCTTGTATGGGACTTATTAATTTTTGCACTTGTTGCTTTACTACAACCCATCAACTCAAGAGGGCAGTACATAAATTGTAAATTGAAGAAGACGTTTAATACCATTTTCTTTTTCTGATTGTCGAGATACTTAGCTACTCTTTAAGAATGCTATGCTTGGTTCGCTTTTGCGAAGACTTAAATAAGATGTTAATTAAAATTTTAATTTGTTGTCTATAGTTATTCCAAGTAGTTTAACATCATTTTCTTCCAAATTTGATTACGATTAAAATATGCGCAAGTTGTTCCATGTTTATGTCCCTCTACTATTAATGACATTTTTTAGAATTAAGCTTTAGACAGTTACATTTTAACCATTTTACAATCAGCTTAGTATTATTCTCAAGTTTATTGAATAGAACATGCACGTCTACATCTATTAAATAAGGTTTAGTGTTATCTGCAAAATTACACACTGCGCAATTTTAGATTGGAAAGAACATATCATTAATATATATATTTAAAAGTAGGGGTCCTAACACCGAACCTTGTGGGGCACCTCGTAATACTTTTGACCTAGAGCTATATGATGCGTTTTTTTTTTTGTTCTTTGGTATCAATCATCTAAATAGCTTTTCATAAGTTTCAAACCATTTAAGTCAAAACCATATTCATTATGTTTAGCTATTAGTCATGATTTAATTAACCAAAAGCATCAGAAGTTCATAAGAATACCAGCAGCAGATCGTTTTTCTTAAAAATTGGCCTTATGTCTGCTTTTTTAAATTCGTTCGAATAAATGTCTCTTATAACCACTTCATTATTCCATATGCTGAAAATATTTTGAATATAAATCTTCAATAAGTTTCATTGTCTTTACAGGAATTCCATTGAGAGTATTACTTTTCCTTGGATTAAGTTTGGTAATTTTATTATAATATTTATCATCATATTTTTTTACTTTAAAAGGGTTTTTGTAATTTTGGTTTAATCAGAATAAAACTTCGGTGGTTTTTTATATTTTTCTATTACTTTATATGTTTTAATATGTTTTACCATTACATTAAAGATATTTGCTTTTTAGATATTTTCATACACTTTTCTTTTTAAAAAAAGTGTTACAAATCTTTCTCATTATTACCTCAATTGTAATGGCTACCAAAGGTTCCTTGTCAAACAGGCTCGAAGGGGCACTACTACTACTACTACTACTACTACTACTACTACTACTACTATTACTACTACTACTACTACTACTACTACTATTACTACTACTACTACTACTACTACTACTACTACTACTACTACTACTACTACTACTACTACTACTACTACTACTACTACTATTAAGTTCAGTATTATTTAAAGAGATAATAATAGTTATTTATAATGATTATTTGTATATTTAATGAGAATAAATGAGAAGTTGTATATTTAAGATAATGGTATTAATTGTTATTTATAAAAATTATATAATAAAATAATAATTATAAAATATATAATAAAAATTTCATGATGTTTTAAAAATCTCTACGAACGAGAACGCAAAAATAGAATTTTTTCAGGCTATTTAATTGTAGGATTACCTAAAAACTAATGTTTCCTTAATTTAGTATTCATAATAATTTTATGCATTTTCACTTATTAAAATAAATAAAATTAAAAATAAAATATACAAAAATGGTAAGTGGTGACATATCACGGTAGGAGAGAAACGTATTTAACGTACTTAATTTTTAAATTTTATGCGTATTTAAATTTAAAAAAAGTGCGTCAAAAAGTTTAAAATAACATTTTAAAAATAATTCTACTGGGATTATTAGAAATTAATCAGTAATTGAATGGAAATTTTTCACCCGAAAACCTGAAATATAAATCTTTTACGGTTTCGGAGTATTGAAGTTATTCAATTTATTATTCATTATTATTTCATTATGTTAAAAACTTATTACTCTAAAAACTCATTACTCTAAAAACTCATTACTACATTACTTATGTTTATTTTGTGCGGCCGTGGCGCACAAATTATTATGTGCGGCCGTGGCGCAGTGGTTAGAACGCTTGCTTAATAAATAAGAGATATATTTAGCGTCACGGTAAGGAAGGAGGCGTGAACTTCCTGGTTAAATGCACTTCGACGGTGCTCTGTGACAAGACCGTAGGACTTCTTGGGGTACCTAAATAAAAAATTTAAAAAAAAAAAAAAAAAAATTAAAAACTCATTCATTATTTTTTCATTATGTTAAAAACTTTCATAAAATCACGGCAGGAGAAGAAATGACCCTAATTAAGAAATGTTTTGTTTGAAAGTTATTTTAAATTTTAGTCATAATTTTAAATATAAATATTTTTATTGTTAAGTAAATAAATACTATTAACAACATATAAATAAAATTCTAGACAGTAGGATAGTCATACGTTGAATTCTTAAAATTTATTTGAAATATCCTGTACAAATATTTGAAATCAAAGCATTTCATTCACAAATTATTTTGAAAGTTATATAAATTAAAATGTTTATTTTTTATGTATTTTTCAATTACACGCACCCACGCAAATAGACATACAACATATTCAACTTTGATAAAATTAAATAATATGATATTCGAATTTCTATAGATTTAGATCCAATTAACTATTTGTTAGCTAATCATTAGTTGACTAGATCTTGTGAAAGTGATTGTCATCACTTTCGGAACCAGTTATGCGAGAAAATCGAAAATTGTTTTCATTGTTTTTTGGATATTCTTTTTGCTGATTGACAGATGTGGAGTTTTCATTAGGAACATAGAACAATGGAGATTTAGGAAAGTGTAACGACTCTTCTTCAAACGTTATTTGCGAACGAATTACTTTCCTACTAGGAGTAACAGTTATTATTTTACTAATAGGTAAATTAGTTAACAGGTTATTGTTTGATGTATCCGCTATTAAACTACTTTGAGGCGTGCTAGTTAAAAAGTTATTATTAGGCGTACTAGATTCAAAGTTCCCATTTGATGCGCTAAATTTAATTTTTGTAAATAATTCATTTTCTTCATCTTGAGATTTCCAATCAGGTGTAAAAATGTTAGTTGTTTTTGAACCTGTTGATAAGTTTGGAGTACTTCGAACAATACCAAGGTATGATCCAACTTTTAAATTTTCATTTTTAGTATCAAATTGTAAACTTTGATTTGAAGAACTACTATGTGAGCTAATTTTTCTTTTTAAACCAAAGTTATTGAGCTCCTCGTTTTCAGAATGTTTTAAAGCTTCTGCGGCAGCCATTTCAAACCAAGATTCTAGTTTATTTAACTCTTCTGAAGGAGATTTATAAAAATTAGGTGTGTCTGTAATATTTACTTCCACCTCTTTTGTTGAAGATAAAGATGTTATAAGATTGTCAAATTTTTCTAGCTCTACAGAGCGCAGATTGCAAACATCTAACGATTGTTTCCGCCTAAACTTTTTTGAAGTCATTTTTTCTGACTTAAAATCAGGTAAAAAATCACTAATGCTTCCGTCGGAAAACCTTCTTATATCTTTCGGTTGAAACGTCTGATCATTCTCATTCTGATCATTCTCATTCTGATTACGATCATGAGAACCATGATCTTGATCGGGATCACTTAAACTACTCTTAGACCGAAATCTCCATTTAAAATTCCAATTTCTTCTAGATTCTTTTTTAGAACACTCTGTTAAAGAAGATACTTCCGTATATTTGTTTTGTTTCGATTTAGAAGATGTTCTAAAAATTGGTTTCTCTCGTCGTAATATACCGTGTGACAGCTTTCTTTGCAACAATGGAGACTTACTTTGACTTTTTGTAAGTTTTTTTTCATTTAAATCTCCTAATGTTCCTAATGAATATCCTCTCTTGTGTAGAGATTTTGATTGGGAATCAGTGTTTTCAGGATATATGATATTTAAAGACTCTTGATTTTTAATGTCTTTCAAAGATGGGTTTAAATTTATCACATAATTGTTTTCTTCAATTTTGCTTAAACTTTCTTGAAACGAAGTTTCTGAAGTTACATTTGTCTCCATAACGATTATAGGTATTGAAGAAGTGTTGTCGCTGCTGTCTATTACGTTTGATCTAACATTACTTTTCACAAGATCATGAAGAGCACTATATAAATCTTGAATCTGGGTGAAAGATGCTGGCTTTCTTTCGCAACCACTTGAATTACTATTTTCGGAACTTAGCGAATCTCTACTAATTTTACGCACTGGCTGAGATGACGCGATAAGAAGCGACGGTTTAGAAAAATGATTCGAATCATGTGTAGAGTCGTGTGTAGAGTCGTGTGTAGAGCCGGACTCAATCGTCATTTTTCTGTGCCAATTTTTTTATAAAACTGAAACATAAAACAAAATTTGTTAAACGTTCACATTAAAAAAAAAAAAAACACTTTGATTAGTTATGTTTACTTACTTCTTCCATAGTAAGCAGTGTAAATAATTTTTTGAGTGTTGTTAAAACAAATACTCGACACATTAACTGAGATCGTTTTCTGTGTCAAAAATCGCGTTTAAGATTAAGTTAACGATTTAAATTTCTAATAAATTAATTTTCGCGGTTGGAACTAAATCTAAGATTTTGAATTTTATCCATCCAAAGTAAAACCGCTTCTCTTGTAAAACAAAAAATTGTGAAGTAAAAAGTTTGTTGTACGAACCTTTTTAAAAAATTTTTTTCTCTCCTCAAAGTTTATTTTAATATTTTAAAACATTTTCCTGCTACAAAATACTCCAAAACACATTTACAAATACTTTAGTGTTTAAAAATATCTAAGTACTCTTGTTACGTAAATATGGAAGCTGAACTTCTGCAGCAATACCAAAAAAAGTGCTCTTTGATCCGTACCTGAATTCAGAGAGAGGCAAAATTTGAAGAATATTACTTCCTATTGAAAAGTTTTATTTCAGGTTTTTGGAGCTTTAAACAATAATATTGTTTGTTTTGTTTTTTTTTTTCAAAACTATTTACCGAACATTTTTCTAAATTCTTTGGAAGTGATTTTTAAAAAAAAAAACACATAGTTCAAAGTTTTGATAAAAGGATAGTTTTTTTTTTTAAAAAAAAAAAAACACTGTTTACTCAATTCAGTTTTTTGAATGAATATAAAAAAGCGAGTTATTCATTTTTCAAAAGCGATATTTATTTATATATTGCTTACCAGATATTATAACTTCAACTTGAAATCCGAGTAGGAAATTGTCGAAGATAAAATACTTTAATATAGAACGATATTACTACAAGAGGCTTAAAATATTTATGTTTTAATTGCGATAAATTAAACAATGTAACATTTGAGGGCGGATTTGCTTGACGACAGTTAAAACTTTTAATTACGTAACAAAAGTAACGTTGTTGTTTTTTGTATTAAAAAGGAACTTAAAGAATAACTTTAATTTTATTTGCAGTGTTTTGGGGAAATTAAATTAAATTAAATTAAAGGGTCATTTTTATTATAAATAAGTAATATAAATAAACTAAAATAATTGAATGGTCTTTTAAAAAGTGGCTTTCCAAAAAAAAAAAAAAAATACAGTTTCTTTTAAATATTTGTTTGCAAAAATATGTTGTTACAATATTAGTGGCGAAATGATAAGTCTACTAGCTTTTTCTCTGACCTTTCTTTGTGTGCGTGTGTGCGTGTGTGTGCGTGTGTGTGTGTTTGTGTGTTTGTGTGTGTGTGTTTGTGTGTTTGTGTGTTTGTGTGTGTGTGTGTTTGTGTGTTTGTGTGTGTGTGTGTGTTTGTGTGTTTGTGTGTTTCTTGTTTATTGTAAATAATGTAATATAACTACAAGTTCCTCAATCAGAATTATTTCTTTTTAGGTGAAGAGACTTATTTTTGTTTTTAGAGATGTAATTTTGACACTATATTGAAAGTAGGAGTTGTTTACTCATTGTTAAAAGTTTAAAAAGTTGTTTTTTTCACCTTTTTTTATATCAGACACATTATTCAAATTATTTAATCAATTATATCACATTTAAGTTATATTTTTTTCAAATTTTAGTTTTGTGTGTGTTTTTTTCCCGCATCTCGAAGCTAGAGAAGGGTTTTGTTTTTTGTTTTGTTTTTTTGTATCTTTTTTACCATTTGTTGTCTGTACTAATAATAATGATGTTAATACACCGATATTTTAGTTCTTGTCGTTATTTTTTTTCGCTGATTTAAATCCTGCCGTGAAATTTTTTTGTATCTTTTTTACTATTTGTTGTCTGTACTAATAATAATGATGTTAACACACCGATATTTTAGTTCTTGTCGTTATTTTTGTTCGCTGATTTAAATCCTGCGGTGAAATTTTATAGATACTACTTTTTTTTGGAATTGAGTAAAATAAAAATGATCGAAATTTCTAACATAAATTGCAACAATTATCAAACAAACTATGAAATATCTGTTTGATTGGAATAATTTGAAAAATAGGTAAATTTACTTTTGCTTTGAAAAAATAATTTTGAAAAAATTCTCAAACGGGTTCTAATACTATTTTAATAATCTTTACATATATGCATATATATAACGCCGATATCGATGGTTTAAAACACAAAAGACACTTGTTCATACCCAGTGGGCATTTCGACGTCGAACGAACGTCAAGCGACGTCGGATCTCGACGTCGGATCGACGTTGGGTTTACGTTGGAAATGGAAATGTTATTTTACATCGGATAAACTGACATCGCGCGACGTCGGCATTCCGATGTAAATCCAACGTGTTTTTTGAAAACTAAAAAACGCTGCCTCTGACAGGAATCGAACCTCGGTCTGTTAGTTACTAAATCCTATGCGCTTACCACTACACCACAAGGACATATTAATTAATGAGTTTATTTAGTAATTTATACTTGTAGCTATTTGGGAATTATTACTTTGATAAGAAATAATTTTGTATAAATATTATATAAATATTAAAACGAATAGTTATATATTATAAAAAATGTATACTCGAAAATGTTAATAGTTAAAAAACTATGCTTGTGCATCATACAAAACCTCATGATGTTTTATCAACCTTTATTCAAACTTTTTTCCATTAATAAAAAAACACGCTTAGTTCACATAATTATTGAAGAGCGCAATTGCACACATATTGTTGGGTTTGGATTAAATTTTCATCAGCGATGTCTTACGACGTTGTTCCGACGTCGTTTTAAGGACGTTGAATTGACGTCGGAAGACGTCAAAAGACATCGGAGTACGTTAATATTATGACGTTGCCCGACGTCTTTTTATCGACGTTGGATCGATGTCAGTACTGCGACGTTTTTTGGACGTCTTTTATAAGATGTCGGAACAACGTCAAAATACATCGAAACGACGTCAGGGGATGTTGAGATAAAGACATCGCCCGACGTCATTTTACTGACATCGGAACAACGTCGGAATAGGTCTTTTGACATCGCTGATGAAAATCAAACGTAAATCCGACGTCGGATTGACGTCGGGTGCCCACTGGGTATTTGACAGTTTCAAGAAAACAGGTTTTTAAAGATTGAGATCCTCAATCCAATACATACATACATACATATATATATATATATATATATATATATATATATATATATATATATATATATATATATATATATATATATATATATATATATATATATATATATATATATATATATATATATATATATATATATATATATATATTATATACAGCACTTGCTTTGTAAACGAAAAGTGCATGGTTCGACTCCTACCACATTTCTGATAATATCAAGATTAACTTATTTCTCCGCGTAACGGATTAATTTTACAAGGTTTGTGTTTTAAACGTAGTAACAACAATTATAAAAATATTTATACAAATAAGTAGCCTAATTGACAACAGAAACCTTTTCAGCTTCGGCAATTACACCAATAAAAGACGGTGATAACCAGGTGCGAACCGAACATATAAACTGTATAGATATTTGAGGATTAGCTCTCCGCAGTAATCTATCCTAAATTGATAATATTTTCTTCACTTAAACTTGAAATTATTTTATACTCAGGGCCGTACCGAAGAAGCCTCTCATATGAGGGAGGGAAGGTGTCGTGCGTGTTTTTTCCATTCTTTTCCATCTTTCCATCTATATTTCATACTTGACATTTGCCAATTATACTTCAAAAACTGTTAACTGAAATGCTATATGTACAAATGTGCGAACTCAAATGCATACATAACAGCTAGGGGGGGGGGAGGAACACCCCTTGTTTAGAACGGCCTATTTATATTAAACTGATTATAACCACAATATAACATTTTTAAATTTTTTATTTAATTATTAATAATTAAATATTATATATACACTGTATTATAAACACAAAAAGAATGTAAAAAATGTTTAAAATATATGATCTATATAAAACCGTTATTTCGCAAAGTCTAGAGTGCCTAGATATGATAGACCTGCCAGCTTGTTTAAAATCTTTATCTTGTCCGAAAAAAGTTACCTGGTATGCTAATATCACATCAGAATGATAATCAAAGATGTCGATTATAAATTAAAAAAGAAGTTCAAACTGAAACTTACCAATAGTTTTACTCTTTGTTTAAAAATATATTTGGATTGCTAATCTATCGAATAAGTTCAATTTGAAACTTAAAAAGGAAAGTAATCCCGGAGGATAATATACATAAAATCAATCACGTACGGGGAGGAATGACATGCGGTTTTAACATAGTAATTAATTTCTTATTGACATCCTCTTTTCTCAAATAATTTCCTAAAATAAATTATCGAGTTCTTGACACGGAATTGCTTGGTTTCTTTTTAATTAAAACGAGGAACTTTTGATATTAAATACTGATGATATTAAATGTTACTAAACTATGTAAAAATTACTATAAAAAAATGATTTTATATTGAATAAAGCATAACATAACAGAAATAATTAGAATAATAATAATAAATAACTTTATAAAAACTATAATTGTACAAAAAAATTAATAAATAACTTTGTAGAAACTAAAAAATTGTCGTTTTTTCCCCAAGATCTACAAAAATAAAATAAAAATTTTGCAGTGTAAATAAAATATTAATATTAGTATGATATAAATAAAATTTTAACTTTCAGCAAAATTTATGTTAGTAGAATAAAAGTTATAAGAAAGATTTCACTTTTAGTTTGTTTGTTTAAAAGTTCTTTCTCAAATGTATTGTAATTTCTTTTAAATTTTCCTATTTAAACATTTATGACAACCATCAAGTTTAAAATGCTGATTAAACATACTTGTCAATGGTCAAACGTACTATTCAATGGTCAAACATAATTTTCAATGGTAAAAAATACTTGTCAATGATAAAACATACTTGTCGTTGGTCACATAGCCAATCTTGAATGTAATTCTAATAATTAATTATATTTATTGTTTCGGATAGCAAAAATTTGAAGTCAACGTTACCTAAAACAGTTTAGAATAAATAACAGTTTGAAAAAAATTTTAAAAAACAAATAAAGATTTTATACCAAATTTTTCATTGTTTTTTTACTGGTTGTTTCTTAATTATTTGTTACTTGTTTTTTTTAGACACTTTTTTTTTTAGACACTTGTTTTTTGTAGACATAGTTTAATAAACTATAAAACAATAAAGGGATTTCCAATTCTAGAATTTGCTCAACAAAAAATTAAAATGTTTTGCTGATGGCAAAAGACGTGTTTAAAACACGTATTACTACGTCTTAAACGCGTCATTTACCCATTGGTAGCGACTAGCTTTTCGCTACCATAGGTAGAGAATAGCTGGCTTGTCGCTATTTATATTTTATATAAATAGCGATTAGCGAATAGCTAGTCGCTATTTTTTAATTGTTATTTTTTAATTATTATATTTAATTGTCGCTATTTATATTATATACATTTCGCTGGCTTGTCGCTAGCTCATTTTCCACCGGGTAAATTTTTTTTTAATATGCAAACAGCTTTTAACTTAATAACTAACCAAAAAAAAAAATTATAAACTAAAAAACGCGATAAAGTTTTTAATATTTGTTTTATACTTACAATAGATTACGTAGATTTCTTTTTTTGGATAAAGCTACGAATTTTGATTTATGAAATAGTTATTTACTTTTAACTTCTAGAAATGTGTTATGTTCAACACATTTCTAGAAGTTAAAAGTTAATAGCTATTTTATAATATATATATTATATTTACAGTATATATTATAATTATAAGCAATATGTAATTGTAAAATTCTTCAGTTTTTTGCAGTTCCAGTTTATTGCATTTCAGCTTTAATCGGAAAAAAGGTTTTAATTTTTGATGTCAATTGCTAGTCTCAAAGCCTCAAGTTCAAGTAAAAATTTGAATCAAGTTTAAGATTTAAATCTGCTAATTTTCATTTTAAAGATTTGAATGTGCTACTCTGCAGCTGTTTGCCTGAAAACAACGCTGGCAACTGAGCCAGACGTTTTTCTAATAGGGAAAAGAATACGGTTGGTTGGTTCCGAATGCATTGAAACGACAAACTTCACAAAAAACTTAATCAGAGATTATGATTACTGAGTTGTTTAATCTCAATTTTGTCACTGTTGTAAAAATAAGTTTACGAATAATAAAAAGTTTAAATCTTGAGAAAAAAAAACTTTAAAGTTTTTTTTTATTAGGATTATAGCTTTTAATGATTTGTTTCCAAAATCATGAAAGTATTAGATCTCTTTTGGTTGGAAACTAATCTAGTCCTTTTTGAAAATAGATTTTTTTTGTTTGTTTGAAAGCTTAAAATGTAGGTATATCTACAGTACTAAAGTGGACAAAGTTTTTTGCCTGTATTTTTATAAAACATTAGGGTTAAGCAAAACTTGGTACAATAACCTAATTTAAATTTTGAAATTTTAACTACATTTTAGAAAATGTTTAACAACTTTTATTGGATCTCTGTTTGAAAATATAGTAAACAAACAATTTCCTGATTTTTATAATTTTATTGAAAATACTAAAATATTCAGTTTTATTCAAACTATAAGCAGGTCATAAAAATAATTTTTAAACTTGGACAGAGTATTGTTACCATAGAAACAATTTTTCATTAATATAGTTATTTTAGTTTATTTAACTATAATTTATAAAAAATAATTTTTAAAGAATCAAAGTTTATTACTCAACTATGTTTGTGGCTTACCAATGATTTATCAATTTTCATAATTATATCTTTGAAATTTTGTACTTTTTTAAACATATGTTAAGTTTTAACGCTAGCAACGTTTATAGCAACTGTAACTTAGCAACGTCTATAACAACTGTGTAAAACCTTTTTGTAAATATGCTGTAAAATGTTTGGTATGTATCTTTACATATCCATCTAGCAAAAGCTAGCGTCTGGTTTTATTACATCAGAACAATGTTTTTCTGTTATTTCAAAAACAAGAAAATTGTGCTTCAGGAAAAATGTTTCAAGTCTTAATAATGTCAACACCAATCAGTCTAGGGATAGTTCACCGATACGCAGTCTATAGATAGCCTTGCTGCAACAATTGCAATCAAATCAATATTCACTCTCTTATCAAAAATTATCTTATCAACACTTTATAGAGTAGTATTAATAATTCTTGAGGAGATAAAACCTTTTAGTTTTTTTCTTTTTTTTATAACAAACATTATTATATATTTCGAAAAAAATTGAATTCAAAACTTTTTAATATTACTTGATTAATGCATTCAAATTTTTAAGTAAAAAAAATGTGATTTTATTTTTATTAAAAATCTTGATGCTAGTTTCTGATGTATATATAGAGAATTTAGTTTAGATTTAATTGTACAATCAATTTGCAGAATCAAAGAGGTTTTTGATTGATGCTGAGAAAAAAAACAAATTTGTGTCATCAGAAAACATATTTGCATCAAGATTTACGGATCGTGGAAGTTCATTAATATAAATAAAAAATAAAAAAGGACCAAGGGTAGAACTTTTTTAAAAAATTTGAATATTTATTATCGTTCTAAATAACATTGTTTCCTATTACACAGGTAATTTTAAACCAATCAAGGGTTATCATGAATAATTGTGTCAAATGAATAGGTCTATAAAAGTTTTTAATACAAATTGCTTTTTATCAAAAGTTATCACTTTTTATCAAAAGTTATCACTTTTTATCAAAATTTATCACTTTTTATCAAAAGTTATCACTTATGTTGTTAACTAAAACTAATCACTTATGTTATTAACTAAATCTGAAATCGCATAATTGCTTGAGTGTTATGTTAAAAACTGAATTTTAAAACTATTAGTATAATATGCAGAAGACTGTGTTTTTTTAAAATGTAAACTCTTATTGAAATTAAAGTTTAAATTTTACAATAAATGACAGCTGTAAATAAAAAATATGAATTTAATTTATCTTACTGATAAAAAAGACTCTATTATACTGACTGTAATATACTAAAAAAGACTGTATTTTAAAGACCTGTATTATTCAACAACCAGTGAAAGTATAAAAATATGCGGATATAAAACTATAGGTTGCTCAATAACTCTGAAATATTCAATATATTATAGTGACCCGAATGTGATAGAGTTCAATTTTGTCATTGACATCAACCAAAATGAGACTTGCAACTTGGTCATTGACATTAAAGTGCAAAACAAAAATGGGACTTGCATAAAAGTTGTTTACTAACCCTACGGGCATTTGTTTTTAAAAGTTACGTTCTAAATGTCTTTTAAATGTTCTTTACGTAAGAATGTTTAAAAGACGTTTAAAAGACATTTAAAATATATTTAGAGCGTAACTTTTAAAAACAAATGTCCGTAGGGGAGTGCTTGACCTCTATTCATTAAAAATGACTTCTATGTATCAAAAGTATATAACAGAGAGTTTGACATTAGTTTTAAAACAGTATATACAATACGTAATCTTGAGGAAACACATTTTCATAAAGAAAAACACCTTAAAACCTCGTGACTTTTTTTAAGACTGCAAAACTTTTGTTTTGTTAACGTTAAAAATTTGTTTATTGCATTTAAAATAGAGTTATTAACAGGAAGCTTTTGTAAAATTCCGGAAAAAAAAATTCTTTTGAAAAGATATTGATAACAAAAAAATTTTTTCGTATCGAAATAAACAAAACATTTAAAATCGTCGATGTTTCGAAAGTACTCATTCCGAAATTCGCAAGTTGAATTTCAAAATTAGGCTTTTTTGCTTCATACAAAATTAGCGCTTTTCGATGTAGCATTTGCGATACATTCGCTTTCGCTTATCGACATTTCAAAGTTCATTATGAAAATCTGTTTGCCAAACGGGTAGAATTATAAAAATTAAACATCTTTATGTTTTAAAATGTTTCTAAATAAATCTTATTTTCAGAATCATAAAATATTACCAATATAAAAATTTACTTTTTGAATCAATGATAAAAAATAAAAACTTATGTCGACATACTCTTTCACAAAATAACTTGCAGAACAGTCACTTACGGAGAAAAACTTATGAAACACGTCATTATAGATTTAATTATGTTTTATGAACCAAAAATGTTTAATTATGTAACTAAGTGCTATTTGTTTATTGATATTCATAAGTGTCAAATGCGTATACTAATTTTTATAAATAAATAACGGTATTCGTAATAAATACTTCTAAAATTTCATTTAACGAACAAGAATTAAATAATGTAAATAACATGAAAAACACTAAAGTAAATACTAAGCAACTAAATCATATGTATGGGATCATGTAGATTCGCCAGTAATTATTAATAAGTTTGTAATCTGTCAACATTGCAAAATATCGTGAAGAAAATAGTTAACGTATTCCTAAAGTATTTTAAGTTTTGATATCTGATGTAGAGGCGAATCTAGAAATTAAATGAGGGGGCGAATTCGAAAAAGTACCAACTGATTTCTAAATAAAATAACAAAATTCATCAAAACATAAATTCACCCGGTTAAAATGTGCCCGACTAACCAATTATATTCCTCAAAAAACCGACTATAATTTAAAAATCGCTTTCTTTAGAGAAAAGATGGGGGAGGGGTATAATACTCCCCGTAAATTCTACCGTGATTTGATGATCGCTTATTTGCTTGAAACTCTGATTAAGTTTAAAAAAAATCAAGTGTTGTTTGAAATTTAGCTTTTTCTATATTTGCTACTATTATTATTGTTATGTTTGACAGTTTAAACAATCTTACCGAGTCTTTTCCGTAAGTGCACGTTTCGAAATACTCCTTTTGTAAGGGACGTTTACAAAAGTCTTTCTTCGAAATACATCGTTTCGCAAATTTCTTTTCGCAAGTCGTTATTACGCAATTTAATTTTTATTTTATTTTTTGTTTAACACTTTATGAAAGGTAAATTTTGTATATGTAAGACCATTTTGAAATACGGTAGATAAAGATGCGAAATTTTTGCAAGTCTTGTATCTCGGCAAACAACCCTAATTTAAACCATTTTTATATATTTAGTTTGAATGTCCATTTTGTATTTTTAAGCTCGCCATTTATAGTAGAGAAATTTAATTGGAGTTATCAGTATTGGAAAGCAATAGTTAGCGTTATCAGCAAACATGATACTCATTAAATTTGAGTCTTAATTTAGGTAATTTATAAATCAAGAAAAATAATGTTCCTAAAATGGAACCCGCAAAAGCGCAACACAACCCGCGGAAAAGTCACAAGATATATTTAGAAACTCATTTGGATCATCATTATTTCTAAAAACAAGTTGATTACCGGTAAATAATATCTGAACCATTTTCTATACATAGTTTTTTTTATTTTAATGGTCAATAATATTCAGTATAGTTATATGGTCAATATATACGGTATAGCCTATATATATTTGATGTATATTTGTATGTAAATTTGATGATTAGCAATGACGAATGCCTACCATAGGTCGTTGAAAAAACCTAATGTATACTTAAATTTTTCAAAAGAGATTTTAAGTTGAAATGGGATAATGTATGTTTGGTGAAATTATTTTTTCATAGCCAAATTGGTTAATGTATAAATTATTTAAAAAGATGGTTAATTATACAATATTTGCGGTTTGGGGGAAGTGTTAGTAAAACTAAATTAAAACCACTTTATCGCCAACAGAAACATGTTGCATGATATATTAATTTTAAACATTGTTTTTGTCATGGTCTCTTTTAAACGAAATGAATATTCTTAATATGACTTAAGAAATTACAATCTTATTCATCAACATTATTCTCATACAAGTTTTGGAAGATCTTTTTTAACATATCGCGGAGCTTTTCTGTGGAACAAAATAGTGTTGAACGCTAATTTATGTTTTGAAATATCTGGTTAGATCTAAATTTTATTTCTAAACGTCAATTATTGTAATTATTTAACTGCTTATATTTTTACTGCATTGCTAAACGATTCTCAGTGACATGATATTACGATCCTCTTTGAGTCTCCGTGTTCTGATGTTTAATGTATAACGATATTTATACGATGATATATTGTAATTAATATATATATATATATATATATATATATATATATATATATATATATATATATATATATATATATATATATATATATATATATATATATAGGCCCACTGAGAGGGGGTACAGGTGGTGCACTGCTCCAGGACCCATAGAACAATTGGGGCCCATTAACCAAAGCTTTTTTTTTAAATAATTACAATAATAATTACAAAAATTTATAAGTGACTTACTTAAAAAACACATATTTTGCACATTTAGATAAAGATATTCATACACTTAAAATATGGGCATATTTTGGTCCCACTGAAAAATTCTAAAGAGAATCTAATTAGAATTCAACTAGATAAAGCGAAAATAAGGGGCACGCGGAGAAAAAAAGGAGAAACTTCTAGCTAGATTTATACAATCTAAATTCTAATTAGAGATTAAAGTACTATAATCTACTGAATCAGTAGATTATAGTACTTTAAATTAAAGTAATATAATCTACTGATTAAATTTGACTTCTACAAAAGCTGAAGTAGAAGGTGCCTTATATTATATTAGTTCACTTTCCTGCATAATAATGTCATCGATATGGTACGAAATTCTTGTTCCGATTGATTTTTGCAACAAAGTTATTCAAGCAAGAAATGCAACTTTAGATGTGGAAGTGGACAACATAAACCACTTACTAAGACAACTTTAAGACAACTTCTTGAGCTTCAGAATAAATGGAAAGATATCTGGTCAGAATCAAAGAATGTTGCAATGAATTTGGATATAGAAGTCAAACTATCAAGAGGACGTGGTGGTGCGAATCGCTAAAGAGCCAGAGTTGTTGGCAAGCCAGGGGATCAAGGGTTTACAGATTTAAATGAAGATGAGACCATGGAGGAATCATGCTTTAAAAGATTTGTTTTCTATGTGGTATTAGATAGTGTTATTGGTGGCCTTACTGTAAGATTCCAAGCAGCACAGAGCTTTTCAGATAAGGTTAGCTTCATGTGGATTTATCTCAATATTGATTTGGATACATTGGAAATGAAAGCAAAATTATTAAGTGAAGAGTATTCAGCAGATGTTAGCGAAGATATTGTAATGGAAATAAAACACTTAAAATCTATACATTATGCAAATTTTGGATCGAATCAATTAAGCCCCTTTGAACTCCTAAATTCGATTAGTCGAACTAATTTACATGGTCTATTTCCAAATATTTGTGTATGCTTGAGAATATTCTTAACAATTCCTGCTACAGATGTATCCGCTGAACGCTCATTCAGCAAACTAAAACTGATTAAAAACTTTTTAAGAACTACAATGCTACAAGGACGGTTAGTGGATTTGGCAATGTTGAGTTTCGAATCTTCAATATCTAGGTCAATTGATTTTGGCAAAGTTATTCGAAATTTCTCTTCAAAAAAAGCAAGAAAAGCACCTTTGTTTTGTAAATGAACTATTCTTGGAATAAACTATTTGTTAAAATAATTAATTATTAATTATAGAGAATTATAGAGTAATTGAATTCATGAGCTATATCTCTTAATTCGCATATACGTTTTTTAACATACATAATCATCTGGGAAAAGGAACCTGAGCATGTTTTTTGCCTACCTCTAACTCCGTTCATTATAAAAGCGCTTTGGGTTATTTTTTAATTGGTCGCTTACTTTTTCAAACAGATATTGTTTTCTTTATAGTTTTAAGATACCCTTCGAGTATCGCTTATCACCTTTAGATTAAATATTTAAATGTTTTACTTGAAAAATTTAAAAATTATTTTTGAACACTTAACTTTTTTTCTAAAGGACCTTTTTTTTATTATCATTCTAGAAAATTCTAGATATAGAGAACTTTTTTTAAGAAATTTACAATTGTGCCCCCCTTCCCCTAGGGTGTTCCATTCCCGCAAAATTTTCGAATTACCACACCATCTTTTAAATTGAGGTTTAGACTAAGAAAAAAATAACATTAACTAAGTATTTTTAAAAAATATTTAAATTTAAGGGTCCCCATTCAGTAAAAGTTGAGCTAATCATTTTTTACCGTATTTTGTAAGTATTTTTGTTCAAAATGTTAACAAATATATTTCGCAACATCTTCAACTTTTCACACAGTATAATTTACGATCTTATTTATACTGTTTAAAAAATTTAAGTTAAAAAAATTTATTTAAGGGTCCCGCCGAATTGAATAATCAAGTGGTTTTGTAATTTGGTATTGTTAGAAAGTAGTTATTAACCGTAAAGGCTTAAATTTGGTTCATTATAAAAATGTATTCTTAAAACATTATGTATAGATTATTGTCTTATTTTAACCAATTAATTATTGTAAAACAATGATTGCGTTTAAATTGGACACTCAGTATAAAGAAAATTTATTTTCCTGTTGTTTCTTTATTAGCGTGGTTAATATTAAATTTTGTAAGTTGTTTGTTTTAAGTTTCTTTGTTTTAGCAGTAAGTTTAATATTAACATTTTAATATTAACATTATTACTATTATTTAGTTTTTAATGTTAGTATTATTAAATAATAAGATTTAGACATGATCAATAATATAATTTGTTTAAATATTGGTTTTAATAAATTAGTGTTCTAAATGTTTTACTTGCTTTAAATAATTAGACTTAGAGTTTTATATAGTTAAAACACAAGCAATTAAAGTTTTTGTAATTGTTAGGCTTAAAAAAGTTGTTTTTTTTTTTACTTTCAGTAAAGTAATTTGGGCCAGATTTTGTTAAACGGCATCTCAAGTATCTGCTTCTGCTAGTGCTGAGTGGTAACCACAAAAGTGGATCTACGTTCTCGTAAACTATCGAAACCTAGTATAAAAGAGAAAAATCGTTCAATGGAAAATGCACGATCCCCGCGAAATCATCATCAAGATTGCTTTATTGGATTCGGATTAGAGAAAAGTTTAAGTGTCAGTGTAAAACTTCTTAATATTGCATTGCTCAGAAGATACCTCTACTTTAGAGAAATCAACAAGGAAGTGGTGATTAGGAAGTGGTAATATTGCATTGCTCAGAAGATACCTCTACTTTAGAGAAATCAACAAGGAAGTGGTGAAATAAAAGTATCGGCAAAAAATATTTTTAAAGATATTTTGATTGAATTACAAGAAATTTGGAAAAGAGCTCACTTACCAGTTAAGCCAGATAACAAATGTATCGAGTATTTCATTGCAGTTTTTAATGAATGGCAAACTGCGTTGAAGAAGTTGTTGACACATATTACATATAACCTGTATCTCGACTTGCAATCTGGAAGGAGGACTAGGAGTTTTTACTGAACCAACGGAAGTATCCACAGGTAAGTTCATGCATTACGCCTTGATTGCCTTGAAAACAGAGTCAATGCTCACAGCATAGCTAAAAAAAGAAAAACAGCTCTAAGTGATCAAGAAGTAGAAGAAATCATCAAGAAGAGTGAGAATGAGTCAAGCAGCTCAGAAGTCGAAGTTTTCACTCCCTTTTAGCAAAAAAGAAAAACCAGATCGTCAAATGTTTGTATTCAAATTGATCCTACTACGTTAACAAAATCATTCAATGATGTATCCGATCGATTAGGACTCAGCGCAAAAGATCAAATGGCTGTTGATACAAAAGTTATTAAGGTTTGCGGTGCTTCGTTACATTATTTTCCAATCTCGCGATCGTCAGTTTACCGTAATCGTAAAGTAGAACGAGAAAAACAAGGTGCCAAAATAAAGGAGAAATATCAGGAGAAGCGCCCTTTTTATCCATCCAGTCACTGGGATTCAAAACTTGTTTCGTCACTTAATTTTTTACTGTGATTAATTTGTTACTTGCTGATTAATTTATTACTTGCTTACTGTTTTAAGTGTTTAGAAATGCAAATATTGAAAAATACTAAAATATTTAAAAACAAACACTTTTTGTATGTAGGAAAGAAAGAGGAGCATATTGCTATTCTGGCTAGTGGTTGGGATGAATCATCAAACGATGCAAACGAAAAAGGTCTAGAAATCCCTGTAACTGTCAACTCTACTGGTCACGCCCAGAAAGATGCTTTTATTAAGTATTTTTCTTCCTAGAAACTGTTAGATAATTTGATTACCTTAGTTTTTGACACCAATTATAGTAACACTGGACGGAAAACTGGATGTGCAGCACTCATTGAGAAAGAAGTAGGTCATGCGCTATTGTGGACAGCTTGTCGCCATCATGTTTATGAACTGCATATTCGTCACGTCTGGGATGCAGTTAATGGAAGTCATAACGGACCTATTGAGCCAATTTTAAAAATGCTTCAAAACATATGAGATTCTCCCGAGTCTACAGATATAAAAAAATTTGAGTGGCCGGAAGAGAACCATCCTATTCATCGCCAAGCAACACTCGTTCTGAACTGGGCAAGTAAGTGCCTTAAAGAGAATATCTTTCCAAGGGCCGATTATCAAGAATTGATTGAACTGACAGTTCATTATCTTGGAGGTGACTTGCCAAAAGGTAAGATGTTTAACTTCAAAAAACCGGGTGCGCATCATCGTGCAAGATTTATGCACAATGAGTTGTACACCTTGAAACTTGTCATGTTGGATCAACAGATTGCATCGCTCCATCCGTATCAACGGCATAAATTGAAAAGAATTGCTAATTTTATTGCTCTCTTTCAAGCAATCTTTTCAAAGGCTTTTTCACAAAGTTGCATCTCAGCTATTGCACCAAAAGTTGATCGTCAGTACAACGCCAATATGCAGTGGTACCGTGTTACAGACAAAATTGCTTCTGATACAGCCATTCAGTCTTGCAACAGACACCTTTGGTATTTAACTGAAGAGTTAGTTATCTTCGCGATGTTTGATGAGGACATTTCGCTTATTGAAAGATCTTCTATGGCATTGAAGTTGTACGATACCCAAAGAAGTGAAGAAATGAAGCCTGGAAAACTGTCTTTCCCGAAAGTCGATGGCGACAACATCCCTTCCTTTGTCGCTTTAATTAGTCCACGTTCCTGGCTGTTATTTAACCTAATCAAGATGACTGCAAACAAGGTAGATTGGATGCAGTTGCCTGTTGAGCACTGGATGAAGATGAAAGATCAAGTTGTGAATGACTGCGCCGAGACAGGTGTAAAACTTATACAAGACTTTAAAAATAAAGTCAAGGACCCCGCGCAGCTTCAACTGTTACTTCAAATAGTAGATGATCATCGTAAACGAGCTTCTTTTCAAGGATGAAAAGAAAATTTAATGAATATTTGATTATTTTTTTAAACAGTGTTACTTGCATCAATCTTACATTAACAGAAGTTAAAATACTTAAAACCACTTTACTATTTAAGTCAGAGGGGAACCCTTAAATCAATTTTTTAAACTCAAATTTTTTATAAAGTATAAATAAGATTGAAAAGTTGAAGATGTTACAAAATATATTTGTTAATTTTTTGAACAAAAATAATTAAAAAAACACAGTAAAAAAGGGTTTGCTCAACTGTTTCTTAGTGAGGGACCCTTAAATTTTTATATTTTAAAAAAATGCTTAGTAAATATTATTTTTTACTTAGTCTAAACCTCAATATAAAAGTTAGTGTGGTAATTCGAAAATTTTGTGGGAATGGAACATCCTATGTCCCCCCCCCCCCCCCTCACACTCACTTCGAAATCCGTATCGTCGGTCCTGTTACTTACTTAGATATATGTACAACTCTAAACAATCTTTTTTTGGTTTCAGTTTTTGATTTGTAATAAAATATGAAAATAATTTAATTAATTTATAAAAATTACCCTTATTTTTTATTTCAAAGAGATTTTCGATGCTGCCCCTAAAAGCTTAATTTTATTCACTTAAAAACAATTTTACGATACATGTCAAAATTTTACGATACATGTCAAAATTATACGTCATCTGTGTTTTTTCTTTATTGAACAAATCTTCATTTTAATAAGGTTTATTTGTGTTCAGTGTTAAATTTTATATTTAGTCATTTATACACTGATTCAAGATGTTTCTTTAAAAATTGAAGCCCATATAATTGTATTCCTCTATAAGCATAATCAGTAAATCCGCCTAAAGTTAAGTCTATTTTTATCATTGAAAACAAACGACAACAGAAGCAGAAATTTATTTTTGAGTTAATCAATTTTCTTATTTCCAATAAATAAGAATGTCACCGAAATATCTTCCTTAAGGGTTTTTTTAATAATGGATATCTTTAATCCCTTTTAATGACTATCAATAAAACAACAGATGTTTTTTTCTCGATTTCAACAGAACAAAATGCAGGGTTTAGTATATCATGATTGATTTTTTCTCGATTTCAACAGAACAGGATGGTTTAGTATATCATGATTAATTTTTTTTCGATTTCAACAGAACAAGATGTTTAGTATATCATGATTGATTTTTTTTCGATTTCAACAGAACAAGATGTTTAGTATATCATGATTGATTTTTTTTCGATTTCAACAGAACAAGATGTTTAGTATTATCATGATTGATTTTTTTCGATTTCAACAGAACAAGATGTTTAGTATATCATGATTAATTTTGATAAAGTACATTTAATATTTTTTTTCCCTTAAAATTTATATTGAAAATAGAGGGAATAGAACTCATTTTACTCTAAATGAACAAATATATTTTTTAAAGACCTCTCATTGAAAAATATTTCAGAAAAGTTGAGTTCTGTAACTTCCCTTATAGAAATCAAACATAACTATTAAATACGATAGTTTTTTTAAGAATAAAATTTATGGCAATACCTTTTTATTACTTTTGAGAAGCATGAACCTAATATCGGAATAAACATTGGTTTGAAATAAAAGAATTATATTCTTCTAATTAAAACTTTAGATTAATGGGTTTCCCACATATAAGTTTTTTTTGGGTTACGACGCGCATAGAACTCAGATATTATTAAACAAATATTCTATAAAAACACGTATAAAATAAATACAGAATATATTAAAACCAGCAGCTATGACTCCAACAAAAACGTTCGGCACATTTTCTCGGTAACGTCGACGTTTAATGCTTCAATAATCGTTCGAGAAGTGGAAAAGGTTTCTGACACTGAAGGATAGCTCGTGATTGGTGGATTTGAGCTTTATAAATTAATAATTATTTAATCATTTAACTTAAGGAAAAAAAAAAAAATTGTAAACGACTTAAACTTAGAATTTATATTTAAAAATTAAAATTAAAAAATTAAAAAAATTTTACTTTTTGAAAGTCATCCACGTTCTCATTTTTTTTACAAAAGCATCTGGGCTACCAGAAAAATAAGACTCAATGTCAGGTTGCTACAAAAAAAACAAAAACAATGCAACAAAAAATATATAATAATAATTTTTTTTAACCAATTTATATTACTCATATTACTATATTAGATTGAAAGTATTAACAAAGATAATATAAAGTTTAAACTATCAAGCTATAAAAGTAAAAAAACAAAAATTTAAATCAAATTAAACACTAATATTAAAAGTAATATTAATAACATAACTAAAAATTGGATTTTTTAAAAATAAATTAAATATAAACTTAAAAGACATAAAAATTCATTTTAATAATTCAGCATAAAAATCCATAAATGAATTATTAAGTTATGAATGATCAAGTAAGTCGAATGACTAAATTTCACCCAATTAGATAGTAGTTTTAAGTTAAGAAATCATGTTTTAGAGCTGCATACTAAAATAAAATGGAAAAATGTTGTTCAAAATCAAAAACGCTAAGAAAAAAAATCAATCACCAATTTTAACTGCATCTTAAATATATGAAAACGTTGTGAAATAAGTTTGCATTTTTGTTTATTTATAAAATAGAGAGATTAGTTCAGATAAAAATTGTCGATGTAAAAATACAATTTTAGTTTAGATTTTGACTTTTATATTCTAAATATTTATTTAAGGAGGGTGTCTGCTAAAAATTTAACATGGATTTTCCTTATCCACTATCTGTTCTCCCTGATTTAATTTAAAGGAACCTAAACTCAACTTCAGTAAAATTATACTTAATTTCTTTTCGAAAAATGTATTCAATAACAAAAAATACAAACCTACAATAAAAGTATGAAGAAAAAGTTTATAAAACTGCCAATAAAAATTTATATTATGTGTACAATATAAACTCTATTAAGTTACGTAAGTTTGGTGAAGAGCCATTTTCCCTGATTTTTCTAAAATTTAATTCTATTTCCCTGAATATTCTATGATTTTTTTTTGCAGATATCTAAATTACCTGACATTTCCCTGATTACACCCTGTCCAGTGCTACGTTAAATAAAACACAAATAAAAGTCTATAAACTTAACAAGCTGATATAGATGACTTAATGCAAAAATAGTCTATGCAATGAATATGCTAAAAAGAGATAAATAAAAACAATTTTTTTTAACTAAAGCCACTACACCAAAAGTAAAAATAATTGCTGTTCAGTATTTTTTTAAAAGTATAGTATAATGTTGTTTGCAAAAAAACGCAAGGTCAACCATTTTTTAATATAAAGTCTTTCTTTTTTCAAATTTGCTAAATAGGTTGGTTTGGCGCTTAACCATCTAAAGTTCTTAAAAATATTAAAAAAGTAATACGAAAATTTAAAGCTTAGTAAATACTTTTTTTAAATAAAAGTAAAAATTCTAAAATTCAGTTAAACATATTTATTCAATTTTAAATATCTTTTAATTTTTTTAGTTATTATTTTGAAAACTTGAACTTAATTTAAAAAACAATAATTATGCTAATTATGTCATAAACCTTATTTTTTCTTAAAATTTAAAGAAAAATGTAAAAAACTCATCACTTTCTGCGGATTATTTACAGAAATAAAAACATACTTTTTCCTTGGGTATAAAAGATGTAATTTCTTTATTGACACCCAAAAAAAGTCCTACAGCAACACTATAAGCAACAGCACTAAAAAAAAAAAATATTTAAAATAATTTTTTTAGCTGTTTTACAAATTTTTACAAAATATATTATAAATTTCACAAGATGAAGCTTTTTAATTAATACCAACCTTGTTCCTCTAGAGAGAGGCAATAAATTATAAAAGTAATAGATGAATTTGAGCACAATATCAACAGCCAAATCATTGTCCTAGAACAAGAGATCGTTTTAAAGTTCTTTATTTTTTTTTTTAACCATACGATTCAAAGTAATTTAAAGAAAAATAAAATCAATATAAATAAATTAAATAAAATATAAGATAATATATCAAATTATTTAAATTAGTATAAACATAAAAATAATTAAAAAAAATTGTTAACTGTATCCGTTTTGTTTTTAAGAACAGCTAATTTGAGTTCATTAAAAAGATGATTAAATTCCGCAATATATTGGTTGATCTGCAGAGATGTTCGAGAACTCTGTATAGAAAGTGTAGCATCACTTTCAGTTTCGCCAGTGATAGATAACATAACTCCATGCAGCAAGCCACCTTTATTTCGAGTAGATGGCACTTGCATTCCAACAGTAAATCCTATAAAATCATTCAAGCAAAAAACAAATAAAAGACTTAAATTTTAAGTATATATAAAAAATCCACAACTTACCATCATTAGGGTTGGCATTACCACATTACAAATAATCACAACTTACCTCCATTAGGGTTAGCACTATCATATTTCTTTAACACATTTAATATATCAATTGGTGCAACAGCTTTCATAACATTGTCTTGAGCTTTTGCAGGTAGTTTTTGGCCCAACAAGCTCCGAATCATAAACTTAGCTAACTGTAAAGCTTCTAATGTGTATGTAGAATATCTGAAAATTATTTTAATTAATAATATTAATACTATAATATATTTGACAAAATTTTTATAAGATAAAAATGTAATTATTGGATTTAAGCAACTAAGCTTTTAGCCTTTAACGAAAAAAGTAGTTATCCAATCACTATCCATTTATTTATTTTAATTCAATATTTTGCAGAAATAACAATATTTTGCGGACATAATTTTGACATACTTTAATATAAACAACTTTAATTAATACTAGACACATGAAAATTGTAGGATTTATATTCTTCTGTTCTAACATCTAACAAAAATTTGAATTTTTTACTTGCTTCACCATTTATAACAATAAACAACTGTGCCTCAAGATATTTCAACTTATTTTCTACATAGATCATCCAGGTCATATTTTAAAAATCCGGAAAATCATAAGGGTAAAATATATGAAAAAAATCCGGAATATATTTTCCCTTAATTTTTCCTAAATTTCTTAGGAAAAATTAAGGGAAAAATTAATTAATTAATTTAATAAAAAAAATAAAAATTAATTAAAAATTAAACCATCCACCTTATTTTAGAGACTATTGGAAAATTTTTAATAGTGTTATTAAAATTATATTATATCATTTCTGATTCTAATGACATTCTTTCTTTTTTGACAAAAAATTTTACTCAACTCGTTTAATAATTCAGCTTTTGTAGTTTTGTGAATTCTCTCATATTCTTCTACATATGTTGCTTATCGCTTATAAATAATGTTTAACTTAACACTGCTCCTGCTGCCGCTGTTACTCATTTGTGCGTGTTTACATAGAGTTTTATAAACAAGATTTAGTATGCTTAATCTTTTAATATTTCTTTTTATATTTTTGACCACGCGATAATGTATTCTTAAATCTTCATAATCTATTAATATCTGATTAATCAGTAATTAGGTCAAAAACTTTGCTTTATCAGTGATAAGATCGAAAACATTACTTCATCAGCTTATTAGTATATATTATACCTATATGATGTAATTCTTAAAGTAAAAAAAATTGTTTGAGAATATAATTGAATTACAATTACAAAATCATACTTGCTAGGAAATTTAATATACCTTGGCATTTCAACATTTCCTTTTTTTAACAACATATGAGTAGTAAAACCGACATCCACAATATGTTTAGGTAGTTCAGATAACCATATCACTGGTTGATCCATTGACACTAGCTTACGCCACTTAACTGCAACTTCAATGAGGTCTCTCCATGAATAAATGCGACCTTTCCAGCCTTTTGTAGATTTTGGATAGCTCCAATAACTTTGATAAAAAATATAATATCCTGAGAAAATAATTTATTTTAAAAATGAAAAAACAAAACAAAACAAAAAACAACCACATGTGCTAAAAAAACAAAGTTTAAAAAAAAAAAAATTAGTCATATAAACCTGCTGTAGTTACTATTCTTACTTGCCCAAAATTAAACAGCCAATGTAGGTGTTTAAGCCCCGGCAGCACCCTATTTTAGTATGACACCATCAATGATGTTTTATGCAAGGCTAATTATGCAAAGATTACATATATATATATGTATATATATATATATATATATATATATATATATATATATATATATATATATATATATATATATATATATATATATATATGGGCAATTCCACGGTGAAAAATGAAAAAGCAGTCAAATTTTATTCTTTTTTCGTCAACTTTTACCAATTGAATATGACACATGAAAGTTTATTTAAAAAATACAATAAGTACTCGGTGTAGTTAAGGCACTTTTAAAATATTATAGCGTCTGTATGATATTTTGTTGATTATGACATATTTCCGTGAAATGTTCTGGTCTGTGAAATTATGAAAAGATGAAAAAAATTAAAATAATAAATTTAGCGGTATCATAAAATATAAATGTTTGTAGCGAAAAAACCTAGACCGTGGAATCCTTTTTTTTTTAAAAAAAATCAATTTAAAATCACAATTGCTCGTCCAAATTTAAATAAGATTTTATATTAATACGTTTTTTAGGTGAAATGAACATTATAGTTTAACAATATGATCTGTTCTGATCGTTTATTGGCAATTTTAAATAATTATAAGCTCTTTCTTGGTCGGAATTCCAGTATTTTTTTTTAAATTCATATAAATATTGTGTTTTGACAACTATATTTAGTTAATATACGTCAAAACCGATTAGAACTAGGATCAGTAGTAAATTAAGTAACTTTTTTAAAAGACTTTAGCTAAATTCATGTTAATGCCATGAGCGGAATTGATCTAAAGACTCCAAAATAGTGTTCTTTAGATACATTATTACGGGTAGTAAAAAGATTTTAAAAACTATAAATAAAAAAGAAAAGTTTCTTTAAATATTATAAAAACCTTAAGCAAAAAAAAATTATTACATTTAAAGATCTTGTTTGGGCATAATATGCTGACAAAACCTAATTCCAATATTTGCTAATTCCAAATAAAAGTATTCAAATATTTTTTAAACTGCCTTAACTACATCGAGTACTAAAATCAATTTGTTTAAGTCATTTTTATGCTTCTGAAAGTTACAGTTATCATTGTAAAATATAATTTTAACCATGAATTTATTTGCATAGTCAGAATTAATTTGCGTGAAAATGGAGCTAACATGTTCAAATTGCTATTGGTCAGATTTTATACTTTATAAAATATATATATTTCAAGAAAATAACAAAAGAACTTTTGCAATTTTCAAGTAATGTAAGTTAACAAAAACATGATAAAGTTTTTTTTTTTCTAAAATTTAGTTAAAAAACTTAAGTTTTTTAATAATATATGCGAAAGAATATTAATATTATGTTTTTATTAAAAGTTTTGAATAACGAAACTTAGTTAAAGCACATTTTTTATTATAAACTTCTGTAACGTAAGTTAAAACTACATGCATTTACTAAAGTTCTGGCTCTTTTTTGTTAAAAAAATAAATTATGTCATTAATTTTTTTTTTGCCGCTTTTGACATGGTTATAACTGAAACTCTTTATATTAGGAGAATTTAGAAAATTAATCTTTTATTTTTTTTAATGTTAATTTAAATTATTTATGTTATTGTTTTACAATTTGTTTATATATTCTTATTTTGGTTGCATATAAATATACATAATTATGTATAAAGGTTCTAACTGATTTTTTTATAATAGGAGAAATTCTTTATTTTTTTTATTTCTAAATAAAAATATTTATATAATTCTTATTTTTATTCATTTATATAAATGAATAAAAATAAGAATTATATAAATGTTTTTATTTAGAAATAAAAAAAAAAAAAGAATTTTTCCTATTATAAAAAAATCAGTTAAAACCTTTTTCATTTTTGCTGTGAAACAAATCGTTTGTAAAAGCAATTAAGGGGGTCATCCATAAAGCACGTCAACCTATATTTTTCAATTCTCAACCCATTCCCTCCTGTCACAAACAATCACATATACCTGAACTCCCTCTTTCTCCTAAACTGTGATAGTAGTTTTTACGTCAAAAATTTTTTAAAAGGTTAAAATGTAAATACTTTGCAGCATTTTAAATATTCAGCCTAATGAAAATATGGAAATGCGCATAAATGTAAGGGGTGTAAATAAAAACTTTGACAAACCAAAGATTTTCTTATTTAAATGACTTAAATAAGTATTAATAAAGTTGTAATACTAAAATAATTTTTTAAAGTTGCTCTTGGTCTTGCAGAAAAACTGTTTTAGATTTGATAACTTTCATAAATGTTATGAAAAATCACTTAGGAGGAGTGCCACCAGCTTTTTAAAAATTCCTTTGTTAACTATTTTTAATGAATGAGTTCAATACTTTTGCAACTTTTTATGTAACTCGAATTCTTAATTATAAATATAAAAATCCACGATAAGTATAAAAAAAAACTAGTTTATTTTTCTTAGCCGGTCACCACTAATAAACTTTTATATATTTTTGAAATTAGTATAGAATTCTTAACACCTTGCAAAAGTTTCTAATACAAACCGCTTTACCGATTCAAAAAAACTTGACCAAAAAGTTAAAACAATTTTTTTACCTTGTTTCCATGTAACGCTAAGTGGCATTTTCAGTAATAAGTTCGCCCTCTTTTGGCCAGACTCAAAACTTTTTAGCTAATTTTATTTTTTAGACTAACAGCTTTCATACAAAATAGTTAAAAGTTTAATTTACAGTTTAAATAGACAAATATTTGATAAAGTTGTTGCAAGTGTAACGTAAAGTTAAAAATGTAATTGCCCATATGTATATATATGTGTACATATATATATACATATATATAGTCTTGCATGGTAGACGAAAAGTTTTCCCCAAAAACTGTAGTTTTAAAGAGAGCGCTAATAAACCAGACCAGAAATAGTTTAAAAACTTATATAACTTTTATTTTTTTAAATGATAGACTGCTTGCCCTAACTAAACCCTCAGTCAATGTAGCAGCACTCCATTGCAAGTCAGGCTACTTGTCAGTTGATGTAGCAGGACTCCCTTGGGAGCCAGGCTATTTGTCAGTCGATGTAAGAAGCACTCCGTTGCGAGTCAGGCTATAAGTGTGTGTGTGTGTATATATATATATATATATATATATATATATATATATATATATATATATATATATATATATATATATATACATACATACATATATACAGGGCTTGAAATAACAAACTTTGTTGTTCCAGACATTCTGTCCATTAAATATTATAAAGGTGGACATGTTTGATAAAACATGAAGAAATGTGATTGAATGCCATTCCTGACCACACCTATAATATTTTATTTTTTAACTTGACCACTAAAGTTTGGCAACTTTAGGCATTTCAAAAATGCAAAAATAAAAACAATTTAAAAAAATAATTTTTCTAAAAAAAGCAAGTCTTCAAGAAAAAGAAAAAATCTAAGCTTAAAAAACTAAAATTTGAAAAAGAAAATATATTTACACTATGTTTTTTAAAAAATACTATACTATGCCAAATGCTATATAAATTATTAGAAATATATTTTATATTTATATAATAAAGCACATAAAATATTATGCTTACTGTATCAAATAAAGTAATAATAATATAAATTAATTCTAATGATTGTTTACAATAAACCCATTTTATTAAATTATCAAAGAATATTATACGTACGGTTAATTAACTAAATTTAGGTTTTTTAAATTGTGTTTTTATCAAGTTTGATGGTTTCTGAAAGAGTATTGTTTACTTATGTATATAGTCCACCAAATCAAAAAACTCTTATCAAGTAATTATAATATTTTAAAGATTTTTTCCCACTTTTTTTAGCACAATTTTTTGCAAGTGTTTTGTGCCTTTTTTTGCTCTGCCATGTTTTTATTCAAAATTTTATTGTCAATTTCAGTTAAAAGTTACAGACAATTTATTGGAAATGAATAACACAGAAGATAATTTGTTTTATTACATTGCTAAAGAATGGATCATCACATGTTTTAAATCATCAAATGAACATACATCAAATTAATATATACTTACAAAAATAAAATTAAAAATAATTTATTCATGATTTGAATTACTAAAAAACATCAACATTTAGATCAACATTACCAAGAGAAACAAGATGTTTTCGATTATAGGAACTTAATGCCCTAACTAAATTATTTCCATAATTACAATTATGAGTGGACACCTGTAGCGGTTCCATTGATACAATTCTTAAAATGTTGTGCAGACATGTTTTGAACCAGATTTTTATAGTTTTCTTGACAGCTCTCGAATATTCTGTATGGAGCATTTACCCAGATTTCTCTTATATCCCAATCACATACAAATTTAGAAATTATGTGGCTGTTTATTTTATTCGACATTTGCAACAGTTAAGGCTAACTGTTTACACAATTATTTAACTAACTATTTTCAGTTAAGGCTAACTGTGCACACAATTACATTATGATAAAAGTTTATGATAAATCTTTCCAAACTTTTTCTATGATTACTCTTATAAACACTTTTAATAGCAAAAAACTTTAGTGCAAAAACAAACATTACGTGACATAACTCAAATTTAAAAGTGTAATAAAAAGCACTGGTTTCTAAAGCATTAACAAAACTATTATGTTAAGATTTCTATAAAATAAATTTAAAAAGGGTTTTAAAAACTAAAGCATTTGTTTGAAATTTATAGAAATGAAATATAAATTCAAATTAATAATTTATTGCAACGTTTAATATAAATTATAAAAAACAAGCTGCTTAATCCAAAAAAAATTTAAAGCTTAGGCATCTTTTAAAAAAAGAACTCAAAAAAATTACGTATTTCAATAACGTAGTTGTGTATTCAACTTCATTCTCCGTATAGTATAAAAAATCAAAAAATCAAAAAATGAAAATTATATACAATACTGAGTTTTATAAAATAAATGCGCAATAAATACGGGTCAGACAAGATGACTGATAGATATCTTTTTTTACTGGACAAGATGACTGATAGATATCTTTTTTTACTGGACAAGTTTTAATCAGTGGAAAAAATTTCTGCTGCTTCAAGGAACAAGGAGGCAATAAAAATCAAATTGGCAACAAATATCAAATTGGCTGACAACAGCACTGACACATTTTACTTGGGGCACAAGCTAGTAAAAAAGTTTATCATGCTGTGGCAAACAGCCACTGAAAAAAAATTTATAATTTAGATATGTTAATGATATACATTCAAGGTTCCTGGTAGTTTAAATATATATATATATATATATATATATATATATATATATATATATATATATATATATATATATATGTATATACACATATATATACACACTTACTAAATATATATATATATATATGTATATACATATATATATATATATGTATATACACATATATATACACACTTACTAAAGCGTGTTTTGATAAGCCTTTGCTCACTTTTTCTGCTTACCTTAAGCTATACCCTTTTTTTTCGAAAAAGAAGAAGAAAAAACGAAGAATGATGAATGAAACGATTGCTTCCCCATCCCAAACCGTCAGTCGATGTAGCAGCACTCCACTGCCACTGCGAGTTAGGCTATTTGTCAGTCGATGTATGTACTGAAGCCCCCAGCGGCAGGCTATTTCAGTATGACGTCAGATTGCTTAACTATTATACGCAATACTATTTGTATATATATATATATATATATATATATATATATATATATAATATATATATATATATATATATATATATATATATATATATATATATACACACAAAATCTTTGTCTTCTAAGAAAGTATATCTGCATGACTGCATTAAATGTGCAACTTCGTGATTAGCAAAATTTCTTTATTTGAAAGATCCTAATAGAGAGATTTACGCAACTTTTGTAACTGGTTGTCAAATATTTAAATGAACACCAAAGGTTTTCCAATAACTGAAACCAAATAACTATTAAACCAAGTCATATCAAGTGTTCTAAATCTACTAGTCATAGCAAGGTTTCACACTAAGTAGATTGATAAGACAAAGCAACTGTGTCTTATCCAAAAATAAATGTCCACAGATGAAAAATTTAAATGTCCACAGAAAAACAATTGAGGTAAAAAAATTTATGCACAATATTGCATTGAATGTAATACAAGCTCATAACAATTTTCTTTAAGTTTTTATAACTTTAAACTAGAATTAACAAATTTTTGACTAAAAAAAGTGTCTCCTTTTTTTCAAAGAAATAAAGCTTAAGTAGAAATCTACTAACTTTATTAGCAAAAACACTTTTTTTTTAAATAACTGAACACTTTGCATACAAACTCATTTTGCTGCAAAAATATCAATTAGTCTTCTAACAAAAAATTATAAAATATTAAGGAAGCACACAATAAAATATAAGGTTGTCAATGTAATCTCATAAGGTTAATAATGTTACTTTTTATGTAAAAATAACAGACATTTGATATGCAATGATACGTAAAAATGTTACATCACGTTACATCAAAGTACATACATTACATCTTGTTATGTAAACATTTTATGTAACAGTTTCATAAAATTATGCCTCGTTATGTAAAAATGTTATGTCTTGCCACGCATGATTAACAGACATTATGCATGTATTGTAACCTGGTTTCATTACATATATATATATATATGCCTATATATATATATATATATATATATATATATATATATATATATATATATATATATATATATATATATATATATATATATATATATATATATATATATATATATATATATATATATATATATGTCTATATATATATATATATGTCTTTATATATATATATATATGTCTTTATATATATATATATATATATATATATATATATATATATATATATATATATATATGTCTTGCCACGCATGATTAACAGACATTACGCATGTATTGTAACCTGGTTTCATTACATAACAAAATATTAAAATGTTATACGGGTATATATATTTATATACATATATATATATATATATATATATATATATATTTTTTTTTTTTAACATCTTCACTTCCAACAAGGCTGCAAGCAACCACTATAAGAGTTGGAAGTTACTGGAAGAGAAAAGACTAAATCTGTAGAGCAAGATAACGATTGACTGATGACTTAAAAGATTGCAAATTATATGAATCAGGAAAACAAGATGAAGGAAGCGAATTCCAAAGAACTGATGTTCGAGGAAAAAAACTAGAAGAATAAGAGTTTTTGAAGCACTTAGGAACAGTCACAGAAAAAGGATGAGACTTAATTGAATGGCGAGTAACACGAGAATGAATTTTAGTAGATGGCACAAGGGACGCTAGCTCTTTAGAGCAGTGCCTATTATAGTATTTGTAGAAAAGAGAAAGAGAAGCAACATTACGACGATGTGACAAAGGTTGGAGATTGGCTGCCAGAGCAGGTCCAACTATGTTTACAATTCGTTTTTGCACCTTGTCTAAAAGAGAAAGAGCATCATTAGAAGATCCGCCCCAGATGTGGCAACAGTATTCCATACAGGGACGGATTTGAGATTTATAGAGATAGAGAATAGAATCTGGAGTAAGAAAGTGTCGAGCTCGATAAAGAGATGCAACCTTAGCAGATGCTAATTTTGCAATGGATTTGATATACGGTTTAAAAGAAAAATCAGAAGTAAGAGTTAATCCTAGAAGATGAATGGTAGATGACTCATCTAGTACATTACCATTCATAAATATAGGAAGATCTAAATTATTACGATAACGATTGGCCGAATAAAATTGAGTTTTATCTGAATTAAAGTTCACCAGCCACTGTGAGCCCCATGCTGTAGCAGAAGTGAGATCCTTTTCAAGCTCAGATACCCCCTCCAAGCAATCAGAGAGTGTAGGCTTCTTATCATGACAAGAGTAAATGGTAGTGTCGTCGGCGAATAATGCCACCTTAGATGTGAGAATATCTGGAAGATCGTTAATGTAAATTAAAAAGAGTATAGGGCCAAGGATTGAACCTTGAGGAACCCCTGAAGTTACAGGATGTGAAGAAGAGTGTTGTCCATCGAGGACAACTTTTATACTACGATTGGAAAGAAAGGACTCAATAATCTTAAAGACGTTACCAGCTACACCATAAGAAGAAAGCTTATGGAGAAGACCAGCATGCCAAACTTTATCAAAAGCTTTAGAAATGTCAAGTGCGATAGCCTTAACCTCTCCACCTCTATCTAATGCACGGTAAAACCTATCAGTTATTACTGTTAGCACATCAGCTGTAGAACGAGAAGACCGAAATCCATATTGATGATCAGAAAGTAAGTTATTTGATTCAAGATGAGAGATTAAGTGTTTGTTGATTAAAGATTCAAAAACCTTGCTTATGACAGGAAGAAGACTAATGGGACGGTAGTTAGATGAATCAGATCGCTCTCCGGAATTTTTGAAAATAGGGATAACAGATGCTGCTTTCCAGCATGATGGAAAACAAGACTCTGATAAGCACTTGTTAGTATATATATATATATATATAATATATATATATATATATATATATATATATATATATATATATATATATATATATATATATATATATATATATATATATATATATATATATATATATATATATATATATATATATATATATATATATATATATATATATATATATAATATAAATGCATGTTTAGATAAGCAGTGATAAGTTGAATTTAGATAAGGCATCAAACTGAAATGATCTGAGGCCAAGGGTTTCATTTGAACTCATCTTCTACATTTTGTTGCAAAAATATCAATTAGTCTTCCATCTTCTACATTTGAATATTTACTTTGTTTTAATCAGTGGAAAAAATTTCTGCTGCTTCAAGGAACAAGGAGGCAATAAAAATCAAATTGGCAACAAATATCAAATTGGCTGACAACAGCACTGACACATTTTACTTGGGGCACAAGCTAGTAAAAAAGTTTATCATGCTGTGGCAAACAGCCACTGAAAGAAAATTTATGTAATGCAAAAGTGAAAAGTGAAAAACTAAAGGTTTGTATATGTGCATTTTTACTCAAATATTCAATTGTAATATTTATTATGAAAAAGCAAATATTAATATTAAATTGTAAAAATCTATTTGAATTTGTCTGTTTTATTGAAAACCTTTAATAACTATAACTTTAATAGTAAACAACATTTTGTCAGCTAGGAACTAAACACCCACAGTTTGATTTTTTTTTAATTTTTTTTTAGTAATTTAAGTTAAATTTGGATAGGTAAAGATTTTTTGAATATGTAAAGAAAATTTAGAATATTTAAAGAAAATGGAAAAATTTCTATTATTTGTGTAAATCAGTGGACACAAAGAACCCTAATTATTGATTTTTTTGTTGTTGTTGTTATTGTTGATAATAAACAAACAAAAATGTGATGTTGTAAAGCAGCCCATCTTCTCAGTCATAATTAAAAAATTTAATATCCAATGAAAACTATTAAAAAACACTTTTTCTATTTTCTCAATCAAAGTTTCTTTCTACATTCATTTTGGCTAATTGAAACATTTATTCCGGCTAATTTAGAATTTTTTTTTCTCAGACCATAAGAAATATCTTTATGTTAAATTGAAATGTTAAACTGTTAAATTGAAAAAAAAACTTAGACCCATAATGGATTCAAATTTAATGGAATAGTATGAATATTTCAAATGTGGTTTTTTATTATTTATATAAATTTCATGTTACTCCATGAACTTACACTTAGCACACTATCCATTACTCACTTTCCCTCCTAAGCACACATGACCTCCTAAGCACACACTTCCTACCCACCACCACCTAATAAAAAAACTCAATTACTTTATTTAATAGATGGATTTTCTATTTTTTCAAAATAAAATGAAATTAAAATCAATTATTTCACAAAACAACTTGTCAAAATTTAGTTTATTCCTACTTTTTAATAGTTTGACCAACATCTATAGCTGCTAATGCCATAGCAATATTATTTCTTTTGTTCTCCATGAAACCATCAACTCGATATTGAAAATATGGAGCCAACTGATTTGCTTTACAAAGAAGAACCTACATAAATAAGATCTTAGATAAAACGTTAAGGCAAATATAATAAACATAAGTGAGCAATATATTAAACATATTAGTTTGATGGATAACAACTTGATATAATATTAGTTAGATTAAATAAACATATTAGATATTAGCAAAACAAAATGTCTCATTTTGCCCTGCAACACGGGATTCAAATTAAATAACTTCAAGGCCATTTTGTTAATAAAATAAAATATGGGTGTATGAGATGATAGAGTAATGTTTAAAGACGACTAAAATTTTAAATATAAAATTACTTTAAACAATGTGAGATCTGTGAGAATTGTGACTGGCATCTTAATAAATGTGATCTGCATCATTATAAATTACCCTAATTACCAGTGTTACCCAAATTACCTGCATTACCTGCTACTGTTTTTTTTTTTGTCAAAAACAAATCTGTTTTCAACAAAATTTGCAAAAACAAAAGAAACTATTTTAGGTTTAAAATTAAAACTTTCATTTAATAAATATTTTCAACATTAACATTTTATTCTTTTGAATCCCAGGGTAGCATAGTTTAAAAAAAAAAAAATTCACTTATTATTTTGACCTGTTAAAAATTATCAAGAACTTATCTAAATAATTAAAAAAAAAAAAAAAAAAAAAGCTTATTTTTTTAATAAAAAACAGCGATTTGCAACTCAGCCAAATCTAATTTCAAAAATTTTGACATTTTTTAAAATATAATGATAAATTTTAAATGGTTAAATGTTTAAGTGAGAATGTAGAAAAATCAATAGATTTTTTATAAAGTTAAGTAACTGAGCGATATATAATCAAATTACAAATTATATTATATATATGCCAGGTTTTATTTGAAATAAAAACTTGCCTAATACTACTCAAAACTTTTGCTTTAGTTTTGTTTTGTAATAAAGTTGTGACTTTCAAGTCACAACTTTATTTATTTACAGCTAGTGTGATTTATGCATTGAAACAGTTATTTGCAAAAATAAGTTGGTGTATAGTTATTTTGTAGGTGTTTGTCAAGTTTGTTTTTAAACTGATTAAAGCTATGAGAATTCACTACTTCCACTGGTAATTCATTCCATGCAGTTGCTGCTCAATTAAGGAAATAATTTTTTCTAGAAGCACTTTTTAGAAAACTATAATTTAAGTGTTTAACTTTTGTTATAAAAAATATGCGCTTTACTTTAAAATCAAACAACAAAAATTGCACTTTACTTAATACTTAATTTACTTTACAACAAAAGTAGATGAGTAATGTCTTTTACTAGAATCATTTTGACTGCATAAAAAAGTTTTAACATCATATTACAGTTTAAATTATGATGTTGTTTCAGTTCCATGATTAGGCAGCAATTAAATAACCTAGTGGTAAGTGACAATAATTAAATTTAAAAACTTTTTAATTGAAGAAACTACTTAATTTTACAAAGATTGCTTGTTTTTTAAATTTATTACAATCATTTAAAACAATGTTATAAGTATGTGACACAACAATAAATTTTTTTGCAAATATCTACTTTGCTCTGAGGTTAATGCTCTAATATGGTTGCATTTTATTATGCACAATAAATATACTAATATACTAGCTAATATAGTATAATACATATTACTGTAATATATGATAATATGTATATTACTTGTATATTAGTTTAATTTGTGGAACAATAAATAAAGTGAATAAAAAATAATTTGTAGATTATTTTAAGAAAATAGTAAAATAGTTTTTTTTTTTCAAATGGCCCAAAATAAAAGGCTTAAGGCTCTTGTGGGATTCCCACATAGCCTTTGGGGCCAGCATGCCCATGATAATAGTGCTGTGCAAATTTAAACCCGCAGTAGTAAATGTAAACTTTTGTATCATTTGAAAAAAATATCTGTACCTTTGTATTGTTTGAAAGTTCAGAAAACTGAAAGTCTTCAACGTCACTTAAAAAAAAATCATAACTAAAGAGATATTTTTTAAACTGAAAAAAATTAAATTCAAAACTTTTTTATATATAAAAATTATTTTTAAGTTTATGCATAATCAATTTTATAGTTTGTGCAAAACTTTTTAATGTTGGTTTATTTTTATGACCTAAAGATTTTTTGTGACTTGACTAACTTTTAATATGTTATTAGGTTGATGCATAATTATTGGATTTTTTTTGAAGTCTGTATTCATTTATAATTCAGTATTTATATATAATAGTGTAGCTAAAATATGCGCAATGATTATGTATCAACCTAATAGTATGACATCTAGTGAATACTTTTGGCCAATCTAAAGTAAACTTGCACTAAGAAAAAAAAAAAAAAAAGATATAAATAAAATGAACATACATCATATGTGGTTCTATACCTGGCTGCTCAGTGTAGTTCTACAAAAAATTTTAAATTAAAGTGTTAAAATCATCAATATAAAATAAAAATAGAAATTAAGTAATTATGAAAAATTCTTACAAAATAATTTGAAAAAACTTTCTTGGCCCATAAATTTCTATAGTTTTCTGGCAGGTCTTCATCAAAGCGATAGTTTTTTAATGGTTCATCTAGCTTTCTATTTAGGTATCGATAGAAATCTATAAAACATAAAAAACTAAGTTCCCATGACTCTTTTTATTATAATATTTAAGCAAAAATAATACATGTTTTTTTCCTAGTTTATTGCTTGCAAGTTCTGAAAAATTTGCAGCTGCTTGAAAAATGGAATCTATATTTCTATTTTGATTAATTCATTGATACTGCTTTATATTGATATTGATAACATATATTAAATATAACTTACTCATGCATATATATATATATATATATTTACATATATATATATATATATATATATATATATATATATATATATATATATATATATATATATATATATATATATATACATATATATATATATATATATATATATATATATATATATATATATATATATATATATATATATATATATATATATATATATATATATATATATGAAGAGTGTATTTTCAAAATGCGGTATATCCATTTTTGTGGTATTGAGATAATTGACTTTTTTCGCCACATGTCTCATATATTTGGAAAAATTATTGTTTCTTAATGTATATATACATAAAGTATATTATATAATGTTAATAAATAAAATATTATTAAATAAAAAAATTTATTTTTTTTGTCAATAAGTTTGCATTTATTTTCAAAATACTGTATATCCAATTAAAGCTTGTAAGCAAAATGCGGTATATCCATTTTATAAAGATGTTATGGAAAGTTTTTAAACTTTAAAAGACCTGAATAAGTTTTAATGATTAATTTTATTTAACATATTGAACAAATATGTGTATTTAATGTTTGGTCATTATATTTTATTGATAATGTGAATGTAAACAATGTTTTATTAAAGTAATGTAAACTATTACATTTCACAATTCGCAATTGTATATTTATATTTGTTTCGGAGAGTTAAATATGGACAATAAACAATAATATTTTTTTAGTGTTGTGTAGTTGTAACAATGATGATTACTATTTTTAAGTCTCCATAGAACTAATGGACAATTAATATAACATAAAAGTCATCGTTATATTTTTGAACGGAATAAAATTTTAAAAATGAAAGACTGCAATAGCCTCATTTTATTTGCAACAAAGCAATTGTCAGTTTAACAAAAAATAAAAAGGAAGTATTATTATTGAATGCTTTCCATTAAAAAAGGTAACAAATATATTTAAACTTATTAATTTAAGTTGCTTTTTTAATATATTTTCTGTCATTATTCCATAATTCGTTCAGTTAAACAAATAAAGCATGGTAGTTTAAACGAACACTAGAATTAAGAAATGCTTTTCTTTTCGTTTGTTTCATACATCATATCTTTTTTTCTATGTGAAATAGGATAATAGGTAACGCATTAATCTTGTCCATTGCAATCCGCCATTTCTTTAACGCAACTTTAAAATATTTGCGCTTGCGCAGAAGTAATATACATTTGCCACGGATTGGTCAAAATTAAATACCGCATTTTGAAAACAAATAAAAAATTTTATACCGCGTTTTGAAAATAAATGTTTTTTAGAAGTAAAAAAATATTGGGTTATACTTCGTTTAGCATATATTCGGACACAATGTCTGCTAGGTTCTTATAAATTAAAAATAAACCACACAATTTCTAAAAAATTTTTTAAATGGCGTTTACCGCGTTTTGAAAATAAACTCTTCATATATATATATATATATATATATATATATATATATATATATATATATATATATATATATATATATATATATATATATATATATATATATATATATATATATATATTAATCAATCAGTTCAGACGTCATTCTGTGAAACATTTTAATAATGAAACAATAATGAAAAATAATAGACATAATTTGATAATTTTTCAAGAAGTTTGATAATCAAATTATAAAATAAAATTATCTTACATATTAAATTATATATCTATATTTATCTACCAATATCTAAATATCTAATTATATATATATATATATATATATATATATATATATATATATATATATATATATATATATATATATATATATATATATATACATATATATATATGTATATACATATATATATATATATATATATATATATATATATATATATATAATATATATATATATATATATATATATATATATATATATATATATATATATATATATATATATATATATATTATGACACACACACACACACACACACACACATAATAAAATATAATTATATATTTTAAGTTTATAATTTGATAATCAACCTTCTTAAAAAGAATTGAAAAAAAAATTATTAAACATAAAATACCTCTTAAATACAATGGTTCCCCATAATCTTGGTTGCATCCACCTGACAGCATAACCTTAAATAATTTACAAAACCATAATTAACTTTTTACTTATTAGTTAATTTAATGACAAACATACTAGACATGACAAATCTAAATTATCAAAAGATTTTAAATAACACTAAAGTGACTTACTTTAGTCATTGCTTTTACAGCATTAAAAAACTGTCCTACAGAAGCAAAAGCTACAGATTTCATAAACATGCATCCAGTGGAGGTAGGATCCAAACGAATGCAAGACTAATTTTAAAAAATTTTAAAATTATGATATAAAATGTGACTAAAATGCGCCATAAATTTCTTTCAGGGCAAGGAATGCAACAGAAGAAAAGAAAGTTTCAAAAGGGGGTAAAGAAACTACTTTAAACAAAAACTCTATAATTTAAAAAAACTCATATTTTTGATTACGATTTTTAAATTTTGTTGAAAGCTAAAACCAACAGCTTTCTATACTCTATTTTCTATACCACAAAGAAAGTCTAGCTTTAAATAAAATAAAAAAGTCTAGTTGAAAGATAAAATGTTACATTCTATCTCACAAAAAATTAAAATTTATTCCAATTTGTTTATGGGACTTTAAACAAATACAAAAAAACCAAACCTTGTAGAAATGAATGGCTTCTTTTGGCTGTCCACTTTGAAAGTAGACATCTCCTTTGGTCTCTAAGGTCTGCATTAAATCAAATATAATTATGAAAGTTACAAAAATAATGAACATAAAATCCCAATCCCAATAAAAAAAATCTGTAAATTGATACAGAACACTAAAGTACAAAAAACACATTCTAATTAAATAAAAAAGTTCCATAATAAAAACTTAAATTCTGTGCAATAGAACAATTTAAAAAAAAAAAAAATCAATTTTCTTTAATTGTTAGTCTCTCCTTTTTTTTCTTCTTCTTCTTAAAAGTTTAAGCAGCTTAACAGTATCAACTAACAGTACTGAACTTTAAAGCATTATGTATGTTTACGTACGTTTATGTATTAAACTTGCATTTCTGCATAGGTCTTGGCTAGTTTGGTTATGTTAAAAACATTTTTGCTTTGTGATATTTAAATAAGTTCAATAAACAAAGTAATTTACAAACTAAACATTGTTACAAAAATATATAAAAATAAACATCATTGTTACAATCATTTGAATGACAACTATGTAAAATATACTTATTATTTATAGAATATATATTAACTTATTATTATAATAGGATAAAATCAGATAAAATTAAAAAAAAAAAAATTTGATTGCTAGATTATTTTAAGATGTTAAATTTTATTAAGCTAATTTTTTTAATCGAAATAAAAGGCAACAGAAAAAAAATTGTTATTTGTTTCAATACAAAGACAATAAAGGAAAAATAATACAAAAATTTAAGTTTTTTTTTTTATCATCTAGCAAGTAGTAAGCAATTAAGGCTGATATTTGACCGCGGCTGTGTTTGATACACCATAGCCAGGGCTAGGGTCGGGGTTATGGCTGGGGCTACCTAAATGTTGGCAAACCCTATAGATGAAATAAATATTTTATCTTGGATTGAAAATCACATTATGTTTGTAAATAGATATAGATGAATATATATATATATATATATATATATATATATATATATATATATATATATATATATATCAATTGATAATTAATGTTGTATTACAATAATAATAAAAAACTCTATTTCGGTTAAGAGTGCTCAATAATAAAGAAAGTAAACAACTTTCTAAATAGAGCAGTATATATATATATATATATATATATATATATATATATATATATATATATATATATATATATATATATATATATATATATATCAATT
>NC_061163.1:10146208-10213708 GCF_022113875.1 Hydra vulgaris | reverse complement strand
TTTCTAAAAGAATATTACGAGCTGTTAGTTGGTCAAGTTTCATGGATGCTGGATATTTGAGCCTTGCCAGTTTTTGTCCATAGAAGGACTATACAGCAATGTCAATTCCAAAAAGATTTGCAATACCAAGGATCTCAACATTTGTAGCCATATACTATCTGTGGCCGTACCACCTTTGGTAATGTAGTTTTCTATATCATCACCTAAATATCCTGAAAAAAGACTGGAACAAGATTTTGATACCATATGTTTAACGACAACATCGCAAACATGTATATGTTGACACTCAAAACCCGCCAGCAAAAACAAAATTGTTCGAAGAAAACTATTGCCATCACCTTTGCAAACATGTATTTTTGAAAGTACATTATTTTCATCTCCACCAAAAAGATCTGGTATTATAAATATTTTAAGTCCTTGTTCTTCAGCTATTTTTTGGAGAATTTCTTTAGAGTGATGTTTCATTAATTTGGAACTACATTGACTTTTATCCTGATTGTTGCACTCAGAAGTTAAACTATGCAATTTTGAATTACTTTTCTCTTCAACAAATGGTTTAACATGATGTAGAAAGTACTTCTTCTTTAATGTGTTGTTCCCTTTAATGTTTCTTAATAAATATGTCAAGTTTCATAATAAACTTTAATTTAATATAAACTTTAATAAAATTTAATATAAAATAAAAATAAACTTTAATAAAAGTTTCTTAATAAACAAGTCATTTTTCCACCTTTTCTATTTTCTCTTTTTAGATTTCTCAATAGAACTTTTTTGACCCACAAAACAATTTGATGGTGTTGCATGCTTTCTATCATAGTCTATTTTTTGTTTCTTTTGTGCACAAACAATATTGGTCATGGCTTTTTCTTCAAGTCCTTATTTCATTTGAAAAGTTTTTTGTAAGTTATCCCCATCGAGTGCATCTGTGTACTTTACATCAATTGGAAGACAGGGCTGTTGGTTATACATAAAGTAAAATGGTGAATACCCCATTGAATTGTGCACTTTAACAGGTAAAGCAAAAAAGATTCCATCTAAAACCGAGGCCCAACTTTTAACATTTTCATTTAAGACCTTAATAATTGCTTTCTTAGTTGTCTGGTTCTGTCTCTCCACAAGGCCATTGGCTTGTGGATGGTAAGCAAAGGTTACACGTTGCTGAATGCCTGTCATATCATGTAGTGCGATGGATACTGAATTTACAAATTCACGACTTTGCTCATTAATTTGTATTTGAAAATAACCATGCCTGCAAATAACTCTATAAAGAAAGGCTGCTACTGATACTGCTGTTTTGTCGATAAGAGGCTCAGCTTCTGTCCACTTTAAAAAATAATCTATAAGGACAATTACATAATTGAATCCATTTGATTCAGGTAATTTAATTAAATCTACACCAACTTGTTTCAAAAGTTGTTGTTCTACTTTAACAGGTTTTAAAGCAGGAGACACTTTTAGGTTTCTGTTATAGGTTTTTTCGCATCGTTTACATTGAGCTACATATTTGGTGATATCCTCTACAATTAAATGCCAAAAAAATCTTGAAGAATTTGCTTTCTCACAGCATTAATGCCTAAGTGGCTAGCTAATGCAACAACTTTCTCAGAAGTTCCAAGACCCTCATGGACTTCTTTGACAATGTTTAATTGTTCTTACCGATCTATTACCTACAATGAAAAAAAATTATTTGTATGAAATTTTTACATTATTTTGAGTTGTTTTAAAGCTATAAACTTTTGAATTTAAAAATGTTGTGTTAATTCACAATAAAGCGCAAAACAGAATATTGCTTAATTACTTTATTTTATTTAAGTTAAACCTTTTAAATTAAATAAAAACTTCTTTTAATAAAACAAGTTTTCCTTACCTTTCTAATACCTTTTTTGCAATACATCAGCTTATTGTCAAAAATAACAAAGTTTTAACACTGTTGTTTAAAATTTGCTTTTTTTCCCTTTTTTCATTCACATCTTCAGGAAAAGTATTGTCATTTAAATATTTCCTGACATCATTAAAGTAAATATTTTTGTACATCTTGACAAAATAAGCTATATAAATTGCGAACTAAAAAGCCAGTAAAATTATGAGTGAAGTAAAATTTTAACGTTAAAATATTACTGCCTCAGTATAATTATTTTACCGCAAAAGAAGTTTGAACAATTGAAAACTTTTGCGCAGTAAAATTTAAAAGCAGTAATTTAAAAATGTTACACTGTGGGTCACTTCCTACTAGCAAGCATATAAATATTTATTTAGATCTTTTTAGTTTAGTATGTTACTTAATAAATTAAAAAAAAATAAGTTTAGCATATTGTTTTTTTTTCTTTTTAACACACTAGATGACGAAACTACTCTTTATAAATTTATTACTTATGTGCTAAATTTATATTCGTTTTATAATTTATACTATAGAATATTAATATATTTTATCTATATTTTTATACTACAGTTTTGTAATTAGTTTTCTTAATTAATTAGTTTAGCTTGTGAAAAATATTGATTAAATAAAAAAATTGAGTATATTTTAATTTTTATAAACTAAGGTCGTGGTTGGTTGTTGTTTAAAGGATGTTGTAAGTAAATGTTAAAAGGTCTATTGGGATCTAAGAACAGAATTTTGATAGAAAAGTTTTTGCTGTTGCTTTAATTTTATTTTATTTTAATAAGAAAACTTTCAAACTTTTGTTATATTTTTTATGTTGCCTCACTTTGAACATAGCCAAATGAATGTCACATGTGCAAGAAGATCATTTATTTAAAATTAGCACATATTAATTACCAGATATATTTTTAAATAAATTTTGTACAAACTATGTATTATATTCTTTACTGTTACATATTTTTTTTTCTTATTCTTTACTGTTACATATTTTTTTAGAATTGTGTAGAATTCCAGAAACTGGAATTCTACACAATTCTAAACAACAATGGCAGCAACAGAAGTAACAACAGCATGAATAATAGCAAATTTAAAATTAAAAAAGTTTTTGTGATGTCTTTATAGGAGGGTTTTTTATTACAGTTTTGAATTTCTAACAACACCGACAAGATTGTCATCTATGTTAGAGATACTTATGTTATTAACGTGTTTATGTAATCAATTATGTAAACCTGCACATTTTACACAGTAAAGCTTTCTTTTCTTAAGTAGCAAAAAGTTGCATTTAAACTTTTTCTTTTCTTCAAAATAAATAAACATAATACTTATTTTTAATACTTACAAATTTAAATTTTTATAACATCAGCTCATAATAAAGTTTCTATATTTGTTTTAAGTTTTGTGGCAATTTATACATTTATTACATTTAACTTAAAATCAAAAAAATAAATATAAAAAGCAAATAAAAATATTTTTATGTTGTTTCATATCCCATTACATTTATAGGCATTTTATATTCTTAAAAAAACAATTAAATTTTTAACCTTAGGGTTTTCAGGATCCAAATTAAGAGCCAAATCTAAATAATAATGCGCATTCTCAGAATCGCCAATAGCACTAAAAACAGGAAAAAAAAAAAATTCAAGCTTTCATTGTATTTTTTTAAATTTTATTTAAGTTAGTGATTATGAAATCATTTGAAATTAGAAATTTTCTGCAAAAGTTTTACTAACTTGTATGTAGTTCCTAAAGTTTGAATTATTTTCAGATTTTCACTATCAAATTCCAGTGATGTTTTTAATGCATCGATTGCTTTCTGAAAAAAGAAAAACCAATCAGATTATAAAAACAAAAAAACAATTAAGTTAATATAAAGTTTATAAAAATTGTAAAAAAGATAAAAATAATTAATTAAAAACATAAATAATTGAACAATTTATGTTTAAAAACACAGAAAATATTACTAAGAAAACAAAGGAAAAACAAAAACAAAGGTAAAACAAGGTTTAAATACAAAAGGTTTAACTACCTATTTTTTGTTTGATAAAAATAAATCTGGCTGAGAAACATTTGACTGCAAATTATTGATCAAATGCATTCTCTATACTTGATCTGGTCAATCAAGTATAGAAAAGTTTTATATGATGGCATGAGTAGAAACTTGTGAGAAATACTTTCACTTTAATTCTCAATCAACTGAAATTCTTTGTTTCCAAAATAATAAAAAGCAATAACATAATAATTTTATTGTTATTTTTTGTAACATATAATGCAAAATGTAAGTCAAAAATAATAAAGATGTTTGAGCATGTCTCAAACAAGATTAACAATATTAGTTATTACATCACTACTGCAAGTCTTTTAGTACTTGCAGCACTTGCGGTACTTGTAGTAGTTTAGTACTCTTTAGTACTTGCAATAGTGGTGTAATCAGCTTTTTAAACGAGAGGTTCCTAGTTCAATTTATACCACGCCCAGAAGTTTTGTGCAAGCTTAAACGGGTAAGTTATTTTGTCTTGTAGTAAGCTTAATAAACTTCATCATGCAGGCTTTCACATTTCACGTCTTTATATGACCACACAAGTTACATTTTGCTATGACGGTTTGACAGCGGCTAATTCAAAAAACATTTTAGAAACGCACTAAATAAAAAATATTCTAAAAAAGTGAAATTAATTACATCAAAACTTTCTAAATGTTTTTATATTAGCGAAATGATTTTAAATAAAGTAACAATTTACTGAAAAAAAGTTTAGATTTTTAAATATAATTGACAGTTGTATATATTTTTTTAATTTAAAACATATAAATTGTTTAAGTGTTTATTTCTAAAATAAATCTTATTAAAAAAAAAATTGTTTTGTTTTTATAAACGATGACATACTACGACTACGAAAGTCTCTTTAACGAATTTAAATATAAGAATGATTAAAGTTAACGCATTTAAAAAGATAAACAAAATTTTGTTATAAAAAAAAGTTTTAGAAAACTGTTACAATTTAATAAGTTTGATCTTAAATGCTTTTATATTATCGAAACACTTTTAATGAAGTAAAAAAAAAAAACACTTTTAATTAATTTAAAAAAAAGTATTTATAAAATGTTTTTTTATTTTATTTATATAACTATGTATTTTTTATGAGAAATATTTAACTTTTGAACATATTAAACAAATAAAAAATATATACAAATGTTGAAACAAAGATTGAAAAGGTTTTTTAATGCGTAAATTAAATAGACTAAGCATTTTAGTTTGATGAGTTTTGTTTTAGTTGCGTTATATATATATATATATATATATATATATATATTTATTTTTTTGTGTTTTTGCTTTAACTAAGTATTTTTTATTTATTTTCTCTTTTGTTAATATTTATTATTTAAAAAAAATTTTTTTCAGATAAGTTAATTAAGTTTTTGTAGCGCGTTTTTAAATTTTAAAAATATGCTGTGGTCAAATCATTAAAACATTTTTTTTTGCGTGGTCATATAAAGACATGAAATCGCACGCCTTCCTGTGAAAGCCTGTTATGGTACTATTACAATTTTCAGCTTTTCCATCCACAGGGATATTATATGCAGCAGAATGACTTGTTGCAATTCTCTAGTTAATATTGCTTTTACTCTATATTCATGAAAGTTAAACCCCTACCTATCAAGCAAGTTGAGCACTGTACTGGTAGTACAGTGCTCAACTTGCTTTTCAGTGCAGCCACCTTGTTTGCCAAGTGTTTAAGAGTTGAGGGTTGAGTCTAAGAGTTGTAACCACAAAAAATAAATAAAAACTTATTTACACGTAACATTCCCATGTTCAGGTAAGCCATGCCAAGATATTCATATGATACAGCATTATGACCATTGATAAATTTTTGCCCAATTTTTAAATACTCTGTTGCCTGGAAATCTTTCTGAAAAACAAAATATAACAAATTATTTTAAATTAAATAAATTTAACTTTTTAAAATTTTTTCAACACTAAACAAAACACTAGTACTAGCACATTGGTAGTAAACAAAAAAGGGCTTAAATTTGACCAGGGACATGTTTGATAAAGCTGAGTTATTGTAAATGTTTTATAGCTGAGTCAGGGTCCAGGTATGCAGATACAACTTATTTGTAAATTCATAAATTTTTGAATCATTGCCATCATTAATAATTAATAAATTTTCTTACTTCTAGAACCAAGATGTTTATTTTAAGAAAGTTTAACCTTTATAGTTGTGTGTTTAGGTTGATAGTTTTCCATAATGTCTTATATATGATATTATGCAACAGCTTACAAATCTTTTTTACAACAAGATGCCAATGAAAGTTTTCAAAAATATATTAATTTTAGCAGGGTTAAAAATATATCAATTTTAGCAGGGTTAAAACTACAGTCAGTTATTACACAGTAGGTGCAACAGTTAATTTCCATAAACATTTATAAATTTTGAATGGAAAGGTTTTAATATGGAGATTAAGGTAAAACAAAAAAGTCAGTCGATAAAAGATCTTGATGATATCTATGATGTAAAGACACATTTAACTTGTAAGAAAATGTTTAAACTTAATAAGTAAAAAAAAATGGATTAAAATAACTGCATGACTTTCATTAGATATTTATAAACTAAGAATTGTTTAAAGAAGAAATAATAGTGCTTTACTCCAACTGTTAATTTAATCAAATAGGATTAATAAAATTGGAAATGGTAAAAACAAAAATTTTACTATAGTGATTCCAATATTTCAAAGTGACACATGAGTTGAGATCTGTAATATGATCCCAACCATAAAAAACTTTTGGTGCATATTTCTAATTAATGATTAAACAAAAATGATAAAACTTAATAAAAATAAAAAAACATTTTTAATATTAATTTATTTTTTAAATTACATCTTTATGTATGAACATTATGAATAAAAAGTTGTCCAATTTTTACCCATTAATTAATTTTACAGAAGTTTGATTTGAAGCATTAAATTTATTTACATTTTTGTTTAAATTTGCTAACTTGGCACAATTCAAAAACTCAAGTGCAGTTTGTTATTATTGATATTGTATTTATGAAACACGGCTTTAATAATAAAAAATGAATGAAATAAATGAATAAAAAATGAAATGAGTTTAAAATAAGGTAACATCTATAACAACACCTACAACAACAATTATAGTCATAGCAATTTTAGTTTGTCTTATACTTTTTCTCTCAAGATAAACCAATTAAAAAAGCTTATTATAGATAGAAAGAACTGAGACATCCATTGATCTTGAGACTGAGACATCCATTGATCTTGAGACTGAGACATCCATTGATCTTGAGACTGAGACATCTATTGATCTTGAGACTGAGACATCTATTGATCTTGAGACTGAGGCATCCATTGATCTTGAGACTGAGACATCCATTGATCTTGAGACTGAGACATCTATTGATCTTGAGACTGAGGCATCCATTGATCTTGAGACTGAGACATCTATTGATCTTGAGACTGAGACATCTATTGATCTTGAGACTGAGACATCTATTGATCTTGAGACTGAGACATCTATTGATCTTGAGACTGAGACATCCATTGATCTTGAGATTCTTGCTCATAAGACATTTACAGTAACAAAACTACAAATGTGTTACAAATCGATATAGACACTGTTTTATGTTTTTATATTAAAAATTAACATCAATTTTATTTTAAAACAAATTAATGAATTTTAACAACAGAAATATTAAACAACCTTTAACATATTTAATAATATCCCCCAAAAAAAATCAATTTAAAAAAAAAATTAAAACCTCCATTTTATAGGAAATTATACCAGCCATGATGTAAGCAGATCCATCGTGCTTGTATTGCAGATCTTTTTCAGCATCTTTTAATGCATCTTCATACTTACCAGTCAAAAAATGAACCTATCGAGAATTTTTAAAAATGATTTTTTTAAATAAAAAACAACTTTAAATGGAAAAAAAAAAAAAAGGAAAAAAAAAGCACCTAAAAATTGAGAACTTTATTAAAACAAAAAGAAGTTTTGATAAAATAAACGATTCAAATATTTTTAAATCAAGTTTATAAAACATTTTTAAAACATATATATACACATATATACAGTAGCGTGTAGTAGCATTTTATTTATACAGTAGCATTTTTATTTTATTTCACTCAAACATAAAAAGCATAACTAATTCAAATAAAATTATTTTTTCAAACTAATTCAAACAAAATCACATACTAACCTCAGCACGACATCGATATACTAAATAGAAATGAGACTTCAATGACATCACATGATCAAAATCTTTCATGGCACTTTCGGAACTTGCCTTAATCTATAATATGAATTATCTTTTTTTTTTTCAAAAAAGTTTTTTAAACTAAAAAAATTGTTGAGAACTATAGTTAACCTTATTTGCAAGCCTGCCAAGGGAAATTCCCCTTCCAATGTATGCAAATATAGAATCTGGAAAGTGCTATAAAAATAAAATTATTAAGTTCACCAATAAATATAAACAATGTTTAAAAAAAAAATATCAATAAAAATAATGTCCAAAGAAGCAAAAAAATTGTGTAAAATAGAAACATTTATTCTTGATAAGTTGACCATTACTTCTCCCAAGGATAAATAATTTACCGATTTACCGCAATTTACCGATTAAGTAGAGACAACTACTAATCTAAACTCAATGTGCAGTTAAGTGTTAGAAGCGAGGAATGGAATCAGGGAGCTAAACATTCTTCTACAAAGTGGTTTTTGTTGTGATCAAAATTTGAAATTAAGTGAAAATGATTTTCCCCAACTTGCCTACAAAATGATAAAAACATTTTCAAAATTGTATTAAGATCATCATTATTGTAGTTGATTGTAGATGTTGATTGTTAAAATTGTCCATGGCGTGCCAAAACACATACAGCACAGTGATTGGTTTAAATATTCTTTTTAAGATGTGGTGACTAATTGCTACACCATTTTAAAAATATTTGACAAGAAATTGGATTAGAAATTCTAACAAAAATTAAGTAGATTATAAACCAACTTTCCCCTATAAACATCTTTCACATGCCACTATAAACATCTTTCCATTCAGAGAGCTTTTTCATGAGCTACACTGTTTCCTGCTATTGCCATAAAATTCAAAATATTTTACAAGAAAAAAAAAAATTTAAAAGAATAAAACATACATAAAGTGTTACACTTTATGTATGTTTTATTTTTTTACTTGTTAATTACAGCACTCACAAAAAAATATATATTTAATTACATATAAACAAAATTGAACAAATTTCAAATGAAATTTTCTATATTCTTAAAAAAATAACCTGAATGATTGCATCGAAAATCTCAAAACTTTCTTCTGGTGAACAAGCTCGCAATGCATCAAACCCTTGTGCTAGAATAAGCAATTTATAAATAATGTGAAAATTTTTATTTTATAAAGCTTTTTATTTGCTTAACTGATTTTCTACTTGTTTAGTGCAACTTTCATTTGAGGGCTACTGTGCTATTAGCTTTTTAGACCATACTAAATAAATATAAAAAATAAAAATGAAAAATTTCTAACCCTATAAACTAATAAAACCATTAAATAAAAAACTTCTCTACCATACTTACAATTTTGAAACTTATAAATTTATTTTAAGAAAATAAAAAAAACTTTTTTTTTTTTAAACTTTATAAATAATAACAAATTTTGATGTGAAATTATGTTCATGAGAATTCTTTTTTGGCTTGAGATTCAGATATCATTTAAAAATAAACTTTATTTTTCACTTCAATCAGCAAGTAAACAAACAAAAAAAAGTAAATTTATTGTAATATAGCAAAACAATCTTTACTTTTTGTTTTATAGACCAATATGATCATAAAAGCTGCAAAGAAGTATTTCAACACACAGATATATATATATATATATATATATATATATATATATATATATATATATATATATATATATATATATATATATATATATATATATATATATATATATAAGTATTTGTGTTGGAAATTGCATCAGCATCACTTATTTTTAATTTATCAGTGAAAGAAAGTAAACACGAAAGAGTTTAGCATCAATGTTAAAGAATGAAGTACAAATCAACATCAGCAAGTTACCAGTAGCAGGATGATCAATGATGCAGATTTGCTACCAAGAAGAAAAACTTAAAACAAAATTTCATTTTTAGAGAAAAAAAGTTCAACTTATTGAAGAAATAACAGAAGATGGATTTATAAATAAAACAGAAAATATTTTTGAAGGGGTTTTAATGTTGAGCAGTTGTAGAGCAGTGGTTACATTTAGAGGTCTAAAAGTTCAATGCTAGCTTAACATTCTAAATAAAGCGTGTACACAAAATAAATGTGAAAGTAGAAAAATAACTAAAAAAAAGTACTCTTCAATTTTTATTTCTAACCAAGTAATAAATTTAATACAATAATATAAGAAGATCAAATATAAAAAAAAAAATCAAATTATTCCTGTGGGAAGCTTGTGCACAAATAAGAATTGAAGCCATTTGATGCTTTTTTAAATGATATTTTAATATCTTTAATATTTCTGCAAAATTTTTTTGTTTTTTTCATTTTTCTTTTAATGATGGCCCAGTACTTTTCAATAACTCTTAATTCTGGGCAGTTTAGAGGATTTTCTGTTTTAGGCACAAATTTCACATTATTATTTTTATACCATTCCTAGTTTATAGTTATACCATTATAGTTATACCATTCCTAGTTTATAATAATGAATTGAAGCTAAATCTGGCCAGAACACAGATCTCTTATCGTGTGATTTAATGAGAGGTAAAAGGCGTTTTTGTAAACACTCTTTAACATATATTTGACCCGAAAGTGTGGACTGAGAAATATAAGATGCTGATTTTTTGCCACAACTGCAAATAGCTTGCCAAATCAAGACTTTTTTAGCAAACTTGTCATGTTTTATGTATTTAAATTTCGTATCTGCTTTTCCTCTATATTTGGCAATATAATAGACAGCACCAGTAATTTGCTGATGATCGTACTTGATATAAGTTTCATCGTCTTCAATAATACAGAAATTTTTAGAAACAAAATTGTTATACAACTTTCTGCAGCAGTATTTTGCACTTTTTTGTTGAGTTTCAGATCGGTTGGGCACTTTTTGTGCTTTGAAAGAATGAAAACCATGTTTATTTCGAACTTTTACAACAAAACTATGAGAAAGTCCATAAATGTTTGGGCGTTCCCTTAGTGAAAGGCTTGGGTTAGTCTTAAAACCAGTTTTCTAACTAGTTTTTTTATCTTTAAAACCCTTCTTTCTTCCACGACCAGATTTACGTTTGATCAATTTTGTTTGAGAAAAACGTTGGATTACACGACTAACGGTGTATGAATGTATTTGCAACACTTTTGTTATCGAATTGTAGCTACTATTGGGATTTTCCAAATATTTGTGCATAATTTTTTTTCTTATGTCTTCTTCTTTTGTCATTTTTAAAACTAATTTTAAGTTAAATCAAAAAACTAATAGATTTTTTTGAAACCACAACACGTTGTAAACAAAATACAAAACAATTGAAAAGATTTTAATATAACCACTGAAAAAAAATGACGTACTTATTCTTTCACATTTATTTTGTGTACACGCTTTACTTTGTTTGCATATACTTAGCAATAATATTTATACTTAGCAACAAGATTTCAAAATGTAATTTAACAGGAACCAACCCAGACCAGTTTTGATAATGCTGGAGCAGTATGGGTACCCCAAAAAAATGTATTATTTGTTGATTTACTTTTGCTTTTTTTATTAAAAATATGAAAAACTTTTTTTTAGTTACAAACAGAATGATTTAAAAGAATAAATTAAAACTTATAACAAAATTTTATTTAATAACAAGGAATATAACAATAAATTACACAACACTAAATTTATTTAAAAAATATAAGTAGGAGATCTGAAGCTCTTTTATGCAGCAATTTTCATAAAACTTTATTTTGATTTTCTATTTATATTCTTAAAGCTCTGCAAGGGAAACTTTTGACCTTTTTTTGTTTTGTTTTTTAGTGAAATTTAGCATTGCATAATTTATGGACAATCCTTAACAGGATAAACAAATTTTTTTTAAAGGATAAAATGACTTTAAAATATTTATTCAGAGTAAAGTTAACCTTTACTTGTTAGCAATTAAGAATTACCTGTTTTTAATAGTAAATGAATAAAAGTAAAAATTTCTTAATAACAATATAGTAATAAGGCATATTTAATTTTTGAATGAACTTTGAATGAATGAAATAATCTGTAGCTTGCTATTTTATTCTATGTTCAGAAAACAAAAAAAACAACAAACACTTTTTCAAAAAGTTTTGTTTCTCTTCATATTAGGGATGGCTCTTTTACTTGTTTTTATTTTTTATATACACAAGTAAGTTAATTTTTATCAAAAATTAAACTACATAAGTAATTTTAAATGTTTAATGTAAATTTATATTTCCGTATAAAAAATTAATTTTTTTGAAACAACTTTTACTTTATAATGTAGGTTTTTTACTTTCAAAAGTAAGTTATGTAAAATAATATTACATAAAAAAGTAATTTACTTTTACATGTAAAAGTAAGTCATGAAAAAGCTGTTTACTTTTACACTTAAAAGTTAATTACTTTTAAAAATTACATTACATAATATTAAAGTTCCTCAAACTGTAATTTACATTTACCTATAAAAGTAACTAATAAAAAAAAAGTTATAAAAAAACTTGTGTATGAAAATAAATTACATAAAAGTAATATGATGCCAAATGTAAATTAAATTTACAAATAAAAAAATATTTTTTAAGTAGGGATTTTTATTTTAAAAGTAATAACAAATCTTTATTAAAAATAAATTATATAAAATAAATTTTAAATTACATAGGCTTACATTTTATATAATTTGTAAATTAATTTATATAAAATAAGTAAGTAGATTTACTTATATTCTACAATAATTTTGACAGGACCTTGTACAATAGTAATGCAAAAAAGTAAAGTATATACCCATGGGAGACTCATAAAGGGTAGACTATTTGAAATGCATTATTGTTAGTTCTTTTTACAGGTTTTTTTTGCGTAAAAGTTTTTATTATTGAAAAACTAAGGAGGAAAAGTTTAAACCAGTCCTGAATTATTTTTGTAGCCTAACTACAGCAAGGCCAGTGTAAGCAACATTTACTGTCCCTCAAGCAATTAGACCCAGGGCAGTGAGGTTTAGGAACCTCAAGATGTATTTAAAGAGTTTTTTTTTTGTAAAAGTTATTATTCCAGAGAAACAGAAATTGGGCACCTGGACAAGTATGCCTACTGGCCAAAAATATTTTGCTACGCTACTGTGTAATATACATATAACCCGAGCTGTAGCTAAGAATGATTTATACGTAGATTAAGAAATAAAACTTGTGGTGATTGGAGCCTGAAAAAAAAAACCCTAAAACATTTACCATCTCTACTCCAAATGTGAGGACAACAAATTAGCAACTTTTATTTTTTATTTTCTTACACTAAATTTAAGTCAACAGGTTTTAAAATTCAAAATTCAAAGTTTATGATTGTATAAAGTTTACACCCAAACCAAATAAGGTAGTTATTTCAACATTTTTCTAAACATTCTAATTTGATATAAATAAATTTTATTTGCCCAAAGTATATTTATTAACCAAAATCATTGCTTTTTCATAATTATATTAATATTACATCTCAAAATTTACGCAAGTAAACATCATTATATTATTGGTTACAATTAAGTCTTTAAATGAGTTTATTATGGTTTTTAACAACACAACAAAGACCTCATTTGTAGATAACTATATAATAATATTATTAGTTAAAGATGCTGTTAAGTAATTCTAATCGGTTTGGTGATAGAAGGAATTGGTATGTTTTCAAATTATGAAACCTTTTTACATTGCTTTTGACGTGGTATAATACCACGCAATACCACTTGTATTTAAATCAATTTAAATACAAGTGGTACTTAAATTGATTTAAATACAAATGGAATTATATTAGAAAAAGATTTTTCTTTTTCTAAAATAGCATACTAAAACAGGAGAATTTGGTATTTCAGCTACTTATATATTAATTTTTAGGTATATTCCCAAAACTATAACTGTCAACTAAAATAAACTTATTAAACTCAAACTTCAGATAAAAGTATGATCATCAATTTTTAATGACAAGTTTTTAATGACTTTATGTCATTAAAAACTTGTATTATACAAATGATCTTGTAGACTAATATTATACAAATAATATAATTATTGTAAATATTATACAAATGATCTTGAAATTTTCTATGTTATTCTTCGACAAATTTTAAGTCAGCGCCATTTGATTACTTATTCACCAAAATAGTAAAATTACGTTTCGCTTTGAACTTTTGAATGAGGAACGGAATTTGATTGTCAGACGAACTTATAACTTAATTAGAGATAATGTTTTAAATCCCCTAAATAATTGGGGAGATGGCTCAAAATTTATATGGTCATAATTTTTGAACACTAAGATATTATTGCATGATATTAGAAACTTAAATTAGTTAAAAATGTTAAAAAAAAAAAGTATATATAAATGTTATAAACTCGTTACTCTCACGCTAATGGCATAAAAGGGAGGTAAACATTTTAGAGGTTTATTGTTAACAGACTCCAATTATCGCAATACTTTTGAAAAGCTTTACATAAACATGAATATATAAATGATTGGAGTTTGCTCCATGTCGTTACATAAAGTTAAATTCTCAATCAAAAACAAAAAGTTTACTGATTTAGGCCTGATTTAAATATGTGATTGGAATCTGGTTGTTTTAATATTGTGATTTACATTTTTTATTTTTAATTTTTGAAAATTTAAAGTAAAAAAAGTAACAAAAATTTACTGAAAAAAAAGGAACTTGAGATTATTTTGTTTAAATGATGAAATAATATCAAGACACTTTTCTTCAAGATTGACCATACAATTTTAAATTTAAAAGTGTGCTTTTTTGAGCCACCTTACTAAATTCACTAAATAAAATAAAAAAGCAAAACTTTTACTTCTTTAACTTTAATTTTTTTTTTTAATTAATCTTGATGTTATTTAAATCAGTTATTTAAAAGTTTTTTTAAAAGACTGTTTATTGTTCTTGCTTTGGAAATGGCTCTATATTTTAAGGACTGAAGTTCCCGAAAAACGGTTCTTCGGTATTTTTCGGGGAATCGAAAGGAATCGAAGGTTTCGGTTCCTTATCAGAATAGGAATCGAAAAGAGCCGAAGTTATCGGTTCCTTATAAAAAAAGGAATCGAAAAGAACCGAAGTTATCGGTTCCTTATCAAAATATGAATCGAAAAGAATCTAAGTTATCGGTTCTTTATCAGAATAGGAATCAAAAAGAACCGTAAATTAATTACTAACCTTTTTTTTAATAATATACTTCCGTTATAATCAATATTTTCGATTCTTTTCAATATTTTCAATATTTTCGGTAATTTCGATTCTTTGTAATAAAAACGGTAAATTTCAATTATTAATTAAAAAATCGTTTTTATTGTAAAGAATCGTTTTTATTACAAATACGTTTTAATAATGACGTGTTTGTAATAAAAACGGAATGAGTAAACATTTAAGGTAAGTAATGTTTTTTCAATTTTTTCGGTAATTTCGATTCTTTTCAATATTTTCAGAATTTTTGCAATTTAAGTTAATATTAAGTAAAGATTTACTATATAAAAAAATAAAAAAAATAACAATAGTTCTGAATAATTAAATAAACATAAGCACTGATTATTATTTATTATACAGTAACAGCTAACAGTAATACTGTTTGTTACATTTAATTTAATATAGTGCCATCTATAGGAGTTATTTCAATTTTTTCGATTCTTTTCAATATTTTCAATTATTTCGGTAATTTCGATTCCTATCCCTATAATTATTTAATTTAAATCTTTTTTTATACAGATCTCAGCATCCCATTCAAGCCAAAGCTTATATTAAGGCAAAGAATGACAAGGTAGTGCAACTGGCTGCTGACAGGGAGGAAGTTGAAAAGGAGCTTGATAGATCTTCAAGTTTGAGAGGTTTCTTTCCAGCCACAACCACTAGTAAAAAAAGGCTGGATAACCTTAGTAAAAAGTCTCCACCATCCAGTCAGCAAGGTGATCATGAAAAACTTCAAGTAACTCTGGATGAGTATGTTAAGGTGAGAAAAATATTGAAATTTTTTAGTAGCTTAAATAATCGTTTTTATAACATTTTACCATTTTTATTTGTAAATATTCGAATCAAAATCAAGCCCAAATTGGTAAATTGAGAAAAAATATTTCTTCAAAAAAAACTCGGATCTTTTAGGCGCCGTTTGGGCCATGCAGAAAATTTTTTTTCTCAATTTACCAATTCGGGCTTGATTTTGATGAAACTAATGTTAGAAATCTAATTTTATATTAAATTAAAAACTTTTGTGCCATTTTCCAAATTTATAATATACTTTAAAGTTTAATAACTCTGTAAATTAATAAAAAGTTAAATTTCCACACTAGACAACAATTTAATGATTCCAAATTAATGTCCTTTTTGCTCTAAACTCAATATTAACAAAGTTATTGAGGTTAAAAGTTTTTGATTTGACCTGTCATCTAACACGTGCATGTAGATTTAGTAAACACGTGTTTTTCAAACGTTTCAAAACATTAAAGGCTTTTAACTTTAAACTTCTTTGTTTTAATAGATAGAGTGATTAGCACTGTCTCTAGAAACTGCAACAACTTACCCATATATATTAGGTTGTCAGGTCTTGTTTAACGTAATTTCGATTCCTTGCGGTAATTTCGATAATTTCGATTCCTTTCGATATTTAACATTTTTTTTATTATTTCAGATAACTAAATGGGATTCACAAAGCAGCTGTCAGCTTGATTTTGATACAGTTCTCACTCTGGCCTGCATCATGTCAAATCTTCCTTTCAATATTGTGGAAACTCCAGGAATGAAGTTGCTCTTGAACTATTTGGCACCAAAAGCAATCATAAAAACACCAAAAACACTTGCTACAACAAAGCTTGACATGATTCATCGTAATGTTGAAAAAGCAATAACCAATCAACTTGAGGAAGAAGTACCAGAATGTGAAAGTGTAGCTTTTACATCAAATGGTTGGACTGCAAAAAATGGTGATCCTTTTGAATCTCTCACACTCCATTACATCAACAGTGATTTTGAGTTGAAAAAGTACAGTTTGGACTGCCAGGCTCATTTAAATAGGAAAACAGGTTCTTTACTTGCTAAAGGATTAGACACTATGATTTCAAAATAAGTCTTGGCAAGGCCTGACCTAGAAAGAACATGTGTGACTGATGGTGCAGCTAACATGAAGGCAGCTGTCAGTTTAGCAACTTTATTGGACAAGCAATTGGTGTGTGTTGATCACATGTTGAACAATTGTTTGAAAGACACATTAGGAAATGGTGAGGTTAAGGTAATTGTTGATAAGTGCAAGAGACTTGCTCAAAGGACACATCAAAGCACTAAGGATTGGTATGAAATCAAACAAGAATGTGAATCTCTAGGGTGTAATCCAATCAAGCTAATCCAACCAGTGCAAACAAGATGGAATTCAAATGCAATGCTGTTCAAGTCAGTATTAAGAAATGAGCAAGGTTTGAAATCTGTCAGAGATAACAGCCTGAATGCAAACTTGACAATACTTATACCAAGTGATGAAGATTTTCAAGTAATTGCAGAACTTCATCCTTTTTTTGGCAAAATGTCAAGAATACTCAGAGATTTGGTCCTCAGATAAAACACCTACAGTTCACAAGATCCAGCAATACCTCTTTTCATTGATTACTATGTGCCATAGGACAGTTACACAAAATACTTCAGGTAAAAAATATTTTTTTGTGATTCTTTCGATTCTTACTAATAATTTCCATGATTATCAACAAATTATGCAATTTTGATTATTTATTCATTTTTCTCTTTTCCAGGTTCAAGAATTGCTAAAGATGCAATGACCAGGTTTATAGAATACTTGGAAACTAGGATTCCAGATAAAGGCACTGAAGTTAATGACTTTAATCTTGCAAGTGTGTCTGATCCATTTTATAGAGGTTATTCTATCACATTAATCAAGGGCAACAAAGATCATTTAGATGGAATAATAGACCAACTGGTAGATAATCATCCAACTACCAGAGAAAACAACGAGACTTATGAGGCTTCATTACCTTCTGCAATGTCAAACTTAGATGAAGATATGGATGATTTTGAGAGAATGGCCATGGAAAATGATGGAAATGATGCACCAACTTTGGCAGGACCATCAGAGCCTCCTCTGAAGGTAGATATTCATTTTTATTAATAATAATTTCGATTCTTATAAATATTTCCGATACTTATAAATATCGATTCCTATACACATTTTCGATTCTTATACACATTTTAGATACTTTGCGGTAAATTCAAATTCAAATTTTTTTTTTAGATGAAATTTAAGAGGTACTTGTCTATGCAAAAGCCAGCTAAGGATGTGAAGGTTTTGGAATGGTGGAAGGTCAATCAAAAGGAACTGCCATTACTAGCTGCTATGGCAAAGTACTTGTGTCCACCAGTGACTTCATGCTCTTCAGAAAGGCTATTTTCATTAGGAGGAAATATTATTAGTGATAAAAGACACAATATGAAGCCAGAGACCCTTCAAAAAATAATGTTCATAAAAGATACTTTCCACTAGTCAAATCAAAAATAAGGTCCTGGGACAAAAAATGCCCTGGTGAACCAGGCTATCAGTCTCAACCTCTACCATCCACCTCTCAAGATCAACCTCTACCATCCACCTCTCAAAATCAACCTCTATCATCAACTTTACAGACTCAACCTCTACCATCACCTTCTCATCAATCATCAATGAAAAATCATCAAATTATCAATGAAAAAAAACCCTATATAAGATGCATCTAAAGATTTATTTAATACTGAAGCTAGTGATAGTATTACTAGCGTAGCTTATAGCAGTGCTAGTAGTAGTCGCAATGGCAGCAAGGACAGTGTCACTGATCTCACTGATAGTGATTTAGAATAACTGTATTTTTCAACTGTATTTCAACTGTATTTTTGAAAATAAAAATTAAAAAAATTCAAGTTTTTCAATTCTTAGTAACAATTTCGATTCTTTGTAGCATTTTCGATTTTTTGCGATATTTCCCGCTAAGAACCGAAATTGGAACCAAAATTTACGGTAATTTCGATTATTGCCTAAAATTAGGAATCGAAAAGAACCGAAGTTATCGGTTCTTATCAAAATCAGAATCGAAATTTACCGTAATAACGATTCTTTCTTAAAATAAGGAATCGAAATTTACCGTAATAACGATTCTTGCCTAAAATAAGGAATCGAAAAGAACTGAAGTTATCAGTTTCTTTTCAAATTAGGAACCGAAATTTACCGAAGGAACCATTTTTCGGGAACTTCAGTCTCTACTATATTTTGCAATTTTATTCTAAATTTTGTATTTTGGCTTCTTTTATTCAGCGTGAGTTAAAAATCTAACCAAAATGAAAGTTACTTCTGGAAATGACTAACTGGAATAATTGTTGTCTGGAATAGACTAATTAAAATTAGTTCATTCCAGACATTAATAGCTTATAATAAATAAAATTTAAAAAAAATTTAAAAATGTTCATTTCTGTTAGAGTGATTGTTACGACCAGGGCCATCCCAAATGGGGGATGTAGGGAGTATCCCCTTCCTCTAAGTTGTTATATATGCATTTTAATAAGCACATTGTACATTTAGCATTTCAGTTGGCTAGTTTTGAAGTATAGTTGGCAAATGTTAAATATTGAGGACCTTTTTTGTGTGTGTGTCTCTAGTTGGTTAAAAATACACATGACACAGCCCCCTCCCCCATGAGAGACCTTTTCGGAATGGCCCTGACAACAACCAAGCTGAATAAGAGAAGCAAAAAGCAGCAGCATAACTACAAATACGCCCAGCTCCTTTACAGTAAACTTTTATCATGGCCACTAACCTATTTCTTCCCGACAAAAAAAATTTATTTGTTTTAGTATTAACTTTTTTCAAAAAATCTTTCTTTCTAAAAAGTTATAAACCCCAACATTAAAGAAAAACAAAATATAAGAGGAAAAAAAAAAGGTATGACCCCTTTTGCCCAGGAAACAAATTTAACATCCATTTTTATCTGGACTACACAAATGCTGCCAAGATAAAGTAAAATCAAAGTAAAGTCTGAAAGATAAAAAAAAATCAAAAAAAAAAAAAAAAAAAAGATTCAAAAAAGTAAAGTTCTTCATTTGGCTCTGAAAACAATTTTAAGATGTACTTTTATTAAATTTACATAAATGCTGGAAGTTTTAGAGTTTTAGCTAGTCTGGAAGGTAGTGAAAAATCGATTGCAAGATTCCAGACAACTGATAGCCGACAAACAAATTGTAAAGTCAAACTAATATTTGAAAAAACATTAGTTTGACTTCACCTTGTGCGGGTTGGACAAAAAGGAGGTTATTAGGGTGCCCACAACCTATAGTAGAAGATTGAACAGCTTTCTTTACCATCTTTTTTAAAATAGATTATATATGATAAAACACAATAAAAGATTATACCTTTCAACCCTCGGAGTTAGGAAAATTGAGTTTGGGAATAATTTGCAGACCTCAATATTTTATAGGTCAGCATCAGGTCGGCAAATAAAATTTGATACAAAGGTCTTACCATAAAACATCGAAACGAGGTCATCGATTTTTTGCCGACCTCAAACACTTTTAGGTCGGCATTGCTGAATGTTGACCCTAATTCTGAAGGTTGATCTTTTATAAACACTCCTTTAATTATATAAATTATATCAGATAGTTTAAATGACTTATAATTTTTTGAAAACTGTGTTAGCAGTTGGTGTCCTTGATACCAAAAATGTTATATTGTGTCATATTACCATAACAAAATACTTGATTGAAAAGGATAATACAAACAAACAAGAAAAAGTGCGCTCTAACGAACAGTGACTTAGTCAAGGTTTACACATACATGAATTACCCATAGCTTAGAAATTATGACTCCTTCCCCCCTCCTTTCTCTGCCAAAGTTTCATTATGGCCACTAACCTATTTCTGCTCAACAAAAAAATTAAAAAAATTAAAAAAAAATCAATGATTATTTGGCAGCCCTTATAAGCACTCATGCAGCAGGGCTGCCCGAGCCCGACTCTACTGGTATACCCGCATGTTGACTATATTTACCCCTAGTTATAATAGAACTACCCTTAATGATATACATTAAAAAAATCCTTTCCCGATGCCCCACCACAAATACTGCCCACATACATCAGAGTATTACCTGAAATATTACCCAGAAGTGCGCTCAAACACGCAACGGATTTGAATACGCTACCTATCTCAAAATTTACATTAAAACAACATGAAATAACTGCTCTTTGAGAAAGTAAATAATATAACTTACATTTTACTTACAAAGTAAAATATAAAATTTCAAAGTAAAAATTTATTTTTATTTGAAAAAGTAAATAACAATTTTTTTCAAAGGACTTTTATGTAAGCTGTTATTGCTAATTAGTTACTTTTACGCATAAAAGTAGTTTGTTGTTATGATCTAGTTTCATTTTACTTTGTAAAGTGTTATGTGTTTTAAATATTATATTTACGTAAGTTTACTTTAATAATAAATAAATAACTTTTTTTATATTTATAAAAAATTAATTAAATTTCGATGTATATTTTTTACATAATTATAACTAAAATCACTTTTCAAAGTAAATTACTTTACACAACTTACCATTAAAAGTGAGTTAGATTAAGTAAAAGTAAAAATACAAATAACTTTTACTTGTAAAAATTACTTTTTCAAGTAAGAGTTACTCATTTAAAAAACTTAACTTTAGTAATTAAGTTTTACATGTTATATAATTTATGTATAAAAAAAAAGAATTACTTTTAAATGTAAGAAAATTATATATTTTTATATGAGTTATGTAAAGTAATTTATGCTTAAAAGTAACTCGAGTTTTTACATTGAAATAAGTAAAAGTGCCATCCCTATTTCATATTCTTTTCAATTTTAATGATAACAAAAATAACAATACATAAAAAAGTTTTATTAAGTTATTTTTAAACTTTAATATCTTTAATTTAAAAAAAAAATGTATAGAAAATGTAAATTATTTAATGTACACAACTTTATATATATATATATATATATATATATATATATATATATATATATATATATATATATATATATATATATATATATATATATATATATATATATATATATATATATTAATGATTAAGTTTATTTTGTAACTATCTTTTTTATTTAAAAAGAGCCTTAAAGCACTGCTAAATTTATTACCCTTTAGTCAAAGTTAATGAACAGATTTGATCAAAAAGAGAATTAAAATAATTTACAGTTATAAAACCTTTTTTCTTAGTATGTAAATAATTTTTTTAATATAGACAAAACTATTGGAATAAAAAACATAAGCGTTTAATAAGTGTAAATAATTTTTAATTTTGCAAATACTACACTATTTTTAAATATTGATTAAAAATTATTTAAAGCATTTTAAATGTTACTAAATTAAAATTACTAAAATATAATTACTAAATGTTTAAAACACTTTAAACAATAATAATTTTAAACAATAATATAATATTCAATTAATATTTACAAATAGCATAGTATTTGCAACATTACTGTTTGTTAAAATCAGAAAAAAAATAATTTTTCTAAGTGTAACATATAAAGTAACATATACTTACATCCACCGCTAAATTTATGTATTTAAAGAAATGTCTTTGAGAACGAAATGCTATTTTAAATACACTAGGGGAGACTAGTTCTCCTAAGGACACTTTTAGGTCAATGAGTGTAATTTTTCATTGGTGAATATAATTGAACTTTTGAAAACTGTATATGAAAATATGGTCCTTTGTGCACTTTTGATGAGAATCTCTGCTTTACAATTTTTTAGTATATTTTTTTAGCCACAAAATGAAGTCTGACTTTGTCCCTAGGTACAACATAGGGTTGTACCTAGGGACATAGGTAGTTGTACCTAGGGACGCTGGGTAATTGAATACTCAGATTGGCTTCTATTGAGCTAATAATTATAAATAAAAAAGAACCTGTAAAAAATCCTGAAAGGAAACTAAAACAATGATATAAATCGTTAAAAGAAACATTTATTAGTAGTGAAGGTAACAATATTATTTAAAATAGTTAACACTAATAAATAAAAAATAGTAAGATGAATTTTTCCGAAACAAACAAATATTTAAATTGTAAATAAACATTATATTTAAAATAGTTAACACTAGTAGATGAAAAAAAAGTGATATCAATTTTTCCAGTACAAAAAATAATTGAATTGAGAAGCAGCAATACATTGTTTAACCAAGACTAGTTCATTGGGTTGTGGGTTTGTGGGTTTGAATAGTTCTTGGGTTGTCTTTTTTGTTTTCAATTTATATTTTTTAGAAACTTTATTTTTTGGCAGTATTTCCTGTTTTTGTTTTTTTTGATTTATCGTTACAAGTTGATTTTATTTTGATTATCGTTACAAGTTGTTTTCTTTCTTTTTCTCTCCTCTATTTCATTTTTTTCTGGCATTTCAGTAACGATACGTGCTCTACCCTTACAGGAAGGTTTATTGTTTGTCCTTGGACCAATTTTAGGTAATGGCATTTAATCGAAAGGAGACAGATTTCAGATTTGTACAATCAGATTTTGGTGGTGTAGAAAGAAGTGAGCCCTGAGACAATGTAGGCGGGTTATTATCTTCTGATGTAAGTGGTCTATCAGTCATACTTGATAGCAAAAGTGAGCCCTGAGATGATGTAGATGGGTTATTATCATCTGATGTTAGTGGTCTATCAGTCACGCTTGATAGCAAAAAGTCTTCTGAAAATATATCAGGATTCAGTGAAGAGGCCACAAACTTTAAAACCATTTATTATATTGGATGGTGTAAACGCTTGTGTATGCCACTCCAGCTAGTTCTGCAATGTGATAAATAGTAATAGGCTTTTCTGTGTTTTTTCTGATGATATCATAAAATTGATTACAGCGTTATTGTAATGTGTTTTAAATGGACTAAAGACGGTTCTATCTAACGGCTGCATCTTATGTGTAGTATGCGGGTGAAATGTCACCAAATGAATGCCATTTTATTTGGCTTTGCCAATAGCATCTATAGAAATGTGACTCGCGATTTTCCATTAATAAAACTACCTGGTTATCTTTACTTGGATGAGCATGCGCTATAATATGATCCAAAAATTCACTAAATGTCTTTTCGTTCGACCAACCAGAGGGATCAGCTGTAATTGATCCTATAGGAGTTCCTCTCATCATTATCATTTGTATACATTTGACTCGAGGAAAAATGAACATAGGTGGAATCGAAGTTCCTATCGCATTTACAGCGGCAATCATCGTTACATTGATGCCTCGCTCACCTGAAGTCATTGCTTCCACTTGTTTGACTCTTCACAATTACTTTTGGACAAGTCTGCACAGGTAAAACTCTCATCTCATCTACATTATAAATCCTTGACGGATCGAAGTGGTGTCATTGTAGAATGTTGGTGTATATATTGAAAAAATTCTTCACATTTTCCCAATTGAATGAAGTAGCCCGACCCAAACTAGTACCTTTAGGTTTCCTTAACGATATAACTTCTTTAAACTTGTTTTTGAATGTACGCAGCCATTTACTGCCCACTTCTTGATATGTTTCCCACTGTTTAGGATATTTGTTATTGTTTATTTTGGCAAATTGAAAAACTAGTTCTTTCAGCTTCTTTGTTGTTAATCCGAAATGAAGTTGAGAAAACTTTCCAATGTGCATTTTTTTATACAAATTGTTTCATACAAGTAATTTTCAGGTCCAGATTCCTTAAATTTTTTGACTTACCGGCAAAGCATCAATCTCAATATTCCATATTTTTTTGCTGCTGTATTTTTATTTGCACTATTTCCTTCACAGCCTTCTCCACAACTTCTTTATCTGGATCTTGCCAGATTTTTTGTTTATTGCTGCGCGGAATGATGAACAAAATCTAGAATGAAATAAAAAAATACTAAAGATAACTTATAACTATAACTTTGATTATTTATTATTATTGGCACTTAAATTAAATTGAATTACAACTAATATTTCCTATTATTTACTGTACAACAAGTCACAATTATATTATTTATTACACCACGATTCATAAATGAATTATTTATTAAATAAAAACATAAATAATTCCTAATGAACAGAAGTTCGGTACTCTGTTGTACCATGGAAGTATAAAACAGACGAAAGTTTAAACACATTGAAATTCTTTGGGAATATGCTTGTAGGCCTAATTTTTTGTTTCGTAAACAATAAGAAAATGGCATCAAGACTGTACTTAAACACTTAATCTTTATACATTGACCCAAATAGGTAAGTTTATAATAATTTAAAAATAGAGTATTTTGAAGGTTCACTGATAATATTCAAGAAAAACATTTAAAATGGCGCAACGAAACGGCAAACAACAACTTTTTAATAAACTTTATATTAAATGAATGGAGTACTACAAGAATGAATGGAATTATGAAATACAGCTAATGAAACTTTAAACTTTAGTTATTGAGAAAATAATTTTTTTGATTTTTTAAAAATTGTTTTAGTTGTCTTTTTAATTAAATATCCTGTTATGACTTGAAGCAAGAAAAGAAGCTTAAACTAAGATATGCTTTTAAAATAAAGTGATTCTATTTAATTACAGAGTTTTAATAAGCCTTTTGCTAAATAATTGCAATTACTAAATGTTAAAACTTTGCAGCATATTCCTAGAATAATTCATTTTTTGATGTATTAATAAAAATCATTTCAGTGAATTAAAAACCTAGGAAATATGTCCCTAGGTACATGTCCCTCGATACAACAGGACGCCAAATTGACAAAAAACGCCGACTAAAAATTTGAGGTTAGGATTTGAGAGATATTATTAATGCAATATTGTTTGTATGCGTATAAACTAAGAAATATTTTGTTAAATACATTATAAGGGCAACATTAAAAAAGAAAAATATTGAAAAACTTACGTAAAAGGGTTGTAAAATCAATTTTTAATCGCCACTTTGCAATGCTTCACACCAACACGATGACACTTCGGCTGTCAACTGACCTCAAGAGATGGAGTGTTGCCACATGCAAAAAATATTATGCTCTCACACAAAATTCTCAAAATATTTAAGTGTCCCTAGGTACATGGCGTCCCTAGGAGAACCAGGAGAACACAAAATACATCAAATTTAGCCTAAAAGTTTAGATTAACTGTTTATTTATTTATTTATTTAGTGTATGGCATGAAACTTTAAGTACTATTAAAAATTTTATTTTTTATTTAAACAAAATGTAAATATTTATTGCTCTATTATTGTAATATTAAGCACTATTATTATTAGAAGCACTTGTTTTGCATGAGTTTATATGCAATACATTCATAATTAAACATAGATGTATGAACTTTATTGAAGAGACTTTTTATCTACATCAAATTTGTATTTATTTTTAATGTATAGGATCATAATGATTAAACAAACAAAAACTACTTTTAGTTTGTGCTTGTTTAATCATTATGACATACACACACACACACACACACACACACACACACACACACACACACACACACACACACACACAAACGCACACACACATATATACAGGCTTAAAAACAACATCAAATGGTAAATAAACCAAATTTAAATGTTACCTAACTCCTGAATAGTTGTAGAATCAGCTTCTGTTCCATAACTAGCAACAAGTTTAATAAAATCACTAGACTAAAAAATTGATTTAGATAAATTTTTAGTAAAAAATTATAATTGTTACAAATATTACAAATTTATAAACATAAAGATAAGTACATTATAGCAAAGTTCAATCTATTTACTATCAATGTGTGTACTGAAGCTCCCACCAATTGTTATTTCTGTATAACATCAGAGTATGGTCATGTAGACAAGTCTGCAATATAAAACATACATATATATCATTTACTGCGTACTTGCATGCACATGAAACACCATAGATGATGTCATATTAATAAAAAAAGCTTAAGTACATACATGGGTACATGCTAATAAGTCTAGAAAATAATTTACTATTGTGCTGACCTTAACATGCAGTAGCAGATATATATGCATGCATGTAGGTATGAGCATGTGTGTATGTATGTATGTATGTATGTATGTATGTATGTATGTATGTATGTATGTATGTATGTATGTATGTATGTATGTATGTATGTATGTATGTATGTATGTATATATGTCAGTGTTAGCCAGTTTAATGGCACTGCATGTAACACAGAATTCCCAATTGATTTAAAATTCCCTAAAGGTTCTAAAGATCAAATTAAAAAAAAAAAAAAAAACAATATTAGGCTCAGATATGAGGAGTAACGCTAGACATGAAGAAAAAGTAATTAGTACAACAAAAAAAAATTAATTTTGTTGATCAATTTAAAAAAAAAAAAGCGTTGTCATTAACAAGCAAGATCATCATTCAAAAAATAAAAAAACTTTATTTCTGAATTGACGTCAGTTATTCTCTAGTTTAGATTTTTTTAATATGTTTAATAAATTATTATTTTTATTTATTATTATTTTTATTTATTATTATTTTTATTTATTATTATTATTTAAAAACTTGTTATTTACATTTTTACTTGTTTTTTTAATAAGTTCCTAATGTTTTTATATTAAAAAAATTAAAAACTTTCGGTAAACTAGTAAAGTACATTGAAAGTAATAACAACAAATGAAAAATAAAACTTATGAAAAAATGAAACATATTATTTATGTTATATTTGCATAAAACATAAAAGAAGATAATTAAATATGCATAAATTTTTATAATATTCTTCTATTTTATTTAAAAATTTAAAAAGTTTAATTTATAAAAATAATATTTATAAATACAAAAATTAATTTTTTTTAAACTTACAAATACAAAATTTAGATCAATTTTGAATTTGTAAATTAAGAAAAAAATTATTTTTTGTATTTAATTATTTTTTTAAATTTAAATACATTAGTACATAAATAAACAGTATACTAAATACTTAAATGCGCCAATTAAATTTATTACTGCTTGGTGAATCTCACTCTGCCCCTTAAATGCATTTGTTGCTTCTTGAAATTAATTCTAAAATAGCATATCGCAACAAAAGTTCTTTGTTACTAATATTCTATTTGATAGAAATTAGGAGCCAAGGAAGTTTCTCATTTAATCGATTTAAATAAGTTTTATAACTTATTTATATCAATATAACTTTTCGCTGACAATATTTTAAAACTTTAAACATTATATTTAAAATAATTTAAAATAATTTTAAAAACATTTTAAAATAATTTTAAATCATTATAAATATTCTTATTTTTTCACTTAAAACTTAAAAAATTTCATAATAAAAATTATAATATAAAATTAGATAAACAAAAGTACTAATCTATGTAAAAAAGTTTAAAAAATTTTAGTTTTTTAAAACTTTTAGTTTCAAAATAAAATTATCTGATAATATGAATACGCTAATTTAATATTATTATTAGTTGAGTTACGTCATTTTGTAGGCTTTTCTATTTTAAAGTAGTTTCTAGGCTTTTCTATACGTTGTATATGGTTTTTTTTTTTAATTTTATTTACTAACAATGCGTAATACGGGTTGCTTACTGCTAGTTATTATAAATATTATAAAATTATATTATAAAGTTATACCAAATTATAAAATCATCTTATAAATATTATAAAAATTAAAATATATTTAAGATTTTATTTTAAAACATTTACTTTTAAAAAACTATCAAATTTCCAATGCAAAATCCGCAAAAAAGGTTTTGTTTAATTTAATACAATAAATAGATTTTTTTTTACATTTATAATATAAAAATGAAAATAAATATAAAAGAAGGATTGCTTGCATATGCAATATGCAAGCAATCAATTATATCAATCAAATAACTTGCATATTGCATAGTTTAAAGGATTGCTTGCATATGCAAGCAATCCTTTAAACTTTTTAAAACTGTATTTAAAAGCAATGTACGCAATTAAGAGAAGCAATTTAAATATGAAAAATTTTTAGAAGATTGCTCAAAATGAAACGAGTTGAATTATTATAATTTAACATATATAAAATATAAAAATATTATTCCTAGAAATAATCCACAAACAAAAAAACAAAAACAAAAAAATCATTTCAAGGATGATTTTTAATAATATATATTTATGTATATATTTTTAATGTATATATTTATGTATATGTATATTAGGGTGGTCCTTAAATATAATTTTTTTAGAAATGTTTGCTCCTGCCCATAATACATACTTTTACATAATAAAATAACATAAGATTTAAAAAATTTTTGAATAAAAAAATATTCTCCAAGACCCTTAAATTAGGGACATTATCAAATCATTATTATAAAAAAAAAAATCATTATTATCAAAAAAAAGTTTTTTAAGTATGTAATGTTGGGTCTCAAATAAAGCAAAATTATATGAAAATTTTAAAAATATGAATCATTTTATAAAAAAAAATGGAAAAAAAATTATAATCAAAAAAACTAATAAAAAGAATTTTTTAAACCTTTAGTTAAAAAAAAAAGTTATGTTTTATGCCCAAAAATTCAGAACAATAATTTAATTACAAAATGGTTCGTATTTTTGATATATATATATATATATATATATATATATATATATATATATATATATATATATATATATATATATATATATATATATATATATATACACACACACACACACACCAATAGTAAAGATCTTAAACTAAAAACAACTTTTAACTTCTCTATGACATGTAGCAAGACAAAATTGAATACAGATTATGTCAAAAGATAATAATTTAAATGAGGAAACTAATTAAATTAAATATAAACACCAATTTAAAAAATTTTTATAAAAAATTTAAATTAACTTTAAGTTGATTATATATCTAGGCATACCGTATGAAAATGTTTATTTTTGTCTTGTTGTACTAACATCTGTGATTATATATAAAAACTATTCTTATTCTATAAAAAAGTTACCATTTTAATTTTGATAATGTAAATATATTAATGTATCATACCATGCAAATTTAATATCAGACTTCGAATGCTAATAAAAATAAGCAATCTATCAAGATTATTTACTTAATTAAGCATTTGAATATTATGTAGTAATTAAGTCTTACATTGTTTGTTTGATTTATCAAAAAAATAAACATTGCAAGTATGTCCATATTAAAAAAAAGCCTTATACTGAACTTAATTTCAAGGAAAATTTAAAAATTTTCAAATTATTATTATTTTTGGAGTTTCCCAGACTCCATTCACCTGATGATTCGTAATTTATTTATTTGTAATTAATTTTTTAACAGCATTTTTTTTTTTAATTACATTATTTATTCATCTAGATATTTTCATATAGCACTATATCAGAAACTTGCAAAATTCTTTAATATGCTCTGATTTTTAAGTTCAATTTTTAGACATAATCTTATGGCAAAAGAATTATCTTTTTCCATTTTACTAATTTGGTTCAGAAGTTTAAATAAATGGGTGACTAAGGCTTTATTTCTACCCCCTGTATGGAGAGCCTAATCATAATTCTTTTTGTTCTTCCTGTTGATTACCAACAAGAAAAAAAAATTCACTTAATAATTTAAAGATATCCTTTCTTTTTATACATATATATATGTATGTATATATAGGTATTATGGTGCTTTAAAAATCACTACTCAGTGTTGTTAATTTGGTGTGGTTATTTTTTGTGTTAATCTATTTTTAGATTCTAACTCGGAAAAGATTTATATAAAATTTCTCTTTATTTGAGTAGTAAGTTGACCTTTTTAATATAAACATTTTAGGGACCATTTAAACAATATTAGGGATCTGTTGAATAGAAAATGAGCTTAAGTATGAACGAAATATTGAACAATTAAACTTAAATTAGACTTGAAACTTCAAATTGTGTTCCTGGGATTATTAAATCATTTCTTTCTAACTGCTTTATTATAATCATTGTCAAGGCCTACTTATTAAAACATTTTAGGGACCATTTGAATAGAAAATGAGCTTAAGTTTGAACTAAATATTGGACAATTAAACTTAAATTAGACTTCATTTGTTTATCTGGGATTATCAAATCATTGAAAATCATTGTCAAAGGCCTACTTATTTATTTTCAGTAACTTCTGGGGTATCTCAAGGTTCTATTCTTGGTCCTGTTTTGTTTCTTATCTACATTATTGATCTTCCCAACAACCCTACATCTATAGTAGCTCTTTTTGCTGATGATTGCTCAAGTTTTTACTCCTGTCTTGACAAAAAGTCTTCTCTTTTTGATGGCTTAAAACAGGCAGCCAATTTTGAATCTGATCTTACTTCTGTAACAGATTGGGGCTCACATATTTTAGCTTACAAATTTTAATTCCAACAAAACTCAGTTATTTATTGCAAACTACCACAATACTGTCGACATTCCTATATTAATAAATGGTAACCCTCTTACTGAGTCCTCCTTTTTACATCTTCTTGCAATATTATTTGCTACTGACATTTCATGTAAACAAAATATACAATCGATTGCTAAATTAGCATCCTTTTATCATTATCGGCATTTTCTTACCCTTGATTCCATTCTCTACCTCTACATATATCTTTTTGTCCTTGAAACCATTTCAACATCAATATACAAATAAGCAATACTTGGTTATATAGCTGGTTATATTGTCAAAACTCTTAAAAACAAAATAACTTGTTGTATATGTGCTGAAGCACTTAATCAACCAGTTTATATATTTTGTGATCATAACTACTCAATATTTTACAAATCATCTTGGTTATCCTTAATAAATTTAAAGAATCATGGTAGATTAAATATACCGTCTATTACTGTATATTATGCTAAGTCTCATTCATTAGTTGTTAAATTTTATTAAGTATAATAAATGTAAATAAATAATGTTTATTGTGTCAATATACACTAAAAACAATAAAGATAAAATTGAGGAAGATAAAATTATCAAAGAAGTTTTTATACAGGACTGCTTCAACCGTGTTAACCTTTAACCGTGTTATTATATTAAAACAAAAATTAATTCAGTAAATTTCAGTATTTATTGTCCTATATAAATCAGAAATTAAAATATGAATTAAGATATTGGCGTTAAAGTTAAATTTAGTAACTTAAACAATGAATTTTTGAATATTTCCCAAAAAAACCAAAAAAACGGACCCCTATGTTTTTTTTCCAAAAAAACGACAAAAAAAACAACAAAAAAATAAGAACCAAAAAAACGCATCACATCTTTATTCTTGGTCATGCATTTTAATAGATTAATATCAAATTTAGCATTTGTATGCACCAGCAATACAGTAATACAGTAATTGTGTTATTTTTCAATACACTATGAACAGAAAGTCTGCTATTAAATTGAATGCGTGCAAGCATTTATTTCACCAAATTTGTTTACATCCACTTCTGAAACAACTAAGAAATACCTTGTCCAATTTAAAGAAATGAAATACATACAGTTAAACAAGTTGAAAGAGAACATGTTTTATTTTCATCGAATGATAGAAGAAGAGTTATTGAATGTGCTGAGCGAAATGACTCTAATGCAAACTTTAGGTGTCAAATATAAGACAACATACAATTGGGTCCACAGCGAAAATTTAAATTTCATTGGAAGAGGTTGAGAACAAAAAAGTTAACCGATGATCAAATGGAAAAAACATGAATTGAAAGTGACTGTCAGTTGACATAGGTGGCCATTAAAACAAGGATATTGAAAAAATTTAATATAAGCGTCAGCACAAACAAAAAAGAGCTGAATATGTATTTATAAATATGGAACATTATCGAAAACACCACAAATGGTCATCAGATAGTTTGGTTGGATGAAACTTTGACCATTTTTGTAGTAAGGACATGCCAAACAGGAGAAAAGAACAATAATGAAAATACCTTCTTAAAAAGATGCAAACATACATTTGATTGCAACTATATCAACAACAAATGTTATTAATAACTTAATCTCTGACAATCATTGTGGTTTTCGATCTTCTTGTTCTATATCTAAGTTGCTCGTTGCTGTGACTGAAAAAGTCTATTATTCATAAAATAGGGGCAGTAAAGCAAGGGTTGTTGTACAGGTTTTGAAACAAATTCTATTTAACAAAACTAAATGATAGAAACATAAGTCTATTTATAATAATTTTTTTTAACAAAATTTGATTTTTCTTAACTATTGTTATACTTTTCTGTCCTTTAAGTTTAAAACACACACACACAGATATATATATATGTGTATATATATATATATATATATATATATATATATATATATATATATATATATATATACACATATATATATATCTGTGTGTGTGTGTTTTAAACTTAAAGGACAGAAAAGTATAACAATAGTTGAGAAAAATCAAATTTTGTTAAAAAAAATTATTATAAATAGACTTATGTTTCTATCATTTAGTTTTGTTAAATAGAATTTGTTTCAAAACTGTCCAACAACCCTTGCTTTACTGCCCCTATTTTATGAATAATAGACTTTTTCAGTCACAGCAACGAGCAACTTAGCCATAGAACAAGAAGATCGAAAACCACAATGATTGTATATATATATATATATATATATATATATATATATATATATATATATATATATATATATATATATATATACATATATATATATATACCCATATAGTGTAGTCGAAAGAGCGTTTTAATGTAAAAAAAGTCTCTTACGACTACAATTTTAATTACCTCCTCTCTTAAGCTGTTTTTGGTTGTCATCGAAATGTCAAAGCAATTAATTTATGCGGAAGTACATTAAATTTAATTGTTTTTTAAAAATTTTTTAAAACACCGCAATTATAACGACTAGAAAGTTTTTTTTAATTAGTGGTGTTTTTGTTATTGATTTAATAAAAAACATTTTTAAAACATGCGTAAATGTTGCTACATCGACTATCTTATAGCCTGACTCACAACGGAGTGCTGCTACATCGAATGACAAATAGCCTGACTCGCAACGGAGTGCTGCTACATCGACTGACAAATAGCCTGACTCGCAAGGGAATGCTGCTACATCGACTGACAAATAGCCTGACTCGCAAGGGAGTGCTGCTACAACAACTGACAAATAGCCTGACTCGCAAGAGAGTGCTGCTACATCGACTGAGGGTTTGGTTTGGCCAGGCAGTCTATCAATTAAAAAAAAAAATTTAATTTTTAAAACTTTTTCTGGAAACTTTTTTTGATGCCATGCAAGAGACATGCAAGAGTATATATATACATATATATATATATATATATACATATATATATATATATATATATATATATATATATATATATATATATATATATATATATATATATATATATATATGTATATATATATAAATATATATATATATATATATATATATATGTATATGTATATATATATATATATATGTATATATATATATATATATATATAAATATATATATATATATATAGATATATATATATATATGTATATATATATATATATATATATATATATATATATATATATATATATATATATATATATATATATATATATATATATATATATATATATATATATAAAGATATCATACTAAAGATAATGTTAAAAAAAGGTTTGAACCAAATTTTTTTGATTAAAAATAAATAATGAATGCATACCGTGAAAAACAATTGTTGTTTTTTTTGCCGAAGCTCGTCTTCTCCATTTTTTTCAACTACTCGGAGTGTTCAAGTTATGCGTCGCAATCTACAGACTTAGGCAATTCCTTTGAAGCGCGTTTAACTCATAAAAGTTTTAGTATTTGACGTCACGGTAGACTTTTAACAAAAGAAAAGTGTAATTAAACTAAGCTGCGTTTTTCTACTGTAGTATTTTTTTAACATACAGCAAAACAAATTTATTTGTATTATTTTTCCAAACATCGCAAAAAAAATTTTGTAAAAAGTAAAAACAATAAATTATTTTTGTTTTATAGGAGCAACTTATTTTTTACAGATATCTTAATAATTTTTAAATTTATATATCTTACTTATATTTCTTTAATTATTTAAATTAAAACAAATATTAAAGCTTAACTTACTAATTTCATGATTTTCATACGAGTATTTTACATTATATAGAACGTTTTATATACGGTCTCTTATTTTTGCGCAAGAAAGCGCAGTATTATATATTCTGATTCTTAATTATTTTTATTTAAACAATGGGAACTATTTTCTAACTTCTCTGGTTATTTTTACGCTATGACAATTTAATTAATTTAAATTGTTAAATTTGCTGAATTAGATACGGATAAAAAGGAAATACTATTTTATTTTACATTTGATTTTTGATAATGAAATTTTTAAAATGTCAGCAACCATACCAATGTTAAGATTTTGAAAAAAAAAGTACAAGAATACACTAAACAATACAGTTACCAGTAGTATCAGATATGAAAATTCGTGAAAGGATATGTGAGATCCTGATTTTGCATTAAAAGTACAATTAATTGCAACACAAGTCGGCATTATAAATTTTGATTATAAGTTTACTGTTCAATATTTTATAACCATCAAATAAAAAACATGAAGTTTGTATATTTTCGCCCGTTTTATACAACTAATATTTAACAAAAATACAGACAAATTATTATTAAATAGCGCAATAATTAACACATTAATTAAAGGCAATAATTCAAGATAGATGGTGATTTAAATTGTTAAAATGTCATAACGCGCATTAAAAAACATTATATTTGGTATTTCCAAATTTGTGTCATAATTGGCATTTGTCTCTTAACATAAAAAATAAAAAAATTTTAAAAACACAATTAACAAATACAAATTTTCAAGCAATTTTCTCTTCCAATTCTCATTTATTCAAAGAAAATTTACTATTAAACTTTCATTTCTCTCATCTAAAAAAAGAACGAGTGACGCAAAAAATATATATATTCTATACAACTCTTATTCATTCAAAGTTTAATTACGCGAAACTTTTCTTTCTCTTTTGTTCTACTCTTTTATAAAAAGAGCGCCTGATGAAATAAAAACTTTTCTTTTTTAACATATAATTATAGTTTGAGATAAAATTAAATTAGAAATAAATCAACAATGAGCAAAGCAACGAACTGATTAGTCTGGAACTATTTTGATATTTATGAAAATAATCAACATAAACAACATTACCAACAACAGTTATCAAATAAATAACACAATCTCGCATAATTTTAAGGGCATTTTATTTTTATTGCTTAGTCGTTCTAAATAATAAGTAAATTTAGTTCAAGTTAATAATTCAATATTTACAGTTGCAATATAATAAAGAAATGGTGTTTAATACTGAACTTTTTATTTAGTTATTTATTTTTTTACCTACATTTGTTATAAAAAACTTTAGAACCCCCGTCATTAAAATAATTTGTTTTAAATATATTTCGACATGATTATTCAAACTTATTTTTTTCGTTTGACTTTCCGAACTTCATGCAAAGCAAATTGAAACGAAATATCGTCTAACCAAATAAAAAAGCTGTTACTAATTTTATACGGGTAATTAATGTAAAACAATTTTTGAGATAAATATTTTTTACTTAGATAAATATTTTTAATTTTATACGGGTAATTAATGTAAAAAAATTTTTGAGATAAAAATTTTGAGATAAATATTCATAACTTATAAACATTAAATATATGGCGCAATAACAATTTATAGCAACGAACCAGCATAAAATATTTAAGGTTTTTAATATCTTTTTAAATATTAAAAGTAGAAAAAAAAAAAAAAAACTAAACAAATAACCAAAAAAACTTCGACTAAAAATAAATAAAAATATTTCCAGAGTTTCTTTTGTTAAAAGTCTACCGTGACGTCAAATACTAAAACTTTTATGAATTAAACGCGCTTCAAAGGAATTGCCAAAGTCTGTAGATTGCGACGCATAATTTGAAGACTCCGAGTAGTTGAAAAAAATGGAGAAGACGAGCTTTGTCAAAAACAACAACATTTGTTTTTCACAGTATGCATTCATTATTTATTTTTAATCAAAAAAATTTGCTTCAAACTTTTTTTTTTAACATTATCTTTAATATGAACACAACATGTATTGGGAGTTTGGGATCCCTTTAAGGCCCACAACTTTTGTCTTTCTCAATCCCTAACTCAAATAGTCAACTTTCCAACTCGCTTTCCAGACAACCCGAATCATTTACCTTCTCTACTCGACTTATGTCTTGTTTCTGATCCTAGTCAGTGCTCAGTTTCTTCACACTCACCCTTAGGTGCTTCTGATCATGGTTTGGTCTCTCTAAAACTATTATCTCATTCTTCTTTACTATCAGAATCCTCCTATCATTGTACATCTTACAACTACCTTAAAGCTGACTGGGACTCTTTCCATGATTTTCGTCGTGATGGCCCCTGGGTAGAAATCTTTCGTCTCCCTGTTGACAAATGTGCTTCTTACATAACTTCGTGGATTTAGGCTGGCATGGAATCCTTTATTCCCTCTCGACGATTCCAGGTCAAGCCTCACTCTTCTCCATGGTTTTCCTCACATTGTGCTGCTGCAATTGCCAATCGAAACCACTACTTCCATATCTATCAGCAAAACAATTCTCCAGAAAACAGATGTCTGTTTATTACTGTTAGGAACCATTGTAAAAAGGTTTTGTCTAATGCCAAAGCCCGCTAATCTCAGATCATGAAATCTCGTATTTCATCACAAAAATTAGGCTCTCGTGACTTCTGGAGAATCTTTAATAGTATTAATAATAAGGGAAAGTCTGTAATTCAACCTCTTTTGTATGGTTCAGACTTCGTCACCTCTTCTAAAGACAAAGCTGAATTGTTTGCCAAGAACTTTTCACCAATATCATCTCTTGATGCCACTAGTTGCGTTCGACTTGATATAGCCGTCAAACAGGTTTATCCATTGCTCGACATTCGTATCACTCCAGCTTCTGTATCTAAAGTGATTTCCCGCTTAGACTCTTCTACAGCTTGTGGCCCAGACAACATACCTGTTATAGTCTTGCAGAAGTGGTCTCCGGAGCTGTCGTTTATCCTTTCAAAACTATTTAACAAGTGCTTATCAGAGTCTTGTTTTCCAGCCTGCTGGAAAGCAGCATCTGTTATCCCTATTTTTAAAAATTCTGGAGAGCGATCCAATTCATCTAACTACCGTCCCATTAGTCGTCTTCCTATCATAAGCAAGGTTTTTGAATCTTTAATTAACAAACACTTAATCTCGAATCTCATAACCTACTTTCTGATCATCAATATGGATTTCGATCTTCTCGTTCTACGGCTGATTTGCTATCAGTAATAACCGATAGGTTTTATCGCGCATTAGATAAAGGTGGAGAGGTTAAGGCCATTGCTCTTGACATTTCTAAAGCATTTGATAAAGTTTAGCATGCTGGTCTTCTCCATAAGCTTTCTTTTTACATCTGGAAACATCTTTAAGATTATTGAATCCTTTCTTTCCAATCGTAGTATAAAAGTTGTCCTTGATGGACAGCACTCTTCTTCTTATTCTGTAACCTCAGGGGTTCCCCAAGGTTCAATCCTTGACCCTATACTCTTTTTAATTTACATTAACGATCTTCCAGATATTCTCACATCTAAGGTGGCATTGTTCGCTGATAATACTACCATTTATTCTTGTCACAATAAGAAGCCAACTCCCTCTGATTGCTTGCAGGGGGCATCTGAGCTTGAAAAGGATCTCACTTCTGCTACAGCATGGGGCTCACAGTGGCTAGTAAACTTTAATTCAATTAAGTCTCATCCTTTTTCTGTTACTGTTCCTAAGTGCTCCAAAAACTCTTATTCGTCTAGTTTATTTCCTCGAACATCAGTTCTTTGGAATTCACTTCCCTCATCTTGCTTTCCTAATTCATATAACTAGCAATCTTTTAATTCATCTGTCAATCGTTATTTTGCTCTACAATCTTCATCTTTTCTCTTCCAGTAACTTCCAACACTAATTAGTGGTTGCTTGTAGCCTTGTTGGAAGCGAAGATAATTGAAAAAAAAAAATGATATTTTGGACAGGCTGTTAAGATTTTTTCAATATTATGATAAAGATTTTAATAAAAAGGTCATAAAGAAATTAAAATGATTTTAATTAGGTTTTGATAAAGGTTTTTGACAGTGTAACACTATGCAGTTATTTTATCTCAGCTCACTATGCTTAGCTTCATTTTCAAAGCTTTGGTTCTCATTCTCTGAGATACTTATACAAATTTTTAAGACAGTAAGGAAACAATAATACAGACTGACAATTGTTGTTTGAACTGTTTGATTTCATTTTCTATTACCTGCATCATTTGGTTACATTTTAATCAATTAGAGTTTACTTTTTTTTACACATTTATTCAAAAATACCAAAGTACTTTCAAACTATGTTATAATAAATATTGCACATTCATTTTTCAAATGCCAGTTATAAACTTGATTTATGTTGTAACTTTATATACTACCAACATAATAAGTTGAGAGTTTAATGGAAGTGAATTTTTTATGAGAACAATTTTTTTCTCAGCTAAGTTTTTGATGGTTTTTATACAAAAACTGATGATAGAAATATGATTTTTTAAATGTTAAAATAAAAATTATTTTTTAAGTAATGCAAAAGTTATGAAAAATTAATTTACTATTTACTTAAAGTAATACTTTAAAACCACTTTTTACTGAAAAGTAATTATAAGTCTAGAACATACCTGCTCAATAAGTGGGTGCACTCTGCAACCTAAATTAAACAAAAAAATATATATATAGAATACATATGTTTGTATGTTGATTTTATCAGGGATTTTACCTGTTTTTAATAAAAATAATCCAAAATAAATTTCAGAATATTGTATAGCAGTAGAGCACTGGCTTTTAAAACAAAAATTCAAACCTATGTCCCTGAATATACAATGCTTAACATGTTTGTCCATGGAGCAAATTTATTCATCAAGATTCATGTTTAAAACTTAAAGTGTTTGAACAAGGTTCATGTTTAAACTTAAAAGACAGAGAAGTATAATAAGGATAACAATAGTTAAGAAAAATTAAATTTTGTTAAAAAAGAATCAGACAATAGCTGGAAGAGTCAGAATGTTTTTAAGAGTTTTTAAAAATAGTTAAGAAAAATCAAATTTTGTTTAAAAAGAATCAGACAATAGCTGGAAGAGTCAGAATGTTTTTAAGAGTTTTTAAAAATTGGAACCGCAGATGCCATTTTCCAGCAGGTAGGAAAACAAGAATCAGTTAAGCATTAAGATTTATTTTAATTATTTTAGAGAGGATAGAAGAGAGTTTTAGAGAACACTTTTGTAAGATCGTGACAGAAATGTTGTCCAGATCACAAGCTGTAGAAGAGTTTAATTAAGAAATGACTTTAGCAACAGAGTGATTTCTATGTCTAATAATAGGTTAACCTGTTTAACTGGAATGGCAGGAAGAGTATGGCCATTAGATTTAAGAGCCAGAAGAGACGGAAAGTTCTTTGCTTATTCATGATTATTTTTTTGCTTATTTATATAGTTGACTTATTTGTGGGAGTCGAAATAAGATCAGACCCATGAATTAGAGAATGTTAAACTATATTAATGACACTGTCGAAGATTTTCTAAAAGTCTCTAATACCTAACTTCTGAGATAAAATATAAGATTTAATAAACTAGGAATATTTGAGCATCAGACAGCACCTTTTTACACTGATTTCTTGGAATTAAAAAAAAGGCACTTGCTCTCATGATAGTTGTTCCTTAAAAAAAAATGGGAAAAAATGGACAAAAATGATTACAATTAGATATAGTATAGAACAAGAAAAGAATACCATGGAGTAAAATGGGGCTTGACTTGTAATTAACAAGAAGGAATTAAAACTTTCATGCCTGTTTGGATCTAGGTTACATATAAGGCACATTTATCAGCCAAGAGACAAAAGATATTAGCTCAAGGACCATCAAGAAGAAAATGACAAAAGAATCCCGTCAGGAATTATAGGCTATACGGTAGTAGTAAGTGGTGCCATGATAGGGTGAATCTGCAGAATGATAGGGTGAATCTGCAGAAGAAGTGTGAGGTGAAAGATTTATAGAGATCATTTCATGGTTGAAATCACCAAAGGAGAAACTGAACACAAGCTAGAGGCAGAGATTAGATACAAATTAAGGAGTCAAGTTAAGTTAATTAGTGTTGTCTGGATAAAAAGTTGCAAAGTTAACTATCTAAATAAGAGAATGAGAAATACAGAAGTAACAGTATTTAGTGCTTGCAGGGTTAATGATGTTAGAGCCGAATCTGATCTTTTTTTTAAATCTAATCTTTTTAATGATACTTAATCAAAAATTTATATTAAAAAGTTATATAAAAAAATTCTTGAATCGATTTGGTTGTATGTTTAGTATTATCATCCTGCTGGTATATCCAACAAACTTCTCTGTTTAAAATGTAATGCTAGCACACAAAAAAGTGCAAGATAGATGGTCATTTTTAAATCTATATTTATTTACTATTTGACTTAAAATAAAAGGCAAAAAAATACTTTGAAAAATTAATGAAAATTCTTATTTAAAAAAAGAATGACAAAATGAAATATTAATTTAAATTTTAGATAAAATAATAAACTGCAAAAAAAAAAAAAAAAAAACATTTATATAAATATTAAAGAAAATAATTTCATAAAAACAACAAAACGAATATTTTAATTAAACTCTAAATAAAATAACTTGAAAAAAAAACAGCAAAAAAATAAAAAAGGTTTTATATAAATATTAAACAAATTAAAATAAATATGGAAAGGCAGACATTTTATTTATAATTCTAAATAAAGTAATTAAAATAAAAACATAAAAACGAATGTTTTATTTAAGCTTTAAATATTTTAATTTTTATTTAAAATTTATTAATTTTTATTTCATATTTATTTAATATTTAATTAATTTTATTTAATATTTATTTTATTTAAAATAATTATAAACAGCAACAACAGAAAAAAAAAAATCGATTTAAATTGTAAATAAAATAATAACATTAAAAGGGTTGGGGTCAAATATGTATTTGTATATGGGCAATTCCAAGGCAAAAAATGAAAGAGTAGTTTAATGTGATTCTCTTTTTTGTAACCTTTTCAGCAAATGAATGTTGGTGTAGACACATAAAAGTTTATTAAAAATATACCTTTAGTACTAAAATTAATATATTTAAGTCATTTTTATGCTTCTGAAAGTTATAGTTTTTCTCATTGTCGCATAATAAAAAAACTATCATTGTAAAATGTTATTTTAACCATGAATTTAATTGCATAGTCGGAATTAATTTTGCGTGAAAATGGAGCTAACATGTTCAAATTAATGTTGGTCAGATTTTATACTTTATAAAATATATAAATTTCATGAAAATAACAAAAGAACTTTTGCAATTTTCTTGTAACGTAAGTTAACAAAAACATGTTAAAGTTTTGTTTTTTCTAAAATTTAGCTAAAAAACTAAAGTTTTTTAATAATATCTGCAAAGTTTTTTAATAATATATGCAAAAGAATATTAAAATTACATTTTTACATTTAAAGTTTTGAATAATGATGTGTTAAAGCACATTTTTATTTCAAATTTGTGTAACAAATTAAAATACTTGCATTTACTAAAGTTCTGGTACTATTTTGCTAAGTTTTTGTTTGCAAAATGAATTACGCCATTACATAATTTTTAATTCGTCGCGTTGGGTTGACAAGGTTCAACCAAACACGTGAAACCCAAGCGAGTGAAACTTTTTATATTAGAATTAAGAATAAAAATCTTTTTTGAATGTAAATTAAAATTATTTTTTTTTTTTTACTTTTTTATCTATGTATTCTTATTTTAGTCTAAAAATTCAACCTAATGAAAATAAGGCAATATGTATAAATAAAAGAAGTGTAAGTAAAAACTTTGACAAACCAAAGATTTTCTTATTTAAATGACTTAGTACAAATAAAGGTGTAATACCAAAGTAATTTTTTAAAGTTGCTCTTGGTCTTGCGGATAAACTGTTTTCGATTAGAAAACTTTAATAAATGTCATATAAAATCACTTAGAAAGAGTGCCACCAGTTTTTAAAATTTTCTTTGTTAATTACTTTTAATGAACGAGCACAACAGTTACACAATTTTTTTGTTACATAACTCTAGCTCTAGATAATAGATATAAAAAATCCATGAAAATAATCGCTTGGTAACGTAAGTGATGTAATGTAAGTTAAATGCAGAGTACCTCTGGTAAATTTTTAAATTAGTATAGAGTTCTCAACATCTTGTAAAAGTTTTTAATACTAACCGCTTCACTGATTCGCAGATATCTGACCTAAAAGTTTAAACAATTTTTTTACCTTGTTTTCCGTTTAAGGTAAGTTAAGTGGCATTTTCAGTAATAAGTTTGCCCTATTTTGGCCAGACTCAAAACTTCTTAGCTTATTTTATTCTTTAGACTAACAGCCTTCTTACAAAATAGATCAAAGTTTAATTTACAGTTTAAATAGACAAATATTTGATAAAGTTATTGCACATGTACCTTAAGTTAAAAATGGAAATACCCATATGGTAAAAAATGATTAAAAAATTTCTTAAATATTTGTATTTGAAAAAAAATACAAAAATTTTAACCAAGTATATTGAATATATAAATATAAATATTTCTACAGTTCAATATACTAGGTTAACTGGTGCTTTTTTAAAAATACCACAAGGTTGCTTTTTTTTACTTTATTTTTAACTCTAAAATAAATTAAAAATTTGTTTTTAAGGGATATTTGCTAGAAGACTTGTTTTCATTCTTCTATGTAGTAGGCCATTTTATCAGTCTTGTATAAAAAAATCTTATATTTTTTCTTGGCCTAAAGTACGAATATTTGTATTTGTATTTGAATTTGTTTTGAGAAATCTAGAATACACGTATTCGTATTTGATCAAATATATTTGACCCCAACCTTGAATATTAAAAATAGCAAAACAAACATTCAACTTAAATTATACTTATCTTTACCTAAATAAAATACTTTATACATAAAAATGTTTTTGCAATATTTTACAAAAGTATTTAATGAACAAAAGCGCAAAAGCGCTGGCCAAACAGAGAAAACTGATTTAACTTCAAAGCATTATATCTTTTGCGTTAGGTAAAATAATGTTCTTACGTAAATCTTTGTACATTTACTTGATCATCATAGTTCTAATGATCAAGAAATCTACAAAGAGTCAATGTAATGGTTTGGGAATGTTTTTTAAAACACCCATAAACTATTACATTTGGTTTATGATGGAAATTCTTTTTAAGCATTTTAGTTTTTCAAGAAAATTTATGGTTAAAAATTAAATTACTTTGATGTAAAATACATTTATTAGAAATGCTACAATTCATTCCATTGAAATGTCTCATTTGTATATATATAAATGTCTCATTTAAATCAACAGTTGTTAAAAAGTAATTTTTTTTCCTTATTTTCACAAACTTGTTACCCTAACAATGTTGCTTAACGTGGTTTTTCAGATTGCTTTTGATTTGTTCAGTAGCAGACTTTCCAACTTCATAAATTTGTGTCATCTAATGAAACAAATTTCCATTTTGAACTGGTCTTAAAATAAACTTTTTCACAGGAGATGATTTTTTTAATCTTTTTTTATCGCATTTCTCAGATCCCATGATTTCAATCACTTAAAAATAAAGCTTTTTAATAATTTCCCTAAAGTATTAGTTTACAATATGAATAAACTAGCAACTTTGTAGAAAAAAATTAAAAGCTTTAGTTAGTCCGTAAATTTTTAAACTTATCAAAAATCATTATTTTGTAAACCTATTAAAAAACATTAATTAAACAATCAATCTTCATTCAAAACATGATTTACAAAAAATTTAATTGGTACGTTATATGTTAAATTTAGTAAAGTACCTGCTGAAATATGAGTAAAGTACCTGCTGAAATACTAGTAAAATACCTGCTGAAATATGAGTAAAGTACCTGCTGAAATAATAGTAAAGTACATGCTGAAATATTAGTAAAGTACTTGCTGAAATATTAGTAAAATTCAAATATTTTTAGCCTATTCACAGACTTTGTTGCTACTGCATGTCATAATTGGTATAACTTTAAATATGAACAAGATTAGGATTAAAAATGTGAGAAGCATCACACAAGACTTTGCTATTCTTTATGCAATAACAATCTAAACAATTATTATTATGAGGTATCATGGAAACTGTCTTCACATTCTTTTTTATGGTTTTTTTGTTTTATTACTTCATAAACTTTTATGACTATTGTAACAATATGCAACTATAGAAATAGTTTTAAGAAAAATAAATGTGAGCACTAGGGTGATGTTATAATAACTTTTTTTTTTTAAATATTATGTGAAACCTTTTCTAAAGCATGAATAGTGTCCAAAACACAGTTTAATAAAAAATAGTTTAATTTTTAAAAATTTTATTAGGTCAAAAAAAAAAAGTTATTTTATAGAAATAAGACAAAAATCCTATTTTATTTTACTGTATTATTATTTTTTTTTACTGTACAAATTATAATATAATAAAATATAATAAAACAAAGTTTAAAAAGTTAGGTTATTGTTGATTAGACATTTTAATAAACATTTTAGTTAAGTACAGTTTTTCAAAAGAATCATCAGACTTAGCCTGGTAAGCTTGGATGTCCATAGCTCAGAGTCCTCTTAGAACAACCTCATTCATTCTATGCACATTTTTTAATGTGACTTCAACAACAAAAATATGTCTGCTCAGAGCTACTTGGGCTGTAATGCAGGCAGATGTGGCCTTATTCAGGTACACCCAATTAGGTTCTCCCATCGTTTTAAACTATGCATGTGACCAAAAACAGCTAATAAACTTTACTATTTCTTTCAATGATTGCCTTTCTTCTGGGATTAAAAGTAGCCCAGTAAGATATAAATTGCTTTCTGTTCAATCTTGCTGAGTGAGAACATGGTGAGTGAACATCTGAGTGATTATTTGCAAGTGAGAACATGGCAATTTAGTTGGTAGCTCTAGTTTAGGCAAATATTCTTATTCAAGTAATGGAAACCAGAAATTCCCTCGATTCTTATGAACATGGTGATCTAGAGTTGTCTGCCTTTCAATTAGAGGCCCCATTGGCACTTATGCCGGACATACTTATGGAAATATATCAATAACTAAATTAGAAAATTACTTTGTTTCTACTACAACAATCATAGTTAAACTAAATTTATAATATAATTAATATTAACTTCATCTAATTTAAAAACAATATAAATATTCTCTAATTAAGGATAATTATATTTAAGTAATCCTGATAAGTATATTTTTTTTTAATTTCTATAAAGTAACTTCTTTTTTTTTTTAATTTAATAAAATTTTCAAATATTTAATATTATTGATTCATATTATGGAAAAGGTTTCATGAGAAAATAAAAAAATGCTTTACCCTAGTGTGCATTTGTAGTATTTGAAAATCTTATAACTAGATCCTGTATAAAATGTTTAATATATCAGTTGAGGATGCTATTTTTGATCTAGTTACAAAAAGGTACAAAGTTATTTCAGGTCAACTTTTATACTTCATTGTTTGTTTTTATTTTTACTTATATTAAAGGTTTTATGAAGGAAAAAAAATTATTATCTCCTGATTATTTTCTTTTTAATATTTATTTAGTTGTTATTTTTATTTTTAGTTGTTACTATTTTTCTTTGGTTCAAAAGATTTTTCGCTTTAAAATTATTAAAGATGCATTATTTATATGCTTTTATAAAAAATTATTTAAAATATTTAACTTGAAATAAACTTATCACAAGTTGTGACTTGCAAAAAGGTATCAAATATGTCTCAATAAAAGAACTGATTGTTAATAATAATTTTAAATTTTAAACTGCAAATGTTCATGTTCATTCAACAACATTCTTACATGTTCATTCAACAACATTCTTACATGATTCTTGAGAATGGTTTGATTATGAAGGCGAACTTTTATCTATTTTGATTTATATATATGACCACCGTTTTTACTTTAAATTTACTTTGTATTTTACTTAAGATCACATTTAAAATGTGTATTATGATAACTATTATGATAACTGTTTTAATATTAATACTATTGACTGATTTAAGTGGGCATTCAATGGTAATTGTCTAATACTTTGATAAGAAACAATATTAAAGTATCTTTTGATACAATTTTGGTATCATATTAACATTTAGATTATAAATAGGATACCTTTGTAGCCTATTTGTACCTACTTTTGATACTATTATATTGGCACTAGATAGGAATCAACATTAAAACAATTTTGGATGAATAAAAACTAGATTTTGACCACAGTTTATTCAACAAACCCATATAATTAAAATTTGTTGCCTAACCTAAAAATTTATTTAGATTTGTTCAATTTTGATAACTTTTCCCTGTTAAAATTCTGCATTGAAGTCCTTTACAATGATACAACTATCTTGTATTTGATCAATTTTAATCAATAAAAATATCAATCTACTTTTGAAATATTAAGGTATCAAACTTTAAGAATAATATATTTTCAAAAATAATACTTTAGTAAAAAAATTTAACGACTCTCTTATCTTGCAATAAGTCGTTTTACATACCTTCGAACTCAATTCCAAGAAGCCTTGGGTAATTATTGGGATTATTATCGTCAGAGAGGTGAGCCTTAGCAATTTTGCTCATATGTAAAGACCTCTTTTTTTTATCTTTTGACGTCTTTTGAGGATGGGCATCGTCATCCACTGCTGAAGTATCAAAAATAAATAAAACGAATAAAACCAGGAACACAATTAAGAGTTCCTTAATTGTCATTGCAGCAGTGAATAAAATAAAAGCAAGTCCGCATAATATTTCCTAAAATATGTTTTTATTTTAACTGCTGTTTTTTAATGGTATTTACCGATATATATAAAAAAGCAGTTTTCGCGCGTTAAATAATTCTCTCTCCACAAATGCTCAGATAAATCGAACTCGAGCTCTAAATATGTCGTTATTTTATTCAAATAGTTGTCAAAAATATAAAGTTTGAATATTAATCTAAAAACAAGCATTATCATTAAATATAATTGTACTTACAATATGTATTGTCATTTTAATGTGTTTTACTATGCCTTGTTTCAGTGGCGGATTAAGACTTCTTGGGGCCCGGGACTATTTTTGTTTTTGGATGCCTTGTTTTGGCCCAGAGCCTAAAAATGACTCAAAAAAAAGGTCCTCTAAAATTTTTGCGGGCCCCTAAATTTTCGGGGCCCGGAGCTATAGTCCCCCTAGCTCCGCCCCTCCCCCCCCCTCGACCTTGATCCGGCACTGCCTTGTTTTGGTGTCCTAGATTTATAGTATGATCTGAGGAGCATTTTTTGGGTATAGAGCATGCCACATATAGAAATTTTTCCTACGTACAGACAAATTGAGAGTGAATTGTTTAATGCACTGCTATTGCTATTTTTATATCAGTAAACTTTATTTATTTATAAATACTCACATGATCATCATTACAATCATATGACAACCCTTGGAAACCAAAAAGGGCACTAGGCTGTTTTAAATATTCTAGAAATATTATATAAGATTGTATTTTTTAAAATACTTCTAAGGTCTTAGAATTCCTAGTAAATACAAGGGTACTAAAATGGAATCCTGTAAAAGTTTGGCATGAATTTTAAAAGATTAAGTTTTATGTTTGATTTAATAAGTTAATAAAAAATTATATTATACAACAACTCTAGTTGTAACTAATGCGTGATGTTATATTTTGAGTGTTTTATCTGTTCTTTGTATTTCGACTTTGTAAAATGTACAAACAGGTTGGTTATGAAAAAACTAGAATTTTTAGAAAAAATCTGTTATCTAATGTTTCTTCAAATTATCCATCTTTTCCATCTTCATTAAATCCTAATGTTTTATTGCTAGGGATTTCATTTTCGTATTTTGAGCTGTAGAGCAAAACATTTTGAAGCGCTTCAAAGGCATTTTCTAATTGAATATCAGATGGGCGTGGCTGGGCTTTGACGTTAATACCTTCGTCAACGCTATCTTCAACTTCATTATCGTCGTTTACAAAATTAGGGTTTAAAATCTGAGCAATGATATCAGCATCAGTAGCATATGAACCAATGGTTACTACACCACAATTTAAACTTATGTAAGATTTTGCTAAGAGATCTATTTGGAAGTTACTAGGATCTAACTCTCGCAAACGGTTAAGTGGTTCTGTCAAAAATTTCTGTCAAAAAGGATGATGATCATCAGCTTCTTCATTACTCTTCTTTGTTTTGCTAATACCATCTTTTTTAAAGCAGTTAATGGCAGTCTTCTTTGACATAGAATTCCATGAAGAAACAAGATTTTCATTGCTTGAAGTATAGAAATTTTTGGGAGGAGTTTGTTATTATTGACAGCCTAGATACACAAACGCACAATTTAATAACAATAGTGAGCTTTAAGACTTTGTATTACCCCTTTATCTATGGGCTAAAGGACAGATGTGGTGTTAAGAGAAAGAAACATCAAGTTGATATTGTTTAGCTCTTCAATTTATGGGAGGGCAAAACAGTTATCCACCAGAAATGCTACTTTCCAGTCTTAACGTTAAGACATCTAAGAGATTTTTTCGTGGTTATAACCACGAAAAGATGGACATAATCTACTCTTTTAAAAAGAGACAATATGTACTCTCTTCTTTCTTCGAAAGTTGAGAAGCCGAGGCGCAGTGGTAGCGCACTTGCCTCAGATCAAAGAATCAGTGGTTCAATCCCCACCACTGGGCAAGTTTTGTGACAACGATTAGGAAGGAGGCGTGAATTTCCAATTAAATGTTCATCCGCGGTACTCTGTGATAAGACCGTAAGGGCTTCTTGGAACACCTGAATAATAATAAAAAAAAAGATAAGTCAAGCTTCCTCTGTAAAATGGTCTAAGGTTTTAAAGCAAAGTACAATAGTGAAGCTATTGTATTAAAACAATAAATTACTTAAAAAAAAAGATTGCTATGACGGATGTTAAGATGGCAGTGGAGCCATCTTCATTACTGATGTATTTATCACTCATGAAGTTAATTAGTTCTATAAAACTTTTCTCAAACAAGTTTGGTATTTGTAAAAGTTAACAATAAACACATATACCAAATGATGCTAATTTAATATAATATATCGCTGAATCCTTCATTAGCTCATAGCTTAATTAGGAAGCCCTATGACGGCTGTTTCGTTGTTGGTAATTTACAATATCACATTTCCTACGCCCAGACAACCTATAATTGCTCAAACCATATGTTGGACTTGTTATTTACCGGCAGCAGTAACTCTATTTTAAAATTTTTACATAATGCTATCTTAGATAATAATACTAAGGGCCACTTTTATATCAATTAATTGAAGCAATCATATCGTTGAAGCAAACTTATTGTTTGTCACGGCAGCACTTTCGTCTAAGATTATTTAGAACAGAATAGTTGAAATTTTAATTACACGTTTAAAAAAGTAAATAAATTAAATAAAAACAGATACATGTTTTTCTGTTTGTGTTTAAATTGAAGAAGATTTCAGAAAATCTAACTTACCTTTCTTTCCAATTATGAAACCAACAATCAGATGGTATAAAATCCAACTCTTCTAATGCTTCTTCAAATTTAAGTGTCTTTTCTTTCAGTATGGTACTATCAATTGGTACTTGTTGACTTCTTTTTGCAACAAACCACGTGAAAATGGTGTTTAGATTTTCGAAATTACCACTACAAAGTTTCTAATGCTCAGATTTTGTGCCGTCTTTTTCCAGCGAGGTTAATAATTTGTTTTTAATTTTAACTTTTAAGGTTGACATTGTGTTCTCTGAGACAATATTATTGGTGTCCCAAAAATATGGTGCGCAACCACTTTGTTAGACATCCCTTTCTGCAGGTTTTTTAATGCCTTGCATTTTTTCTATTACAGATTTTTTTGTGAGAATTCGTTGAACGAGCGGCACAGTGAAGAATCCAGGATTACTTTGTGTTTGAGATAGCTAAGTTCCAGACATGGAGCAAACTTCAAACAATTATATGTTTATATTTACATCAAATAATGACGCTATGCAAAAAGTTGCGATGATTGGGAATGAAAAAGCTTTAAAAAGTTCAAAAATTAGGACCATATAAAATTTGTAATTACATCAAATTGAGGGGGGGTTTAAACTGGTCATTTGGTCATTTGGTAATTTTTGAACTCCAAGAGATAATACTATGAAACATAAAATTTATCGATGAACATAAGTCTAGTTGAAAATAGTACAAAAAAATATTTTATCAACTTGTTGCCTCTCACGTTTGAAATGGAAGAGAAGGGATGAAGAAGTTAAAGGGCTTTTGTTTCCACCCTCCAACCGTCGCATTTTTTGGCAAAGCATCATTATTTGACATAAGTATAAACATACAAGTGTTTGGAGTTTGCTCCATGTCTAGAATTTAGTTATCTCAAACACCAAAAAGTCCTGTTACCGTCACTTGAGCATCGTGCTATGGTGTTTGAAAAAACAATAAATTAATAAATTCGATTCCTAAAAAAAATCGAATTTAAAAATCAAGTTTTACAAAATTTCATAGCAATACTTTTCAGACATTGGAATTTTAAAAAATTAAATGTTATTAAAATATTTCTTGAAAAAAAATTCAAAAGTTCGAAAAAACGAAAGAAAATGCCCTGTGGTCCAAAAATATTGTTCGAGATACCAAAAAGTTTTAGATATTAAGGTTCGAGATATCAAGAGGATTTAACTTAAAAGAGTACGGTATGTCCAAGGAACCGCAAAAAAAGTTTGAAATACTCGAAAGATTGAGATATCAAGTATTCGAGATATTGAGAGTCGACGGTTATTAAAAGTTTACATACATATACATATCTACATATACATAAATACAAAGATACAAATACACTTTTATGACACGTACACAAAAACACATATACATACATATACACGTACACATTGACACATACATACATATATGAGTAAATGCATACATTCACATATATATACACACACGCGCGTAATTTATTTCTATTTTCATTTTTATTATATATATATATATATATATATATATATATATATATATATATATACATGAAAATCTGATATACTATTATATGTTATATAATATATGTACTGAGTATTCATTTGACATAAAAGTGTTAAGAATATAAAAGAGTGTTTTCAATGAATAAGATGATTTTTTTTAGGTTTTGTTTTGAAAAAAGGTAATTCCATTTGAAAGGAAAATCAAAGTTTTTCAAAACTATTCGGTTCCAAAGAAAAGCTCCTCGAAATGAAATACTTGGCCAAAAGTAGTTTAAAAAAGTTTGTTGAATTAAATTTTAAGTTTAAAAAAACATAACCTTTCAACTATTTATACAAACAATCACAAATTATATAGAGAAAATTGGAGTCACGTTTATGAAAGTAAAAATGTAAATGAAGCGTGTAATTTATTTTTAAACAAATTTCAAGAGATTTTTAATATAGCGTGTGCCAATGAAGTAATAAAATAAAAAACAAAAATACTTGCTAATCCATGCATGGATAAAACACGTATAAAATGCTCTAAAACCAAACAAAAGTTATACAAAAATTTCTCAAAAGTAATAACACAGTTAATGAAAAAAGTTATAAAACATACAAAATAAAAAGCAAAACTATATAAAGTTTTTAGAAATACTTGTTGATAATAATTTATCATGGCTTTACCTTTGAAAATCAAAAGTTAGTAATACCATTAATCTGATTTACCGAGTTCGTTCATATGTAAATACAGTTTGTCTAAACTTAATATATTTTTATTTAATTCATTGTTTTATTAACTATGCTAATATTACATGGGGTAGTACACAACTAACAAAACTTAAAAAAATACATAGTTTGCAAAAACATGTGTGTAGAATTATTTACGGGAAAAAAAGAGGGGAGCCTACTAAACCCTTAATGAGAAATATAAAAATTATGAATGTATACGAAATAAATAATTATCAGCACCTAATTTTCATGCATAACTATATTAATAAACTAACTTCAGCTAATTTCTCAACTCCAGGTGGTATAAAAGTTGAGCAGCGTTTGCGGGAAGGAGGCGTGAACATCCTATTAAATGCTCTTCCGCGGTGCTCTGTGATAAGACCGTAAAGACTTCTTGGGGCACATTAATTAACTTGAAATAAAAAAAAAATTTATTTGCAAGTTTGAGAAAAATGTAAATGAAAAGTATTTCTTAAGAACAAATCAATGAAATTCCTTCAAACTCCAAAAAGAAATTAAATAAATACACAGAATATTCAATAGCATATCGAGGACCTAAGTTATGGAATTCTTTTGAAAAAAAAAAAAAAATACAAATAAAGTAAAATTATTAAAATTATTTAAGTTTCTAGCAAAACTTGACATTTTTAATTTTGCGGAATAATAATTTCAAAAAAGTTTAGTAAATTTATTTATATTAATTTTACTTATCATTCTTACTTACTTATTCTTACTATACATTCTTACGTAGTTACTTTTGATATATGTGTTTTTTAATATATTAATTATTAAATTTTTGTGTATACGTTTGTATTTATTTCTAAATCCGATAAAATATTTAAAAATATTAAATACAAGTACATTTCATTATTTATAATAGTTACGAGACCGAAGAACCTGAAGAAGATAAAATCTTATCATCAGTAACCTTTGGTAATAAAAATTGGAAATAAAAGTGTATTGTTAGAAAAAATCATGTAAAGAATCTTGGTTGGTAATAATTTCGATTATGTTCTTTTTAAATTTTTGAGAGGTATTGGCTTCTTTAAGTTTACCACTCAGGCTTGTAAAGTGCATTGCCATTTCCTATCGTGGCCCATAGCATTGGGCCACGATAGGAAATGGCAAAGCTCGTAAGTTTTGATATACGGAATGGTTTTTTAAATCTTCCGGTAGATCGCGTGTTGTATCGGTTTAATGTTTTAGGGAAAATATTTTCGAAAACCTTCGATTTGTCTGGTTTTATATAAAATGCCAATACTTCTTAAGATTTTATTGCTAATATGTTTAATATGATCTCTCCAAAATAAGTTTTCGCCTATTAAAATACCAAGTAATTTATTTGTGAATGAGCGCTTAATTTTGATGTTATTTATATAAAGCATTGGTAAGGATTTTGGAATATATTACAACTTTCGTTTAGAATGGAATAAGGAAAATTTAGTTTTATCAGTGTTTAAAGATAGGCTGTTAGCGATAAGCCAGTTTTATATTTGTTCTAGTTCTTTATTTGCCACTTGAAATAGAAAGATACTATTGCTGTGAGAATAGAATAAAGTGGTGTCGTCTGCAAACATAATAGTAGACATAGTATTTGATGCTTTATATAGATTGTTGACACAGATTAAGAACAGCAGCGGACCTAAGATGGAGTCTTATGGAACCCCGCATGATATTTTAAGTTTGATTGTCTGAAAGCCATCATTTAGATAAATAAACTGCTTTCAATCAGTTAGGTAACTGGTAAACCATTTATGGCATTCGTGGCTTATTCCATAATATTTTAGTTTTTCTTATAAAATCTGATGGTTAACGCTGTTAAATGCTTTTGACAAGTCTAGGAATATACCTAAGGTGAATTTGTTATGAGAAGATGCTCCACTGATAACTTCAACAAGTTGCATAAGTGCATGATCCGTAGAGTAATTTGATCGAAAACCATATTGGTTATAATAAAGAAGATTGTTATCATACAAAAATGAAAATACCCTATTATATATTATACGTTCGAGGATTTTTAAAAAAAAAAAGGTAATACCAATATTATTAAAGGGGCTCTATCAAAAGATTGAGGTGAGGTGATATTTTGTGAGGTAAAAAGATAGAGATGTTGGTGAAACGATAATGCACCATCCATATCTTCTTTGAGTCCCTTCGTCTGTTTTTAAAATATTTTATTTATTGATATTTACCATATTGATATTAACTTATCAGTAACTTATTTTAACAGCGAAATATAAAATTTTTAAAAATATACATAATTTCTTAGTTTTATTTACTTTTATCTTTAAAGGTATGCAGATATTTTTTTTTTTTTGTTACTATTTTTAGGTGCCCCAAGAAGACCAAACGGTCTTGTCACAGAGCATTGCGGAAGTGCATTTAAACATTAAATTCATGCCTCCTTCCTTATCGTGACGCGAAAATATGTCCAGAGCTCGTTTCGAACCTGGATCTCCTGCCTATAAAGCAGGCGCTCTAACCACTGCGCCACGGCCACATTTTTTTTAATTTTTTATTTAATTAAGGTGCCCCAAGAAGTCTTTACGGTCTTATCACAAAGCACCGCGGAAGAGCATTTAATAGGAAGTTCACGCCTTCTACCCAACCGATATCGCAAAACTTGTCCAGAGGTGGGGTTTGAACCACGGATCTTGCGCTTCTGAGGCAAGTGCGCCACGGCTGCTAGATTATGAAAAGAAATAAGAGACGAGTTAGTTTTATGCTTATACATAAAAACAAAGTACGTTAAAAATATTCAGCTGATAAGTATTAATGTTCATTTCAAATAAGAGAGGCTTGGCATGAGCAAATCTATGTTTAAAATTGATTAGACGAGCAACATACTTCTGCTGACGATAAAGTGGTAACAGTTTAGATTTATTGGTATTACCCCAGAAAATGTTAGTATAGTTTAAATATCAATGAATAAAAGAGAAATATAGTTGTGTTAAAATTCATTTATTTAAAGTATTTCTTGCGTTATACCTTATTCCTATACATTTAGCAATTTTTTGGCACAAATATTCTATGTAATATTTCTAGCTAAGACTTTCATCAAAATAGACACCTAAAAAGTTAGTATATATATTTCTCATTTTATTTGTAATGTGTCTATAAAATTAATGGGCATTTCATCAGGCAGCAATTTATTTTTAGGAGTTAGATGAAAAAGTGTCCAATTTATTTTATCAACATTGGGAGTCAACCTATTTATTTTAAACCAGTCACAAATTTTTGTTAAGATTTTAAAACAATGTTGTTATGCATTGATGAATTAAAAAGAGATTAGTATCATCACCATTAATGTAAATAAGAAAGAGAAGGGGTCCTAGCATAGAGCCCTGAGGGACTCTACAAGTTAAATCTAATAAATTTGAAGATACAGTTGAATTACTATTAACTAACTGTTTACGGTTGATTAAACAACTTTTGAGTAGCATTAAAAAGTTTCTTTCGATTCGATTTTCTACTCGAATTTTTTAAATATAAATTTTTGATCAGTTTAATCTAAGTCAAGTCAATGAAAACTCCCATTAATGGGATTATATATTAGGATTATATATTGGGATTTCTCAAAAGATTCAGCAATTCTGCGGATAATTTGGAATATTACGTGTTTGTTAATTACTTTTTTTTGTATATCTATATTTTCATATTTGAAAATGGGAAAAATAAAAGGCATATCACAATTGGAGAGAACAATTTTATACCAAATATATGGTGCACAATATGTAATACAAAACTGAAAAATTTAACAAAAAAAGCTTTCCGCGGATTAGAATTACTCTTCTAAGGCGGATATAATTTCAAAAATTTACGCTGTTTAAATCTAAAACCTAATATTCTTTTCCACTAAAAACTAAAATGATCAGATCTTTACAACAAATGATGATAAAACCAAACCGCAAGTTACTTAAAAACTTTTTGTACAATAATATATCATATAATGATATAATATCATGTTAAATTCAGTATAGGAGGGGGTCGGACCTAATTTTCGCCCCGCAAAACCTATGATTCAGGTTATTTGAGTATAATTATGATATAAAAAATTAATGATTTTGGGTAAATTAATACAGATTTGAGGGGAAAGGGGGTCTGACTTTTTTAACAAATTTTTTTAATAATTTGAAATTTTGTTTTAATTTGTTTAGTGAAGAAATTGAAACATTAAAGATGTTGATCAAAAAATACTATTATTATAGCTGCCTGTCGTACAAAAACCAAAATTATAATTAGATGTTTAGAAGAACCTTTTTAATTTGCAGTAACTCTCTTTGATATAAAATCTAAGAACTTCAATTACAAAAACTTTTTTCTTTAACTTGTTTGATATAAAATACTCTCTTAACAAAACTCGTGTCCTTTTTATTACAAGAAATATATATCTTAAAAACATTAAAATACATAAATCCTTTAATACGCACACACATATATATGTGTACATATATATAAAAATATATATATATATTTATATTTACAATTAAATATATATACACACATATATGTATGCATGCATGTGTGTGTGTGTATATATATATATATATATATATATATATATATATATATATATATATATATATATATATATATATATATATATATATTTATATATATATATATATATATATATATATATATATATGTATATATAATATTATTTAATTTTATATAAAATAAATATGAGGGGGAAAATTAATTCACAAAAGAAATGATTGCAATTCACTTTGAATATAGTGTTTCTAACTTTTTTTTTGCATAAATAGCAAAAAATCGCAAAAAAAAAAGCTCAGCGGAAAAACAAAGCCATTCAATAGGTTCACGGTTTTCCAGCTTTTCTTATTTTAAACAATGAAGTGCTACTCCTCTTTTTTTCCTTGTCTTTCTTTTGAACTTCGTCTTGTTGATTAGGAATTGAAGAGATCTGTGGACTATTCATCATTGACAGCCTTTTTCTAGAATCTTCATTGGTTATACTTGTGTCAATTGTATTTCCTCTTATATTTTGTATCCAAAGTGACATTTCGTCAACAGACTTCGCATTTATTAAATACTCGCATCCATTTGATAGTTTTATTCGGAACGTATATTTTTTCTTGTGGTAATCTGAAGCCACTTCTACCTGACTCTCGCTCAGATTGAATTCGGATTGCAAATTAACACCCTTCAAAAGAAAAGTTTGTGTTATTAAGGTTATTAAAAAAAAGTTACCAGCATAAAAATTACAGCAAAATAATGTCTGAGAGAATGCTTAAAGGAAGTTTAACATGGTTTTTAAATGTAAAGTGCAAAAAATTGTCGTTGATCACACTATAAAATTTGTCTTTGTTAAACAAACTAAAAAAAAATATCTTCGTAAATAACACTATAAAAATTGTATTTGTTAATCACACTAGGAGAATAATATTTCACTAATCGGTATAACGGTTTAATAATTTTAGAATTCTTTGAAAAGAAAGAAAATTTTCTTTCCTTTCAAAGAATTTTTAAATAAAAACAACATATTTTCAGAGAAGAAATCTCTAAAATTTTTGTCTCAACGTTATTAGCAGCTTTTTATAACAGAGGCAGCATTTCCGAATTTTGTTGTTTCATGTTTGTTTGAAGATTTGTTGTTTTACCATCTTTCACAACATTTGCATCTAAAATCTGTCATTCTGCAGTAAAAAAAGTCACGTAACGGTTCTTATTGTGCCGGATTATTTTTTTTCTCACTTTTAATAATCTACCATTTTGATGTCAAAATTTAATTAAAAATAATATTAATGAAAGTTGATTTTTTTTTCTTTCCTAACTAAAAAAAAACTAAATTTTATTACTAATTTTTACTAATTTTCAATTTTTCAAACTAACTTATTAATTATTATAAGGAATATTATATTTCATATAATATTCCTTATTATTGTTAATTAACATGAACAATTAAAAAAATTAAAAAAAAAAAAATACAATTAGAAAATAAATTAATAATAATAAAACCTGCAAAGCATCTTGCTCATCCTTGTAAAAAAATAAAAAATAGTTTTTCAAAACTGCATAGTACTCTTTCCAAACCCTGAAATAAAAATTTTGTATCAAAGTAAAATCTATATTTAAAATTTACTTTTATTCAAAAGAATATTTTCTACCTCTGGTGTGCTTTCTTATTTTGAGCTTCCTTAGTGGGTTTTCTTAAAATTAAACCCTTCATTTTTATCTCGTTTCCATTCATTTTATCTTGAGCAACAAATATAAAAAAACATTTATAGAATGTAAATATTATAAATAAAAAATTCTTTATCACCATCCTTAACACCATCATTAACATCATCACTATTGTAATCATCAACATCATTATTAACATTATCATTATCATCATCACCACAAAAAAGAAATTCTTTTAAAATAAAATAATAAAACAAAACTTATACTTGTATTACCATTTTCATTAACAATGGGATGAGGTGACAGTTGAGATGGTGATGATGGAGGAGTTGATTCCTAAAAACAATAAATGTAGTAATAAAACTAAAAAATCATAACACAATTCACTTATATAAAGTACTATCAGTTAATTAGAAACCGTTATCGGGACTGAAACTTGCTGAATTAGAATATCTTCTTCTTGAATCATTCTTTCGTTTTGTTCTTTTATCCTTTGAGCTTCAAGTTCCAACTGTTTAATTTCTGCAAGTTCTCGTTCTAAGATCATTAAAACTATTTAAATTCTAAAAATGTCTATTTCTAAAAACATTCAAACTTTTTTATATTTAATATATTATATAAGATTTAAGTTTAAAAAAGTATTTTATTTTAATATATTATAGTTTGATGAAAAACTTTTAAAAACAGACACAAAAAAAATTTTTTTTTAAAATATAAATTTGTAACAAGAGCAAAAAAACGCTTCTTATTGTCTTAAAATTTTTTAAACATTAATAGAAAAACATCTTTAATGAGATGTAATTCAATGCAAAGAAATACAGAAAAATTAACCATCGGTATCAACAAATATCTTGCTATCCCTAGATTAACTTATTGCACCATTAAATTAACTTATTGCATCATTCGTTAATTGTACTAATCTCTAATTGCAATGACAAAAATCAGGAATTTTATAAATGAAATGATAAACAAAACAAAACAAAACAAAAAAAAAAAAAAAAAAAAAAATAGAAAAAAGAAAAACCAATTCGTTCTTTTTCTTCTTTTTCTCTTTTAGCAGCTTCAACCTGCTTTTGTCTGGCATTTCTTAATTCAAACGTTGTTAGACGTTCTAAGGCATGAAAACGCTCCTGTTGATTAGATAGCAAATGTTCAAAGTTTGAATGTTTTTCAATAAGTTTCATTATTTCATCCACTGATAAACTCTGTAAGGAAAAAATCATTTACAACATTTATTTTACTGTCTACTGTTGATGAAGTGTTAACAAACATATCTTATATTAACATATATTATCTTATGTTAAATATATTATGCACTGTTAAAATACTACTTGCAAAAACAAAAACTTATTATAAAATATTTATAAACAAACATACATCAAACTCTTTTCCAGAAATAAAGTGACCATTTTGAATAACCCATTCTTCGGCTAAGTGAGCTTCTCTTGCAAATTGCATAACCTCAGATGCTTAAAAAGAAATATTTAAAAAAAGATCATCTAAAAAAACTGTAATAAAAAATGTTTTAAAAACATTAAAAACATTTAATGTTTTAAAAACTAAAATTGCATACTTAATTGGAGATCTTCCCAATGAACATCCCATTCTTCTTCAAGCATTGTTTTTTTCTCACGCAAATTTTCAACCTTTTCTTTTATATAAAAAAATTCAGAGAGTTCATTTGCTACTTTAAAAACATTATTGAACTTTTCCTCTTTTGTATCCATTTCTGATTTGCGTCCCTGATGAATGCTCATGATGTGGTCACAATCTGGTATGTCCCTAAAAAAAGTAATATAATTGAGATATCAAAAACTAATATATATTAAACTTTATATAACTAACATACAAACTAATATTACTTTGGTTTATCATCAGATTCTATCTGCATTCTAATGTCTTGAATCCAAAGTAAAAGATCTTGGACTTGCATCAACCACTCTTGGTACACATTTGACTGCTCAAGCCTTAATCCACGAACACTGACACGCTGTAGCAAATTTTGCCAAGCTTTTACAACTTCGGCTTCTTTATCAATAATCATGTTGTGGGGGTTACCAGCATAGCTCAGCTTTAATTTTGAAGCAAAAACATGGATACCTTCAACCTGTTAATTATAAGACTTGTTTAACTGCCACTTAGATAAACAGCAACAATAATTTTACAGATAAAATTCATAAAAATTATATCTTTATAAAAAAGTTAAAATTTATTACTTGCAGCCCTAAAGGCTTCAGATCAGATTCGAATGCTTTATGATATCTTTGAAGCGTATAAACAGACTGCTGGTCTCTTCCTAAATCCTCTGTAATAGTTTTTTCTTTTTCATCTATTAAGCTCAATGTTTCTTTAGCTATGTGAAAAAATCTGTGGTATTCATGACCTGCAACTAAAAGCTGAAAAAAAAAAAGAAATTTTTTTTTAAAGTATATGAGGTTAATATGCAAGAATTGCAACATTTTCACATTTTCTCGTAAAAATAAACATAAGTAAAAAAAATTTTCTTTGTGGATTAAAAATATTTTGATTCGATTCATGATGGTGATTCCAAAGTTTAATTTTATTTATTAAAGGAAATATTTTATTTAGATTATTTTTACTCCATTAATATATCTTACTCTTTTTTTTTTAAATTTTTCCTCATTCAGTATACTTAGCTTCAATCACAATAGCGCTTAATTTTTTGTCCCCTCATTGATCAAAATGTGAACTAAATAATATTCAATCCTTAAAATAAACTCAGTATTTTAGTAGTTTAAAATGGTTTGTGATTTGCAGCAATACCTTTAATCTCTCTTCTGAGAAAACTTGCAAGGGCTCATTGTGGCTGGTTTCTCAGATAATCTTTCACTGCTGAGCTTTAAAGAAAAACCATATACATTCAATTGCAAAGTAAGAATATGGTTGTCTATCCAAGTCAGCTAAGGTTGTCTCTCTTTACCATGCCTGTAAGTTTCTTACTTCTGATTCCATACTGAATCTACCTCTATAACCTTCGTCCTTGAATATAGAATAATGTTGTTATAATTTAACTGATCTTTTAATGATTTCTCCAAAAACAAGACAAGCTCTAAAGACTTTTATTTATCTAAAATTTTGCCTACCATATAAATGCTTTAGAGTTCTTTCTTGTTTTTATATTTTTCTAACTCATATAATTTACAGCTTACTAATTCTTCTGTCAGTTTCTTGTCCTTTAACTCAGTTCTTTGCTTTCTGTTAGCTTAGTTTCTGTTAGTAAGTGCTTAGTAATTTAACTCCGAACTTAAACCATAAATGCTTAGTAATTTAACTCCAAACTTAAATAATAAGTACTTAGTATAATAACTCCAAACTTAAATAAAAAGTGTTTCGTAAGGATTATCCTGCTTTCGAATTTCAAAAAAATTATGAATTTTTTTATCTCGCAAATGTCTCGAAATGCATCAAAACAATACCTAATGGCTAGTGAGAGTGTTAGTGAGATAACATTTTTAATTTGTCAGCATCGTAAAGACAAGTGCAATATAATTTTTTATATAAAACAGTATCAATCACTATCAAGATGATTAATCCAACTTCAGAGCTTAGTTGGAAATCAATTAAATTTTTTTTTTAAATTCATTATTTACAATAATGATGTCATCACTGGCTAATATTATAAAGTTTTTTATAGAATATATATATATATATATATATATATATATATATATATATATATATATATATATATATATATATATATATATATATATATATATATATATATATATATACAGACCTTGTATGAAATATTGTTACATAATGGAAAAGCTTAAGTCAAGAAAATTTAAATTTACTCAATATCCATTATTTACATTGTTAAAACATAATTAAGTCAGTTGCATACTTTATAATACTGCATTATAATTAAATTTAATTTGAAACCACATTAAAAATCATTTAAAGTACTTATTTTTACAAAATATTTGTAAAATAAATTGTAAATTAAACAATATTGTTTTAAAAAAATTATTGATAAAAAATAAATGTTGTTTTAAAAAAATAATTTCCTTATTTTAAAAAACTTATACTTAAAACATATTTAACAAAACATCACAATTTGCTTAAGGGTGAATTTCTTAAAGAGATCCCAAAACTCCAAAAATGTCAAAATGTTGTGTTCATATTAAAGAGAATGATAAAAAAAAAATGTTCGGGCTAAATTTTTTGAATCAAACAAAAAAATAAACACCAACCAAGAAAAGCAAACTTTTTTATTTTAGTAAACTTGCCTTCTCCTTTTTGTTATAGGCCAAAAGTCAGCATAATATATGCCGCAATATACAGACTTGATAATTAATTCAAGCGCTTTTTATTCCTAAGAGTTTTAGTAAATGGCATTATTGATTTTTTTGTTTGTTTACATAATCGATCTATCACACAATCCCAGATATCCGGGACACCTTAAATCTTCACCTACTACTCATAAACTAGTTAATCATTTCTAATTGACATTCATTTTAAGATCAATCTAAAAACTTAATGATAATGAAAATTTTTATGTTAAAAAGCAATTTTAAAACTAAAAAAAAATCATTTTTTCATTATTTTGTAACATAAAGTTTACTTAAAAAATTCTCTAAAATATTTTTATCTACAGGCTTCATTATGGTTTATCCAGCAATGCATTTACATACAGTTATAAGAAAATTAGTACAAAAATAGCATCTGCTAAGGTTGCATCTCTTTATCAAGCTCATCACTAAGGATTCTATTCTTTATTTTTATAAATCTCAAATCCATCTTTGTATGGAATACTGATGCTAAATCTGGGGCAGATCTTCTAATGATGCCCTTTCTCTTTTTTCTTTTCTATAAATATTATAATGGGCACTGCTCTAAAGAGCTAGCGTCTCTTGTGCTATTTACTAAAATTCATTTTTGTGTTACTTGTCATTCAATTAAGTCTCATCCTTTTACTATGACTGTTCCAAAGTGCTCCAAAAATTCTTATTCATCTTATTTTTTTCCTCGAACATCAGTTCTTTGGAATTTGCTTCTTTAACCTTATTTTCCTGCTACATATAATTTGCAATCTTAAAAGACGTCTTTTAATCGTTATCTTGCTCACAAACTCTTGCTCATATTCTCTTCCAGTAAATAGTTTTCCAACTCTAATAGTGGTTGCTTGCAGCCTTGTTGGCAGTAAAGATGTTAAAAAAAAAAAAAAAATTAAGCACTTTTGTATATGAGCACGTAACAGAATGAAAAAAATTATTGACTTGAAACTATAAATAAAAATAAATGAATAAAAAATAAATGAATAAAAAAATTAAACTATAGATTAAAAAAATGGTTGAATGCAAAACAAACATAAAAAAGTAACTAAAATTAACTTGGAATGATAGGAAATTTTAAAAATTAAAAAAAAATGTGAAAAGAGTGTTCAACATTAAAAAAAAATTTAAATTAAATTTAACAAAATAAATTTAAATTTATTAATTATTAATAATAAATTTACTTCAAATATAATAAAATAAATTAAATCAAAATTTTTTTAAAAACGGGAAGTAGAAAAATAATTTATTTAATCTGTTATTTTATCTAAAAAAAAAATTGTTTGTTTATGTATTATATTAAAATAATACAAAAACTCTTGTGAGTAAAACAGCATCCAATTGAGCATTGTTCACTATCGTTTTTTAAATTTTCACTATTGTTTTTTAAATGTTTCATAATTTTTGATCTTCATTCATTCAGAAATAATCTGAAATGCAGAGTTTAAGTAAGCTTAAACTCTGCATTTCTTATTCTAGTTGAACCTTTTGAGTAGAGTATCAAATAAAGTATACATGTTAAACCCGTTGACTCAAACATTGGTTAAATTTGGTTAAACACTGGGTAAACTTAATGTTCTCAAGCAATTAATTTCTTTTAGAAATTTAGATTGAAGCTTTTAAGCCATTTGTTAATTTTTCACTCTTCTCTTGAAAGTTTCATTTCTTCCAACTTATTTCACACTATATGTTAAACTCATAAACTTAACTCTGTGTTTATTAAGTGAAATAGAAAACACAAAACTTCACAATTTTTGAATTTTTAAAAATAAAATATTTGCAAAAATAAAATATTTGCAAAAATAAAATATTTGTTTAGACATCTATTAGGGTGTATTAATTGAAAAAAATCCATCTTTTTTATAAATAAAAAAAATTTTCTTCCTACTGGTATCTTATTATTTTTGATATATCAGATTGTATTTTTTCAAAATTCATGATTTAAAAAAACTATATCTCAGTTAAGTAAAGTTCAATTTTTATGTTTTTTGTGTCTAAGATGAAATAACTCCGAAAAAGAAAGGCATTGACAACAACAACAACAACAACAAGATATTTATTTTCCTTTTCAAAATGACAGGTCAAAGCTACTTGTTTAGCAGGCTTATTTAGAGGTATTGTCTTCACAGGTGTAAAACCTGTAATAGTGACCATCTGATTAAGAAATAACATTAATGTGTTTTTCTTTTACTCTTACCCTACTACTGTTTTACTACCTTTTGATGAAACCTTTTTGTTACATGATTTTTGTTACATGAATTTATTCTCCCATAAGCAAATATACCTTTAATAGGCTAATTTTGAATTTTCTTTTCTTCAGAAATCTTTGTTTTAGTCATTACTGACAACTTTCTTAAGATCTACAACCATATAAGATATATCTTTTTCATGAATCTTTTTCTCACTCAGGCGAGTACACTGAAAATGTTCAGAATCTAGACAACTATTTGATTTTGAGAACTCCTTATTACATTAAGTAATCTAACATTTTCAAGATGTAAAGTCTAGTGATCTAATTTAATTGCCCATGTACAGTTTTCAAGTTAGAAACTGTTTTCTAGGCTTCTCTGTCTTCTCTATCTTCTCAATAAAAATATCACAAAACTTATTCTAGGCTGATTCTATTTCTTGTACCAATGATATCTTGTTTATTACCACCAGAAATTTACATTAGATCTTCTTAACTGTTGAAGGAGCGATTCAATTAATTGTAGATATCACTTCTGAAGAATTAAGATCCACCCACGTCCACCCAATTATTGTGAAAAACTTAAATTCCCTTTTTTTTTTAAATTTGATTTTAGTAATTTTATGAGTAATCAGGTCTTCTGTTTACATCAAATCAATAACAGCAATCAACAAAATTGCAAGTACAAAATTAAAATAAGGTACAAAAGGTTTTTTGCTAATATGAATAATAGATTTGCTAATATGAATAAATTAAATTATTAATATTATTAAATACAAATAATAAATAAATACTTGAACAAATTGTTATAACATAGGTATTAACTAACCAAAGAAATTTATAATTACAAAGACTACAATTTTAGCAACTAGAAAACAGATAAAATTTTCTGAAATTGAAAAATTGTAAATAATTCACTTTTTTTTCAGAGCTTAGTTCTATATATAATCTTGATTTTTCAACAACAATCATTCTCAGATATACTATGAAGGGTTTTATACTTTTTTAATGAAATCCCTGGTAGCAACCCTCGGAATTAGGAAAAATAAGGTTGGCAATAATTTGCCAACCTCAATCTTTTAGAGATTGAGGTTGGCAAAAAAATTTGGTACAAAGGTCTTACCAGAAAACATAAGAACGAGGTCGGCAATCTTTTGCAGACCTCAAACATTTTAGGGTCATCAGTTAGTTCGGCATTGCTGAATTCCGAGGGTTGCTGGTAGTGAGTATCTGCATATATCTGGCAGTATGCCTGATAATGACAATTATTAAGATAAAAAAAAAAGAAATCCCCAGTAAGTAGAATTACTTTTAGTTTCTATATCTTCAAAAAGATGAAGAAACTAAAAGTTTGTTCATCTGTTTTAAGTGAAATACACTAATATCTATTTTGCTTTAAAAAATAAAAAAACAAATTCACATAGAGCAAAATTTAAATTCAAATAAAATTCAATTATAATCTAACATAAAAGAAAAAAATAAAATAAAATAAGCTTTAAAAAACTTTTTTGAGCATTGTAAAAATATTTAGAACAAACTTTGTATAAAAAATCTTACTTCTTTTCTTGTATCAAGAAGCTCCAACAAGCAGTCCCATAATCGATTTAGTTTGTCTTTCCATTCAGATATGATTGCAGAGTCTGAATGTCCTGCAGCTATTAACAGATCCACTACAGCATTAACAGTGAGCAATCTATCTTTGCCGGTTACTCTAGTCTCATTTGAAAAACGTGCAAATCTTTCTTCTAACATCTGTACTTGATCATAATCTTGTCCAATATCTTGAGAGCTTGCTATCACCTAATGTGAAAAAACTTCAAGCTTTAAAAAATATGTAAAATTTATATAACTATGTTGTACTAAATTTGTAAACTTGCTAGTTTTGCGAAATTGGCAAAGTTACTTTTTGACAAAGTCGACATTGGTGTTTTTAAATTTGCAAACACAGCGAAGTGTAAATACATTGACTGATATAACCATAGGTACAGCAAAGTGTACATACATCAACTTACATAGTTAAAGTGTACGCCAACTTATATAGCCAAAGGCAAAGAGCAGTAAAAATACATAGAATGATATAGCTATAGGTGTAATGGAGTGTACACACATCGGCTGAG
>NC_061163.1:10046208-10141208 GCF_022113875.1 Hydra vulgaris | reverse complement strand
TGTAAGTAGAAATATTATTATTAGAAGCACACACACACACACACACGTACACATAGAGTTTAATATAATTTTATATAAAACTTATATCCAACAAAAATATACATCATTATATTACAAGTTAATAGTCAATTAAGCATCCAAACAAACATAATATTAGGAAAAAAAATAAAATAAAGATAAAAAAATTTATTTATTATATTATACTACACAACATTACAAATTTATTGGAATTCTTAGATTTTAAAATATGCTAATGATATAAGCCATTCAGTTGACATGTTGTTTAGTGACCTTCAAAAAGCATTTGATACAGTATATTATAGAAGATTAAAAAAGTGATTATAGCATAGAAAAAAAAACTGTTCTAAAGAATATTTATCTAATAGAAAACATGTCATAATTAGGAATACAATCAGATTAATTAAAATCGCTGAGTGATGTTTTACAAGATTCTACACTTTGGCCATTATTATTTTCATTTTGTATCTATAATTTATTTTCTAGAATAAATAATAAAAAAAAACTAATAAATTTCTACATCACAAAAAGTAAAACCATGCATAGAAAATAAACAATAAAGAATTTTGAATACTATAAAGAAGTAAGCATAATGATATCAAAACTATAAAGTAAAATTATCATCTAAATATAGTTGAAATTGAGGCAAATAGTTAGTTGTAATCAAGGCAAATAGTTGATTAGGCCAATTAGTTAAATCATTTACTTACAAAGACAAAAACAATGTAAAGATTTTGTACTACACCTTTATAAGACTTATTTTTAATATGCAGCATTAATATTCTTGTAATAAAAAAGGAACAAAAATTAAAAAGCGTATAACAACAAGCAACTAAATTGATTACAGGGTTAAAGTTTACCCTATGAAGAAAGATTTAGAAAACTTCATATAATAATATATAACTATAACGATTTAGAAATAATAATATATAACTATAATGATTTAGAAAACTTCATATAATGAGATATAACTATAAATAATATATAATATATAACTTCATTTAATGATAATTAAATATCTTATAAACCAGTAGAATAAGTAGTAACTTAATTCAATATTAAAATTTTTTAATAAATTAAATAGTTGATGTTCAAGCAACTTGATAAACAAATGCGTACTATGATTTAAAGAAACTCCAATAACCATGGACTCATAAAATATATTTAACATGGTATTAAATTTTAAGAAGCATAAACAAATAAACTACAAAACAACTTACTTTGTTTAATTTTTCCCACAATGCATCAATATTTTCTAAGCGCTCCTTAACAACTTGCATTGAATTTGGATTTGATTTAATTATATCTTGGCCATTCTAAAATATTGAAAGCTCATTACATATTTTTAACACTGTTATAGATATAAAAATAAAAAATAATGAATGTGGTTCAAAACCACAAAATAAAAACCACTGCGCCACTACCACATTTGAATATTTAAAAATATTACATTAAAATATAGTAACAAAGAATTTTTTTATTTTATAATTTTTATTATTATTCTATTATTATTTATTAATTTTATTATTTTACCTCTTTTAAAATATCCATTTTTACTTTATTAGCATCAAGTTCAGCTTCAAACACTGTATGTTTTATGAGCTTACTTCTAATGTTTGTATTTTCCTTATATGATTCATCTGATGCTGATTGTAAACGTTCATTCATCCAGTCTATTACCTAATTTATAAAATAATTTATATTTACAATATATTTACAAAAAAAGGTAAATTTATATTAAAAAAAAAAGCAAAACATTTTTTTACAAGATTTAAGTGTCTCTCTTACCTCACTTGAATCCTCAAGAAACTGTTTTAGCTGCAAATCTTGCAAAAGCTCAGCAAGCAGATTTTCAGCTAGGTCTCGATTTTTCTTACGACTAAATATTTATCACATTAATTTACTTAATATCACATTAGATCTTTACAATTAAGTATTTGACATTTATTATTAAAATTACAAATTAAAACAGTCACTTAATCACAGTGTTAAAATTAACTCCAAACGAAAAACCAAGTTCACTCTTCAATGACACTTCTCACCTTTTGATGACACTTCTCATCACTCTGATGACACTTCTCATCACTCAGATGACACTTCTCATCACTCTGATGACACTTCTCATCACTCAGATGACACTTCTCATCACTCTGATGACACTTCTCATCACTCTGATGACACTTCTCATCACTCTGATGACACTTCTCATCACTCTGATGACACTTCTCATCACTCAGATGACACTAATCATCACTCAGATGACACTAATCATCACTCTGATGACACTTCTCATCACTCAGATGACACTAATCATTACTCAGATGAGCAATAAATTTAACTTGTTTCACAACTTTTTTATTCACAAAAAGTAGCCTTGTTTATCAGGGTTTGTGTTTTGGAGTTAATGGTTTAAAAGAGAAGCACAAAAACAATTGAGGAAAAATATAGCATAGACAACTACCTCAACTGTAGTGCCCATGTGAAGATGGCATATTAAAAAAATCAAATATATCACCTATAATGTAGCATTGTTCATATTCTCCCAAACTCATGTAAACTATTTTAAGAGAAATTACCATTCATCAATGCAATTAGCCTTTTCCACAATCTTTTCTTTAGCATAGTGATTATTTTGACAAAGTTGTTCAGCAAATATCAAAAGATGATTAATTTTATCATCATGAGTGGCCATCTTATTGAAATACTCTTCTAACTTCTTAATCTCCTCTTGCAATGCATCTGCAGTAGGCTAAAAAAAACTTTCTAATAAAAAAAAAATATTTATATGTAATTTTATATATATCATAAATATTTCTTCTTTTCTTCCCTAAATTTTGTTAAATAATCTCAAAGATTAGAAAAAACAACAATTGTCAATCAATATGTTTGATGTGTTTTGTCATTAGACTGCATTATTGGGTCACTTTTTTTTGTATGGAAATGTTAATTTTTATTATCTAAAAATACAAGATAGAATACCACAACACTATTGCAACACTGACAGCCAGAAATGAGTCTCCAATAAGTGGAAAGTTATTTATTTACAAAAAGTCAAAAAGGCTGAGTTTAGTTATTAATGACAATATAAACCATATTGAAAAAAAAAGAAACAAAATTTGAACTGCACTATGAAAACATTTTTTACATTAAAATAATCTAAAAGATTAAAATAAAAAAGATGGCAGAGCATAGTAATAATATGCATTATTGTTAGTATGTGTAATTAATATTAGTATATACTATTACTAACAGTGAAAAGTAACAGTTTCATTAGGACATAATTTTTTTTTTTTTTTTTTTTAATTTTGTGTACTTCACAAAACTATTTAACACTAATTTTAGTCACAGAACTGTTATTTATTAGTACACTGTTATTTATTAGTCAAATAAAACAATTAGCTTTATTCTCTATAAAAAGTGCAAATATAAATAATTAAATGTATTTCTTTAATAACCAACTATATTAAAAAATCAAAACAAACAACTTTACTTACAGTAGTACGTTGTTTAGACAAAAAGAGTTCCTGCTGTCCAAGTATAGCTTCACTTTGTTTAGAATCTCGTAAAAAAAGCTAAAAGTAATTTAAAGGGTTCTTAAAATGATAAAAAATAATTAAAAAAAGTCTCATTAAAAAAGCTTAAAGAATTAACATTTTATTTAGCCTTTTTTTCAATTTTAAATTAAACTTATATAAATAAAATAAACAACTGTTTTATTAAGCTTTAACTTATAAACTTTTTTTAAACATGTTTCAAAGATTTTAAATGTTCCTTTTGTTAAATCTTTGAAAAATGCTTGTTAAATACAGAGAAAATACAGAAGAGCAGCACATGCAATTTTTGATTTTTTTGATTGCTTGAAATAAAATGTAAATAAAATATCCATAAAAGTATACAATAATATATAAATAATAGTATAAATAAAATATACTAAAATTAAATTTTTTTGTTACTAGTATAGGTTGAACATATTTTCTAAAAACTTTTTTAACAAAATTTTATAATTTAACAACAATTTTTTTTTTTAATTAAATCTTTTACTTGATGATTCATGCTCTGCTCAAGTAAAATCTTCCTTGCATGCCATAATTCATGGAGTCGTGTCCAATCATCTCTCAAATCACTCATTTGTTGTCGTAATGACTGAGTCTGAAGAACATTATGATCATCGTGAATATACTTTGGACCTTCAGAAACTAACAAGTTGTAATCATCAACATGTTGCTCGATTATAGTCTAAAAAAGATAAACAATAAGTAAAACAACAATTTATAAATTCATAAAAATATATAAAAATTTATTTATATATATATAAATATTATATATATATAAATATATGCATTTATTAATTTAATTCCAATCCCTAATACTTATAAATGAATTTTGATATACAAATAAAATATACAAAAATGAAATTTTATACTTTGCCATAATTAAAGTTCTTCATATTTAGATGATACCTGCTCAAACCTAAAACCAATGTATGGAATGAGGTCCCCACAGCTTCCTATTTCAGTATCAGGTTATCAATAACATTTAATGCTAAGTTTTTTTTTTGTTATTCCCCTTCTCAAGGTTGAAAAAGGCCACTTAATAGTGGTTATAACCCTCTCTCAACTCTATAACTCCGAAACATGAACCTTGACGAACAAGGCTGCTGCGGGGAGAAACAAGTTGAGCGCGGTACTATCAGGGACGTGGTGGGGATCGAACTGGAAACCTCTCGCTTATGAAGCGAGTGTTTTACCACTACACCACTACCGCATGAAACTGCACAGAAAGATGTATGTATAAATAACATTGCGTACTTAGCTAAGTATTTAAAGGACATGGTTGGTGAACTTTTTTAAAAAGTAGATAAAACAAACAACTTTTCAGTTACTTTCCATTTAAAGTTTATCTTTTTTTTATATAGCCATTTGGGGTACCAAAAAGTCATGGAACTCAAACAACCAAACCATGGGACTCAAAAGAGGTAATTTTATAATAACTATTCTTTTTAATTTTATAACTTTTTAAAAGTAACCTTAGATATTATTAAAAAGTGTCTCAAGAATTGCCTTTTTTCAATTTCTATTTTAAAATGTTTTTTACAATAAATTTAAATAAAAAATGATTTTTATTAAATAAAATATTATTCTTTATAAACTTATTTCTATGAGAACATACATCAATCTTATAATCTGCTGCTGCAAAAAAGTGCCACTACATCTGCAAAGAAGTGCCACTACATTGACTGAGGGTTTGGGATAGAGCATCTTTTCTTTAATTATTCTTAGTTTTTTTCTTCTTCTTTTTCTGATGAAATCAGAAATAATTTTATAAAAATAAAAAAATAAGATTGCTGCCCTATGTTGAACTCTCAGTGGATCTAGCAGCACTCCTTTTTGGCAGCAAGATAGTCGATATACATGAAAGTCGATATACACGAAAGTCGATATGTACACATATATATAAATACATACACATACATTTATATACAAATGTACACACACTCATACACTACATACATACATACATACATACATACATACATACATACATACATACATACAAACATAAATATATACTCGCATAAACATAAATCTGTATATAAAAATGCTGATGAACAGAATTTACCTTTATCTCAAAATGAGCATCTAACAATGACTCATTTTCAGATACACTTTGAGGTAAATCTTCTGAAGAACAAGCCTCTGATATATGTTGCAACCAAGAAAGAAATTCATCAAGAGAAATTATAAAACGTTTGAGCTCCCCAGTTTCTAATAAAAACTCATTTTTTTCTTTAACCTAAAAATAGTTGCTTTAGTTATTAGTATATAAAAAACTAAAGAAAAAAGAAAAAAAAAAATAACACAACTAAAAGCATACCATTTTTGAAAGATTTTCCCAAGCGGACTGCATGTCATCAAATCTGGCTTGAATACTTATGGCTTCTTCAGGGTATTCTTTTGAGAGACTAACCGCTCTAGAGTGAAGATCTTGCATCTAAAGTTTTTTAAAATGAAAAATTGAAAAATGTTTTTATATTTATATTTTGTATTTATATTGTAAATGTACTTTTAACATTTATTTTTTATTTTTTATACTAGTATAAATAAAATACAAATAGAAAATTAAAAAAAAAAAAGATTTTATTTTATTTTGGTTTAACTTCCTTTCACTTTTTCTTTTTTTACCTTTAAAGGTAGTGAAGCAATGTCACGTTCGATACTGAGCAGTCGACGTTGTAAAGCAATAACACTTGATAAATCAGCTCCAGGATCTTCAACTGATGCAAGTAAACCAGTTTTTTCTACAATCCAGCTCTAAAATTACAAAAACTAGAATAAAGAGTTGATTTTTAATTTATCAAAATAACTTGAAAATTTACATATGTATTTGTTTATAAGATTTATTTTGGTGGTATAATAAATAGAACAAAATCAAAGAAACTTTTAAAGTTCAAATAAATAACAAAGATTGAAACTTATGTGTTTGAGTATAGTATATCATTAGAAAGATGTAAACAAAGATATGCTAAGAATAAATGTTGAATTATATTGTGGTTTATAATAACTTGGATAACATTGTATGTAACAACTGAATCAAGTTTAACTTAAGAATTGTCATATTAAGAATGAAAATGTTTAAAATATTAAAATGTTGTAAAACTGTTTCTTATAATAAACATTTTTTTTTATTTGCTTTAAAGATGTAAAATTTTTCCTAATTCCAAGGGTTGCATATAGAATCAAAAAACTAAATATTCTTCAACAGATTTCTTACTTTTACAGAAAAAACCAACAAACCTGAGTTTCAGTAAATTCACTATAAATAGTTTGAATGAGCAAACATGCATTGAGTTCTTTTTTCTTCGCATCAGCTTCATGCAATAATGAATCCCACCTGTTGCAAAGAAAAAAATTTAAATATTAAGAAATAACATTAGGAAAACCCTAACCCAAAAAATAAACCCTAATCTAAATAAAAAATCTAAAAATTAATAATCAAGTTTTAAATTATATATTATACATGAAATCCTCCCCCCCCCCCAAAAAAAAAAAAAAGAACCTTTTTTTGCATGAAAAAATAATTCTGTCAAAACCACAATTAAACATTTATATTTAATTCAAGTTAGTAATTTGTAACTAATAACAAAATTTAAAAGTAAAAAAAATAAGTCTTAAAAATATGAATTTTAATTTTCTAAATTAAAAATATGAATCTTCATTTTCTAAATTAAAAATATGAACTTTTATTTTCTGCAAATTACATTTAAAAAATTATTTTATTGATTACGTCATTTTCAGCAGATTGATATTACCCTTCCATAACACTCAAAGTGATTTTTTATTTATCAAGTGGTAGTGCAGTGATAAACCACATGCTTCATAATTACAAGGAACAGAGTTCAAACCCACCACACTCTTGTACCAGCACACTCTTAGAAGTACTAAACTTGTTTCTTAACTTGAATTGTGCTTTTTTCATGTTGTCATTGTTCATGTTTTAAAACTAAAGAATTAAGATAGGAGCATAACAATTTTTTGAAAATAATTAGACTCTTAACAATAGTACCTCCTTCAGCCTCGCACTAATTGGTTTAATTAACAATAGTACCTCCTTCAGCCTCACACTAATTGGTTTAATTAACAATAGTACCTCCTTCAGCCTCGCACTAATTGGTTTAATTAACAATAGTACCTCCTCCAGCCTCGCACTAATTGGTTTAATCAACATCGGTTATACTTATGTACTTAGCACATAACCAGGGTTAGTGTCAAACATGAATTTGTATTTGGTAATAATATGCTATATTGTTGTATTTGAATTAAATTTGATTAAATATTTTTTTTATTTTATGGAAGTACCTTTGTAGCTCAATAAAAAATCAAGTTTTTATCAACACTAAAGTAATTTAAAAACTTATTTTTAAGCGATAATTGATAAAAGATTTATTTTAATTTCAAAATTACATCTTAGAAATTATTTAAATTACATCTTAGATATTTTTAGATAATACCTTTGATAATAAATTACATCTTAGATAATAAATTACATCTTAAAAATTATTTAATTGTTCATCAAATAATTTCATATTAATTTATAATATTGTTTATATAAGTATTTCATACTAAGTTAAATAATAATAATTCAAAGAAACACAATTCTTATAAAATACAGAAACAATATAAGTAACTGTGAGTTTATATATATATATATATATATATATATATATATATATATATATATATATATATATATATATATATATATATATATATATATATATATATATATATATATATATATATATATATATATATATATATATATATATATATATATATATATATATATATATATATATATATATATATATATATATATATATATATATATATATATATATATATATATATATATATATTAAGTAGAAACTCATTTTAAATGAGGATTTTCTTTAATTTTTTTTCTTTAAATTAAGATCAAATGTACTTTTTAATAGAATGAATTAATTAAATAAAGACTCAAGTAATAAACGAAGTTAACCAAGGTTGATCTTTGTTCTTTAAAAAATATAAAACAAAAATAAGTTTAAATATTTGTATTCTTTGTTTACCTTGAATACAAGCACTTGTATTTACATAAATTTAACATAAAAAAAAAAAAAAAGAGAAGGCAGATTACATATATTTGTTTTTTTATTCATTTTCAGAAATTTGGATTTAACATATTTGTTTTTAACCCTAACCTTGCACATAACTTAATATTTTTGTTTACTACGATTTATTTATGTTTTTTTTAAGTTTTGTTTTAGAATTGAATGAAAAGAACAAGCAAGAAAAAAATTTACATGCTGTTTAGGTTCCCGATTCTTTCCGAGAACTGTTGGGATGCATCAGAGTCAGTTTGAAGTATTTTATCAGCCATATCATTAACCGCTTTCATTCTTTCTTTATATACAGTCAACTCCTAAAAAATGAAATTAGAATAAAAAATTTAAATATAATGAATAATGAAAAAGAAGTTATTTTATGCTATAACAGAGAAAACCAGAATAAAAAACATATTACTATATTTATGATTTATGTTGGAATGGTAGTAGTAAATAATTTTTTGTTTTAGGTTAAAATCTTGGCTTTAATACAGACTCTTTCAGATAAAGAAAAAGAACAAAACTTAATGTTGCCATAATTGTTATCATAAATGTGTGTGTATATTTCACATATATTGATTTTACATTTCTAATTACAAACTTTTATATTTCTTACATTTAATACATGCACACTTATAAAATAACAAAGTTGGTAATTTTGTAGACATTAAAAAGACAATTGCCTTCATCATGACAAAACAAAATATAAATAGTATGACTTATAAATGTTCTCAGTTTTTTTATTAATCCAAAAAAAAAAATTAATTCTAAACAACAATTAATTATAATTTGTCTAACTAGGATTCATTTGTAATTAACCATTTCTACAGTTTATATATAAATAAACACACATATGTATGTATACATCAGCCTTTTTTTTGCTGTCACAACAATGAAAACATAAAAATGCTTGTTAAACTTCAAGTAAAAACTATGACCCTCAGTATATAAAAACATCAATAGGTGCTAAATACACACACAAAATGATTTTTTTTACCATGCCATTCGCTGCATTAAGTCTGACAAGTTGTTTTGTTCAGAAGTAGTAAAAAGTAAGTGTTATGACCATCATACTACACAGAAGTTTTCGAAAAAAGTTGAAGACTTTAATGATGCAACTTTTACATACTAAATATGTGACAGCATTTTACATTTCTAGAAAGTTTAAAGTTATTTCCACTTTCAGTTCATTTTTAATAGCTTAAAGAGTGTCAAATGTTACAACCGCTATTCTTGCAAAATTAACCATATATATATATATATATATATATATATATATATATATATATATATATATATATATATATATATATATATATATATATATATATATATATATATATATATATATATATATATATATATATATTTACACACATACAAATATATACATACATATATATATGCATATACATATATATATATATATATATATATATTTACACACATACAAATATATACATACATATATATATACATATACATATATATATATATATATTTACACACATACAAATATATACATACATATATATATGCATATACATATATATATATATATATATATATATATATATATATATATATATATATATATATGCATATATATATATATACAAATTTATACATATATATATATATATATATATATATATATATATATATATATATATATATATATATATATATATATATATATATATATATATATATATATATATATATATATGTATAAATTTGTATATATATATATATGCATATATATATATATATATATATATATATATATATATATATATATATATACATCACACAGCAGCAATAACAAAGTCAAACCTGTTCAAATCCTTCAAACTTATGTTGAACAATAGTACATCGTTCTAAATCATAAGAGCGCTCCAATTTTAAATATGTCTTGAGTTGCGAGCTATTCTCAGTAACCCAAGATCTTACAATATCTGCTTCACTATACAATTTGAATAGGGCAAAACATTCATTTAACTTTTTCATTCGTATATCAATTTTGCTTTGCAGAGTGAGAAAGTGTTCTTTCAGTCTTGAAAAAATTAAATAAATGTAAAAAAAAAAAATTCAAAACAAAACAATTTTATTAAATTTGAAGCATTTTTAACAAACAAAAGTACCAGTGTTAAAATAAGAAAAACATACCTATCAATAGCATTTAGAACTTCAGGAGATTCTTGAACCTGTAACAAATATTCTCAAATTTATTCTTTAATTGAAATGAAATTAAAATACATATCATTGTTGTCATCGTCATCATCATCATGATCATCAATCATCATCATCATCTCAAAAGAAGCAAAATTATATGAAAGTTTTAAAAATAATCATCATTTTATAAGAAACAAAAAAATATAAATTTTTTTGTAAAAATGCTTATTTTTAGTTTTTAATTAAAAAATGTCATTTTCTAGTGAAATCTAAAACAATAATTTTTTTATAAAATGATGATTATTTTTAAAGTTTTTAAATAACTTCGCTTTTTTTGAGACCCAACATGATATACTTTTGAAGAACTATTTATATATATATATATATATATATTTTATACAATAGAGTAAAATTAAAAGAACTTAAATTTAATAAAAAAGATTCAACCTCTTTTTCTAGTGAACTTGTTCTAAGTTCTTCGACAGATTTGATTGAATTCTCCAAAGTAAGAACTTCATTGTGAAGCTTCTAAAAATACCAGAAAAACTGTGATCAATGTAAAATTTTTGATAGATTTAAGGATAGACAAGTTTATTTTCTGATATATATATATATATATATATATATATATATATATATATATATATATATATATATATATATATATATATATATATATATATATATATATATATATATAAAACACTTTTAACGTTTATTTAAAAAACAATTATTTATATAATACAACTAAAACTAGTTATCAAAAGTTATAGGCATATAAGTTGTGTGTGGATTAGGGTACGCCACTTAAAACAAAAATTAGCAAAGAAACTTCTAGCATCAATATTATAGTGCCAATATATATAATAAATAAAAATTCAAAAAAAAAAAAAAAAAATTTTTTTTACCTACCGGGGAACTCGTTTTTTTAGGAAGATGTCAGATCGTAAAAATTCGCAAATTTAAAAAAGTCATATCTCAGTAAGTTTAGTTCAATTTTGATGTTCTTTGTGTCTAACAAATAGTTAAAAAATGGTAACATGATTGACATTGAAAAATTAAGATTATATTAGGGCTGATGACGCCAGAGGATCAGGGAGTCACGTGCAACCCCCTCCCCCCCATACACACTTTTTCTAAAAAGGACTTTTTTTGTTGGAAATGAAACACTCTAATGTACACAGAAGTGTACATTAGGGTGTTTCATTTCAGACAATTTTTCGAAAATGGTTACGTTACATGCATAATGGGGTAAATAATATGCCAAAAAAAAGTCTAAAAAATTTTCAAAATTTAAAAATGTTATCGAGAGGTCACCATCTTGAAAAAATAATGTTTTTTTACACTTTTTTTAACTTTAAACTTGAATAACTTAAAAAATAATTTAATTTTATGTTACCTGGTATGTATAATAAAAGTTATCGGATAACCATTTAGCCAAATTTTCAAAAATAATGGTTAATGTCTAGAGGTCGCCGAATTATAAAGTTTTATTTTTTCAACATATTTTTTTGCTATAAAATTGCTTAAATGCTTTAAAGAAACTTCACCTTAAATAAAATGCATAATTTATGTTTTGAGCATAATTGGCCATTAAAAGTTGTTGCGTGATTAAATAGTTTGCAAAATAAACATCTGGACATATGTATATAAACTTCATAAACTTATAAAAAAAAATTGGTTCTTATATCAATTAGCAAAATTTAAATTTTAAAACAATCTTAAAACAAGTTGGATAAGCAAATATTTTATGGTATCGATGAACCTAAGAAAAAATAATCAAGATTGGTTATTGGTTACCCTGGATCCAATAAACTATCAAGTTGTCTACCAACAAAAAAACATGTTTTGGGTAGATACTCTCATTTACATATTTATTCAAAAGGCGACACTTCTGCAAGAGATATTTTTAAACTTGTTCTTGGTGAGCTTAAGGAAGTTTGGGAAAAAGCTGGAGTACCAATTCAATCAGATAACTCTTGTCTTTCAGTGCTTTTTTTTTTTTTATTTGCATTCACTCCCAACAAGGCTGCAACCAACCACTATTAAGTTGGGAGTTACTAGGAAAAAAAAGAACAGAGTTATAGAGCAAGGAAACAGTTGACAGAAGACTTGAAAAGTCGAAGGTTGTATGAGTCAGGAAAACATGAAGATGGGAGAGAGTTCCCAAGGATTGAAGTGGGGGGAAAAAAACTAGACGAATAAAAGTTTTTAGAGCATGCAGGGACAGATACAGTAAACGAATGAGACTTAGCTGAATGATGAGTAAAACGAGAATAAATTTTAGTTGATGGAACTAGAGATGATAACTCCTTTGAGCAGTGACCATGATAGTATTTGTAGAAAAGAGAAAGAGATGCAACTTTATGACGATGGGAAAGAGGTTCAAGCTTAGCAGATAGTTCAGGTCCAACAACATTTACAATGCATTTTTGGACCTTGTCAAGAAGAGAAAGTGAATCGTTAGAAGAACCAGCCCAAATATGACAACAGTATTCCATACAGGGACGAATAAGAGATTTGTAGAGGTAGAGAATGGAATCAGAAATAAGGAAATGGCGAGCACGATAAAGAGAAGTAACCTTAGCAGAAGCTAATTTAGCAATTGATTGTATATATGGTTTCCATGAAAGGTCAGTAGTAAGCAATAATCCAAGAAGACGTAAAGAGGAGGACTCAGTAAGAGGATTGCCATTCATTAATATAGGAATGTTGACCATATTACGGTAGTTGTTTGCAGTAAACAACTGGGTTTTGTTAGAGTTGAAATTCACAAGCCACTGTGAACCCAAATCTATTACTGAAGTGAGATCGGATTCAAGATCAGCTGCTTGTTCTAGGCGATCGAAAAGAGAAGACTTTTTGTCAAGACAGGAGTATAAAGTTGAGTCATCAGCAAAAAGAGCTACTTTAGATGAAAGGTTGTCAGGAAGATCGTTTATGTAGATAAGAAACAAAACAGGGCCCTGGATGGAACCTTGGGGAACCCCAGAAGTTACTGGTTATAAAGTAGAGTGTTGGCCTTCAAGGATGACTTTAATAAACCGGTTAGAAAGAAATGATTTGATAATCTCAAAAACTTTCCCAGAAACACCATATGAAGCAAGCTTATGGAGAAGCTTACCAAATTGTTTGTGGAAAAGGTGAAAATAAAAAAAAATTGATCACGCAAGTCGAGATGTTAAAGCTGGAAAAGAAAAAATTGTTAGATTTTGTAATGAACTTGAGCAACTTTGCGACATTTCAGCAGAAAATGCATATGAACAGTTATTAGTATCACGTAGACTAAAATGGAAAGAGGATCGGGCATTTTATGAAGATCAAAAGAGTAGTAGAAAGTATCACATGACAGGTAGCATCAATCTAGGTGTTTCAGAATTTTATAGAACGTCGAGAAGATAGCCTAAGCATAGATTTTTGAAGAAGTTCAGCTGAAGATCAAAAATCGAGTGAGTAAATTAGTTGAAAGTGCTAATGAAGAAGATTAAAAAGATACAGAGTTTACTCTTTTACCACTAAAGAAAAGAAAGATGCCTTTAACAAATTCACTAGAGATATTAGCAAAGAAGCTCTCAGAAGTAACGACATCTGTGGTAGATCGATGTTGTTTATGAGTTCGCCAACAACTTTTATTTTAATCCACTATCTACAAAAGCAGAGGCAAACTTGATGGAATTTCTATATCAGTATCAACTGTGCATCGTCAAAGACAAAATGCGCGGGAAAATATTGTTCTGTCAATTAAAGCTGACTGGGTGATAAACAAACCTAAAAAGGCCATTTTGCACTGGGATTCAAAGCTTTTTCATTAAGACATAGCTCATAATGAAGAACGTGCAGCAGTTCTTATTAGCAGATCTCTTAACGGGTACTTATTTATCGATTTATATAAATCCTATGTATATTTTTTATTTTTGTATTCAAAGAAACTAACTTAACTTTTATTTGCAGGCCGAAACGTATTGGTGTACCTTTGATTAAAGACTCGACGTAATGTGGCTTTGAAACTTGCGCAAGATTTGAACATTTTGGAAAACATTGTTGGTATATGCTTTAATACAACAGCAAGCAACACAGGTAATAAAAAAGGAGCAGCAACTTTAATTGAAATTGAGTTAAAGAGACATCTCCTATGGCTAGCATGTCGCCATCATCATAATGAGCTACACATTAAACATGTATTTACCGCATTACAAGGAGGTAGCAAAAGTCCAGGTGAACCAATTTTTAAACGTTTCTAAGCCGAATTTTCTAGAATTGATATTGATTAATCAAACTTTAATTTTTTTGAATGGCCTACTGATATTAAATCAGAAATATTTAATCAAGCCAGTTTAGTTCTGAAATGGGCTTACCAATGCCTCGAAGAGAAAATATTTTTGCGAGAAGATTATCTTGAGTTAATTGAATTAACTATTATCGGGGAAAACTATCAATGGACAGAATATTCAAAATTTACAAACCAGGTGCAATTCACAATGCGAGGTTTATGTCACATTCTATATATATTTTAAAAATGGAACTCTTATCTAATAAATTTATTATGTCCAATAATGAGCAAATTATGAATTACCGCATGGCTAAGTTTATTAGTCTTTTTTATTTGATGCAATTTCTCCCCTCAGGGATTTCCGTATTTGCTTCAGTTGATGACTTCAAATTTTTTGTTGCAATGAACTGGTATCAAGAAGAAGATTCAGATATCACAACCGCTGTGATTTTGTCGATTAACTGTCACCTTTGACCAAGATGACGGTTAATCGATGAAAATCATTGACCAAGACCAAAAACATTTTTAATTGGGAAACTAAAATTTCCGACATTAAATTCTTCAACCTTTATTTTTTAATTGGCCCACGGTTGTGGCTTCTTTTTGATTTATTAGGACTAATAAACAACCAGGAATGGCTTCAGATGAATCCACAAGAGTGGAAATTCTTCCAAGATTATCGAACTGCAGAAAATTTTGTTAAACAATTAGAGGTAATAAATGATTGCGCCCAAAGAGGAATCAAACTTGGTAATTTTCGCGAGTGTGCGCAAAATGAAGAACAACAACGATTTATTTTGCAAGTTGTTGAACAACACAGAAAGCAAAATCCATCCTATTTGAAATCAAAACTAATTAATACTTTATAGTATTTTTTATATTACTATCTTCTTTATTAATTATTATTCTTAGAAATGCTAAAGCCTAAAAATAGCCTAGTTAAATTTTTTTTTTTAAGATTTAAAAAAATTAAAAGTTTTTTTAGCTTTATATTTTAATACAGCGACCTCTAGACATTGACTAATTTTTCTGAAAATTTCACCAAATGTTCATCTAATAACCTTTGATATATATGCACCCAGTAATGTAACATAAAATTAATTATTTTCTAAGTTATTCAAGTTTAAAGTCGAAAAAAGTGTAAAAAACGCTATTTTTTCAAGATGGCAACCCCTAGATGACATTTTTAAATTTTGAAAATTATTTAGACTTTTTTTTGGCACATTATTTACCCTGTTATGCATGTAACGTAACCATTTTCGAAAAATTGTCGAAAATGAAACACCCTAGTGTACATTATTGTCTATGTTTAATTCATTAGTACAAAAGTGTACTTTGCATACAATGTACATAATGCACACTTCTGTACTAATGAACTCTTTTGAATGTACTCTGGCAAGAATACAATACATCACATTCTGAAATATTTTTGTATTTAAACATGTTTATATTTATTCATACTAGCAATCAATAAAACTGAAAGAAATTACTTCTGTATGGTGCATTTATGTGCCTCATACATGAATACACAGTACAAAAGTACAATTGGTCGATTTCTAGTTTTGTTAATTGCTAGTATTTATTTAATTTCAACAGGAAGAATGAGTACTTCTAAAATTACTAGATTTAATTTGGATAAAAAAGTAAAATGACTTTTAATACAAGAATGTTTGCTCATTGAAAAAGATATTGACAAGTACGTAAAGAAAACAATTAAAGATTGCAGAAAAATTATTTATATTTACTTGTATTCACTAAGCCAAACCTTTTATTATTATTATTTTTTTTTAAGGAGGCTGATTTTTGTAAGAGATTTTAGAGTACAATAAGCAGACTTGGTTTTTCAACAGTGGACATGATTGAATGCTCTTTTCAAGTTTCCTGTGGTATTAAACAAACTTTGCTACAGAAAATAGAATAAGCCTGGAATAATTTTAGTGATATTTCTAGAGGAAAACCCAAAAAATTGTTTCTACATGGAAAATCAAATTATATCAATTGCTTGTCGTTACATCATGTAAATGTGAAACTACTTTATATAAAGAAAAGTGCTCAAAATTAAATAGTTGTCTAGATTTTGCACGTATTCAGTGTACCTGTCCGAGGGAAAAGATTCCAAAAAGTGAACTTATTTGGTTAAAAGCTGAAAGAGAAAAAACTGTATCACTATCAAAGTACCAAATGACTTGTAAAAATACTAAGGAAACAGCTAGACAAGTTTCTTTAGAAAAGAGGAAGCTAAAATGAAAGTCAGTCTAGAAAAAAAAAATCAGAAAAAAAAAAATGAAGAAACTTCATAGAATAAAGGTCTTGTTGAGTCTTTCATAAGTGGTGATAATTCAAATAGAATAGAAATGGACAATGAACCTGCTTCAATTGATAACTGGAACCTAAATTTTATGTCTATTAGTAATAGTGCTGAAGCTTTTTTGAGATTTGATATTTCGCCAGCTGCAACATTAACAGTAGTTTCAGCTTTTCTTCAAGACCTTACTCTATGTAACTTTTTAATACCTGGAATATCTTATATTGCTGTAGATCCTAAGAAAGTTGTTAGAGCTTGGAAAGCAGTTATGACTAAAGCAAAGACATCTGAAGAAATGAAGATTCAATTACAAGCTATCAAAGGTATATTTACTGATGGCAGAAAAAATTTTACCAGAATTTTAAGGCACAACCCTGTTACAAACAATTTCATCAATGAAATATACTAAATGTAGTATAAATATACTAAATGGAGTATTATTATTTTTTACTAAATGATGATTTTGTGCGTAGAGCGTTAGCTTTATAAGCAGGAGATCCAGGTTCGAAACAAGCTCTGGACATATTTTTGCGTCATGGTAAGGAAGGAGGCATGAACTTCCTGGTTAAATGCACTTCCGCGGTGCTCTGTGTCAAGACCGTTAGGTCTTCTTGGGGCACCTAAAAAACATTAAAAAAAAAAAAAAAAAAAATCAAAGGTAAAAGAAGTACAAATTAGCATTACTTCTGAACCTGACAGTCACTATATTACACATTTTACACCCATGAAGGCAATCCCTCCCAATAAGCCTGATAAACGACCAGCTATTGGACTATTTAATTGGATGGTTTCTTGGGGAGTACAAAAAACTCTAGAAGTAATAGTAGGAAATTCAACAAATGCTGTAACAGGGAAAGATGAAGTTTGTTGACAAAAAAGGTTTGTTGAGAAATCTTGAACAATTGTTGGGAAGAAAGTGTTTCTGGTGTATTTGTATGATAAATTGCAATGAGCTTCCTTTTAGGCACACTATAATCACTCTGGATGGACCCACCAATTTAAAGGTTAGTTTCACTGGACCAGTGAATAGTATGAAAAGACTTGATATATTTGAATCTATTGTGTAGTTTGAACCATTAATCCGGACCCTTAAAAAAATTCTTAGTTCGATGTCAACTAATTCATCTCTCTGCTATAAACTAATTACATGTTTGATTTCAGGCAAGATGGACCCAAGGTTTGCCATTAAAGTCATCAAAGAGGTACAGAAAGATTTGAAATATGGAGACACTTGATTCAGGCCAAGGAAGAAGGTCCAACTCAATCTGGGAGCTATATCCATACAACTGATCCACTCGGACAAAGAAGATAAATCAGAACCTGTATTTACTTGTCAAATATCTACAAAAGATCTTGACAATTTCTTAGAGACACCTTTTGAAGCACCTTACTTTACCCTACACACATTGTCTTGTGAAAGAGCGGTAAAAAAGGTGACAGATGCATCTGCATCTGTTTGTGGATTTGAGAGAAGAGATGGATTTGTTAGGGCCAGGAAGGCTCATAGACTATTAACAGCTAAACTGCACTCTAAAAAAGATTTAAGAAACATTTTTTATAAAAACACTTGAATTTGATTATTTTTACTATAAATATATGTTTGAACATGAATATGTAACTTTGCCAAACAAATAGTTAATCTTAAAAAAAAACAGTTCTCTGGTAGGTAGAATTTTTTTTTTTTTCTCAAAATCTTTTATTATTAATATTACTTAAAATTTCTAAAAAAAAAAAAGAGTCTAGGAACGGGCCCACCAGGCTTCCAGCCATCATCAATTCTAGTTTAATCTTGGTTTTTTGACGCCAATAATTTAACCAGTTTTTTCATGTTTTATACACAAATAACATTAAAATTGGATTGAAATTCACTGAGACATAATTTTTTTCAATTCAGAATTTTTTCGATCTGACATACAGAAATTTTACGATTTTATGATGAAAAAAAAAAACAATTCCCCAGTAAATATGAAAAAAAAATTTTTGGAATTTTTATTCATTATATATATTGGCACTATAATATTGATGCTAGAAGTTTCTTTGCTCATTTTTGTTTTAAGTGACATATCCTAGTGTGGATGTACACTAAATATTTATGTAAAAAAGAAAATTTAATAAGTGTTGACAATGCTTCATTCAAAGTAATCATATTTTATCAAACTTTTCTATTTTTTTAAACAAAAATATAACTACCACTTTTAAATAGTTTATGAATTGATAATTGAATGCTCTTTAAATTAGTTTCTTCAAAAAATCCAAATTTTTGTATTTTAAATTTGTTAATTTGTTGTAGTCATTTTTGAAAAACGGAATTAGATTTTCTCTAACAGCTTTTAATTGCTTCATATAATGTAAGTACCAATGTAATTCATTAATTTCATTGTTTCTTAATTTTGAAATTAAAGAATTTTTTAAACATAAAAATCTGAATAACCACAGTCATTAGCAATTTTTAGAAGTTGACATTAAATAATTAAAAATCATAAAGATCTTTATTTCATTCAACTCTATGGTCAAATAAATCTGCAGATATGATTCAAAAAATATATTTTGATTTTCTATATTTTGGATTCTGCAGAACTAATTATGAATGATAAATAACAAAGAAAAATATTTGATTGCTGCAATTACAAAGAAACATTAAAATTGTCATAGATTATAGATTAAAATTTGTAAAGACAAAAAAAAACTTACTTTTTTATTAATTCAATATCACAAAATCCCAGGTTTTATTTTAGAACATACATTTTATGTCTTCTTGATAACTAATAAAATCTATTTGTTTATTATCTCTGTTAAAAATTGATAACTAAATATACCCAGTGAAATATACCTTAGTCAATTGTCTGTAATGACTCCGTTCCTTAGACAATTCATAATTTCCTTTAACATGATTTTATTAAATGCCTTTTTTAGAAATTTTAAAACTTTTAAAACTTTCTTTAAAAAAACAAAATACATTCTTTATTTTCTAAATGAATGACATTTTAACATTTGTCTCAAGTAAAAATGACATCTGACATTTTTACTTGAGACTGTTGATACAAACTATAAGATCTAGATTTTTTGTTAAAAAAACTAAAATTTATCAATAATTTAGAAAATTCTATTATTGTTAGGCTGATCCACAATCTTTTCCTTCTTTTTTCTTGTAAGTCTGGGATCCCTTTGCTATTTTTGACTAAAGTAACTCTACACACACACACACACACACACACACACACACACACACACACACACACACACACACACACACACACACAAATGCTCTGAAAAATGCTGTTATTGTATTGTTTCATTAGACGAGGTTTGTAACTCAAGGAGTTTAACTTTTAGGCCATCACCTTCCATGAAATAATGGAAGAGTATTGAAAACATCTTCATGTATTTGTGATTACTTGAATCTGTAGAAATTCCATAAAAAGGAACCTTTTGTAATTCCTATTTAATTATATCTACCAAATGAGGTGCTAATAAATTTTTAATTAGAAGTTGCTTTTTTTTTTTGCAGTTTATTGTTTGCTTGCAATTTTGGAATATAGAAACATGATGGACTGATTATCTGATGGTATGGGGCAGCACTTTTTTCTTTCATTATTTTTCTTTATATATATATATATATATATATATATATATATATATATATATATATATATATATATATATATATATATATATATATATATATATATATATATATATATATATATATATATATATATATATATGTATATGTATGTATGTATGTATGTATATATATGTATGTATGTATATATATATATATATATATATATATATATATATATATATATATATATATATATATATATATATATATATATATATATATATATATATATATATATGTATATATATACTGCAAATTACTAATATTTTATCCTTATGATATTATTTTATACATAAAATTAAAAAAATCTTTTAAAATAAAAACATATAGTGATTTCACAGCAACTACCATAAACAGTTATAAATGCCTACCTCATAATTTCTTATTAATTCACCAACTGATTGTTCATCTTGTCCCCAATCATCGTTTGCAACTGGAGCCTCAAACTCGTTCATATCTGCCTCTATTTCTCGACAATCACTAAAAAACTGAAATTAAAAAAAAAAGAAGATAAGAAACAGTAAATTAGAAAAAATACAAGAAAAAAAATACCTAAAAACTTCAAGAATGACCCCTGAAATAAATATATTATCTTATTTTTACATATAGGACAACATGAATATGGCCATAATATGTATTTAGAACATAGTAAATATTTTTAACAGAATTTTTTGATTATGCAATCATAGCTTGAATTTTACATTTAATGTAAAATAGCTTGAATTTTAAATTTAATGTAAAATTTTGTCTTGCATACATGGAATATATATAAAACAAAAGAATTTTCAATATATATTGTAGCAAATAAAATGTTTTTTTTTTTTATAAAAGTTTGATTTTGTAAAAACAACCTTTTGACAGACAGACAAATTTATTGTAAACGATTTATTTGTTTTATGTCAATTGTAAAATATTTTTAATGAATGGCTATTTTCAAAAGTTTCACATGTGATGCAAAAGAATGTTTCACAAGTTATTTCAAAAGAATTTCATCTGTGCATCACATTCTCGAACTAACTTATCAAATTTTTATTTTTTTTTATTATTTTTTTTTAATTCAACATCATTTTCAATTAAACTTTCCTTTTTCACTTCAACATCACTTACCTTTGATACCTTTCATAATTACATCAGTAAATGAAACAGATTATTATTTAGTACTTGGCTTTAGCTTTTAATAAAATAAAGTTTAATTGTTTTGGCTACAAACAGTAGCAAATTATTTTCAAAAAAATTTCATATTTCAATATAATATTCATTTATAAATTAATTCTGCTGTTTGAATTGGGCAGCACCATTATTGAATGCAGCACCATTATTAAATAATCTTGATAAAATAAACTTGATAAAATAAACTTGATAAAAGAACTTGTTATTCAAATAAAAATATAATAAATTTTAAACTTTTTTTGTGTGATTAAAGTATTCAGAGATTTTTGCAATAACTTTTGTATTTTTGCTTTATTCACCATGTATCATAAAGCCAACTGTATTTATTCAGCATGTATCATCAAGCCAACTTGATTTCATTCTGCATGTATAAAGCCAACTGTATTTCGCTCGGCATGTATTATAAAACCAACTGTATTTTGTTCTGCATGTATAAGCTGGCATTTCCTAAATTCTTACTGTATAACAAATAAAATTTTAATTCACCAAAAACATGATTTAATGCTACAGTAACATAAGCACATAACTGTAAATTTTTTTAAATATAAGATTAAAAAATACTTTTTTATCTTTTAGAGTTAAAGGGTTGAGGAGAGTTTCAACAACTTCAGCAACAAACCTTAAGCAACAAGTGGTTTCTGATACTGCTATTGAAAAACTTAGTTTATGTTGTTTGTATTAAATCAATCTCTACAAAAAAAATGTATACAAAAAAAATATGACAATATGGGAAAGAAAAGTCCAACTGCAAATGATATTAGCTTTTTCATAAAACTGTTCCCTTAAGTTAACAGTAAACCCTTACAAGTTGTGGTCAGTAAACACAAAACATTATCTTAACAGAACTTGCTAAAATTTTCTTATTATTTGCTGGTGGCAGGGTACGCAGTGAATGACTATTTTCAGAAGTCAGTATAATATATAAGAAATTCGAAATTATTTGCTATCATCAAATGATGAAAATGTTTTATCATAACTAACCACCTATAGATTTTAAGTATCAAATATGCTAATTATTTGTTGAAATAAAAATAAATAAAAATAGTTATATGAAATCTGTTTTTACGCATTTTTTTCATTACAATCTGGCATTTGTTATTCAGCTGAATACAATGCTATTTTAGTATTTTTTATAAGCTAGTTATTTTTTTTTTGGAAATAAAGAAATTTTTTAATTTTGGAAAGATTTTGGAAATAAAGAAATTTATGAGTGTCTGCGTAAAACTTTTTTACTTTTTTAGATTTTATCATGAAATTTTTCTGTTATCAATTTTGTTGAGTACATACTAAAATATTAAATTTGATATTTTCTTTATTTTAAAATAATAAAAAATACTTGATGGAGATTTAACACTTCTTTAAGTTTTTTACAACGCTCTTTTGAAGCATCATCAACAGACTTCCATTTTTCCTTTAATTTTTGTGACAACTCATTTATTCTTGCTGTAGCATATGGCATGTTAGCAACTAATACATTTCCATGTTTAAATAAAGCATCAGTTTGTTGTCTTTTGGCTGCCAGCTCTTCCTCTAAAGTCTGTCAAAAAAAAAAAGAATTTAATTGCCTTTCCTTTCAAAAAAAAAAAATTGCAAAAAATAAGCTAAAAAAGTTTTTAAGAAGTAACACCAAAACATTTCGATTTACCAAAACAACTATATACTGTTAGATACTTTCCTAAAAAGACAACTACTCACTTGTGATTTAGATTGTTTTAAACTTTTAATAGTTACTTTAAAATACTGTTATATTCCTTTTACTACTTTTTTATCCCCGAAATGGCATCATTATATCCATTATATAAATTGTTCAATATATCTACCTAACTTTTTAAATTGTTTAGTGAATCTACCTAACTTTTTAAATTCCTTCAATACATCTACCCAATATTTTAAATTCTACCTAACTTTTTAAATTCTAAAAAATCTACCTAACTTTTTAAATTCTAAAAAATAAAACAATGAAAGAAAATTTAATCATATTACAGTTAAAACTACTTAGTTTGTTACTTTTACTTTAAAAAAAAAATTTTTTTCTTGTTAGAAACCTTATGTTGATGCAATAAATAATCTATTTAGATTGTTAACAAGCAAACCTTATGTTGATGCAATAAATAAACTATTTAGATTGTTAACAAGCAAACCTTATGTTGATGTAACAAATATGCTGTCGTACAAAGATCATGACCATATTCTGTTGAAGAAACAAAATAGTCTTTTTCACTAAGCCATATATCTTCTTCTTCAAGGTCTCTATAAAATGTGTGCAGCTGTAGAGATTCTTCTAATCGCTGTTTTCTTTCCGATGATAAATTGCACAAATTTGTATAGTTTCTCAGTAAGTCACTTTGGTTGGATTTTATAACTTCAATATTTGCTTTATATCCTAAACATTTTAAACTTCATTTTAACCAAACTTTAAATTTTTGTAAGTAATTACAAAAAATAAAACTTAAATTTAAAATATGTAGCTGAAGATACTAAACAATAACAAACTAAAATAAACAGTTGAAAATGTGGTGTTACAAACAAAAATTTAGTAATAAAATAAAGTATACAGTGAACTTAACTGTTTATACAATTTTTACTGTAAAAGTAATGTAACGCTATGGTAGATATACATGCATATATAAAAATACATATATAATATATAAAAATACATATATAATATATATATATATATATATATATATATATATATATATATATATATATATTATATATATATATATATATATATATATATATATATATATATATATATATATGTATATATATACGCACACACACAGTAGCATGCAAAAGTTTAGAAACACAAACTTTTTTTCAGTTTTTACGGGATTACTTTTTACAAACTTTAATAAATAAGCTGAAATTTTTACCAAATGTGCTCTATATTATTTCAATTTAAAATACAAATCACAAAAGTTGTAAAATTGAACGGTTAATTAACATTTAATTGTTTTTTTTTGAAAGAGCTTCTGTGCAAAAGTTTAGAAACAACTGAATTTGATTAATATTTATTTCAAAAAAGCTGAAACTTTTACTAAAATTCACAAAATAACAATTTTTTAACAATAAAATAGTTTTAATAAAACACTTAGCATTTGGTGGCATATCCAATTGCTTTTAAAACAGCATCACATCGAAGAGGCATTGAATCTACTAATTTAATGAGAGCATCCTGAGGAATATTATACCAAAATTAATTTAATCAATGCAAATAAATGGTCTTTGTTGGTTGTTTTTCTACCAACTAATTGCCAGTCGATGTACTAATCTTTTCATAATGTGACTTATTCCTGTTTTAGAAACATTGTAAAGTTCAGAAATCTGTCTCTAAGTCATTTTATTTCCCACAGCTTTAATAACTAGTTCTTTTATTTTCTTTGAAACTTCCTAAGCTTTTCCCATGCTTTTAAAATATTAGTAATATTATTCAAGTAATTAAATTATAAATATTTTAGCTATATTTTATTTTAGTTATATTTCATTGTCTTTGAAATATCTCTAAAATAATTAGATTATTAAATTTCACAAAAAATATAGTCTTTAATTTTGCTTTTGTTTACAAAAAAAAATGATTTAAATGCATGGAATGATACTGTTTCTAAACTTTTGGACGCAAGCTTTTTTAAAAAAAACAATTAAACGCTAATTTACAGTTCAATTTTACAACTTTTATGGTTTGTATTTTAAATTGAAACAATATAGAGCATATTTGGTAAAAATTCCAACTTATTTAAAAAAGTTTGTTAAAAGTTTGTCAGTAAAAACTGAAAAAAGTTGGTGTTTATTAACTTTGGCACACTTCTGTATATATGTATATATATATGTATGTGTGTATATATATATATATATATATATATATATATATATATATATATATATATATATATATATATATATATATATATATATATATATATATATATATATATATATATATATATATATACTTAAGCATACATATATATACTTTAAATGAAAATTAAATTAAAAAAAGCTACCATCTGCTTCATCTTTTAAAACTGTTTCTAAAAATATATCAGCATTATTATTAGTTGATTTAACTCGATCTGATTGGACAGAGATATCTGCTTCAAGCAAACTATGTTTTTGCAGAAGGTCTTCTACACTTACAAGATGTTTTCCGAAATCTTCAGATTGAAGAGCAGTCTATAAAAAAATTTGTATAGTAAAAGCTTGAAAAATAAATCATAAAAAAAAAAAAAATGTAATGAATATCACCTTAATGTCATTCATCCAATCATTGATATAAATCATTTCTTGAAAAATTTTATAAATTTGAAGATGTTTTTCAAGTCTTGAACTTCGAAATTTAAGTAATATTAAAAGCTGTTCCCAATTCACTTTAATTTGGTTTGTCCATTGCATAAAAAACTCAATTTTGTGATAGTTTTCTTTTTTTAATTGATCACATAAAAGAAAAAGGCCAACAACTCTTGACTCATATGCCTATGAAAAAACATGTTTGCAATTTATATTTTTATTATAAAAAATAAAACTTTATCAATTTTTATAAAAACAATGTAAAAAAATAAAACATCACATGACAATAATATTGTTGTTAATATGTATGCAGAATAAAGAAGTATATAGAAAAAATGTAATATTTAAAAAAATATATAGTGTATACTATACTAGTATATAGAAAAGTATATAGAAACTAGTATATAGGAAAAAATATTTATGAAAATTTAGTGAGACAACATTATTGTTTGAGCTTGTCAATAATAAAGAAAAACAATAGATGAAATGATAACACATGAAAAATTATAAAAACTGTATATAACAATATAAAACTTTTTTATATTTGTAAACAAAACTAAATAAAATATACACTAAATATAACAGTGTGTTTATATATGTATATATATATATATATATATATATATATATATATATATATATATATATATATATATATATATATATATATATATATATATATATATATATATATATATATATATATATATATATATATATATATAGACACACACACATATTTTTAAGGCAAAATTAAAAACACTATAAGCACTTTTTCAAAAGCAAATGATTCAAAACAGAAAAACTTAAAGGGATTCCTAAGTGCTAAGACAAGTTGTGCTTATATTAAAGAGAATTTTTTGAGACAATCTACAGACTTGATAATTTGTTCAAGCAAGTTTAATTCCAAAAAGTTGTAGCATATGACTTCATTGTAGAACTTCAATAAGAAATCTATAAATTTATTATCTTTATTTTTAATTCATTTGTTTTTTATTTTTATTATCTTAATTTTTAATTCATTTGTACTTTATTTTCTATTTTTTGCATTAAAAATATGAATAACGTATTTCTACAATGACCTCATTTTTATACTAAAACTCTTAAGAACTAAACATGCTTGAATGAATTGCCTGTATATTGCATCAAAAAGAGCATGTGTATTTGAAAGACTTAAAATTCTGACTAAAATTGAAAAGGCAAAATTTTACTAAAACTGCAAATTTACTTTTTCTTGGTATACGTTTATTATTTTGTTTTAATCAAAAAAATTTAGCCCAAACATTTTTTTTATTGTTCTCTTTAATATGAACTTGGAAATTCCTATATCTATTTAATTTAAACAACTGATAAATTGTTTAACTTCAACCGTTCATTATTTATCCCCATTATATGATTGAGTACAAGGTGAGTGTGCTAAGGAAAACTTTCCTCCCCTGCCCAATAGGCTGACCTCAATAATCAATTGAATCTGTTTAAAAATGCTATAAAACATGAAAAAGATATATAAACAAACTTTAATGTCTGTATCAATTGCTTCATGTTTTTTCACAGAGGCTTCAACAGATGGCAAATCATTTCCAAAGTTATCCATTTGCAATAGTTTGCTATTTTCTTTGAGCCAAGTCTCACGAAGCTTTGCTTTTCGTGAAAACCGACTTGCAAGTTGTTCAAGCTGCTGTTGTCGAATAAGTTCTTTTCTCAAAGCAACCTCACAACTGTGTTCTTCTTTTTCAAGTTGTTGCCAAGCTTTATTAATTTCATTTACCATTAAAGATTCTGGGGGATTGTACATTTTTTGGTGATTTAATCGAAGCTTACTTGTAATCTCGAACATTAATACCTCAATATTGCCTTTGTCAACATACCTAAATAATGATGTATACAATGTTTTGCAAAGTATTAAAATATTTTAATTGAACTAATCTATCAATAAAATTATTTTAAACTAAAAAAAAAAAAAAACATTTTAAAAATGCTTTATTTACTAAAATTTTCTGACTTTTAAAAACTTATTTTGCCATAAATGAATTAAAAAATTTACTTTGGTGGCTTTTCTTGTGTTCTATACAAATTAAACTCTGTTAGTTGTTGTTGCACAGCAAGTAATGTGTTTCCGAAAGAATGATTCTGAAGAATAAGAATGCGAGCTTGAATCCATTCCATTAAAGCCTCACTTAAGCACTCGTACTTTTTTATTAAATTTTCATTGTCTACGACTTGTTTGATTACCTTTATATAGAAAAGCGATTTAAGAAATTAATATTGATTAATTGTTTTATAATACAAAAAAAAAAAAAATTTAAAAACAAAAAAAATAATTTCTTAATTTCAAAATTTACATTTTGTATGCGACTGCCAGAAACCTCTACTTGTTTCATTTTAGAGAAATACTGATAGAAAGTCGCAACATAAGTCATTATTGACTTTTCATCAGGGAAGTCAACACAAACATCTAAAAAAAAATTATTATTATTAACTATTATTATCAAGACTTTTTATCCTATTTTTATGTTTTGTAGAGGAAATTTTTATGTTTTGAAATATAACATTACCTGGAGCATCAAGTAGAGGAAAAACACCAAGCTCTCGTTCTGCTGTAGAAAATGCCATATTCAAATTTTTAATAGGTTCTTCTTTAACCAGCTTTTTCATATCAATTAAATCTGGTCTGCAAATTAAATAAATATTTTAAAAAGTCAAAAAATGTAGTTATCATTTTAACCAAAAATAATAATGACATAAATAATACCTGTGCTTGTGAATAATAGCATTGAAAGCAAAACCATCTCTCCAACTTGTTGTAAAATTTGTGACATTTACATTTGGATAACTATAAATAAAATTAGAAAGACATTTCATAATTTTTTTTTTTTAAACTTAAATTTGAAATTTCACAGCTCACTACATTTGGGTGTATCATTTTAACCAAAAAAAAAAGATAAAATACCCCATTAAATTATGCCTTATATAGTTTGTACTAATACTATTTAGGTCATAATTAAACTGTCTTCAGCTTGTCAAAATTGAAATTAAATTTTATTTATCAGTAGTCGCTTGCTTGTATAGACAAATATGTATAAATAAATAGGTGTCAATATGTGATATTTGTATCAATATAAGTGTCAATATGTGATATTTGTGCCTATATATGACCAAAACTAAATATAAAGATTGAAAATAAAAAAATTGAAAATCAAAACAATGTACCCTTGTACTTTTGATTGACACCAAAGAAGAAGAGCATCTTTTGCAGATCTCTGCTCTAAAGAATCTGTTTCAATCATTAGATCTTGAATCTAAATGTAATAAATTAATTTTTAAAGCAGTGTATATTATGCATTTTTTTGACTCATACAATTGCACTCCAAAAAGTATATAAGTATGTATGTATGTATGTATGTATGTATGTATGTATGTATGTATGTATGTATACATATATGTATATATATATATTTATATATATATACACATATATATGTATGTATGTATACATATATATGTGTATATATATATATATATATATACAGGCTTGGTTGGGAAGCGGGTGCGATCGCACTCGATAATTGACCACGGAAATATTATTTTGTTGCGAAAAACTGGCCAGATTTTTTAGTCGTTTTGAGAACATTTCAAAAACAAATAAAAAAGCACAATAAGATTAACTGGACCGATGAGAGACAGTTAAAAAAAGAAAAATAGCTTTTAACGCGAAAAAACTTTAAGCAAAATAAATTTATTAGAGCAATTATTTTTGAAACGTCGCTCTTTTATAATTTTTTTTATAAAATTAAGCGACATTTTAAATATAAAGTAACAACTATAAAGAAACAAATGTTCTTCGATTTATCAAAGAGTATGTATAATTTTTATTTATATACTTATGTCTTATTTCCAGTTGCAGATTGAGGAGGTGGGGTAGGGGTAGTATGGCTATAGCCCCGGGACTCACAATGTCAGAGGAAATAGTCAAGGGAACTATTCGGTGTTTTTTTTAGTCACTTTTACGCTGTGGCGCATAAAAAAGACCGCCAAAATAATGCAGCCCCCGGCCCTGAAAAGTCCAACAAGATTCAACCAGTAAAACTAACGCTAGATGATTTATTTATAAATAAAAAAGTTTTTTCAATAACTGTTTTATGCTTCGCATAGTTTAAAAAGTTTAACACATTTTAAACAATTCTTCTTAGTAAGATGAAAAAATGAAATAATTAAACCATTGAGTTACTGTAGAAATTCAATTAGCTAGATAGAAATTAACTAAAAACGTTAAATTACTTTGTGAAGAGGAAGCGAAACTGCTTTACAATAACGCTAATGATGTTTAGTCAGTGGGCTTTATAATTTGAATTAGTATTTAAAACAGAAAAAAGTAACTTTAGTATAACGAGTTTGTAAGAATGGCTGAAGCAAAAATGATTGAAGTTAGTAAACCAATTTCCAAGAACTTAAAAACTTTTCTTTCTTGGGGGAAAGAATCAGTTATCGGGTATACTGAGAAAAAAATGGATTAGTGGTTAAAATTATTTGTATTAACTTTGATGATTATTAACAATTTCATTGAAAACGCAGTTATTATTAAAAGTATTTTTGTTTACAAAATCTATCGCACAAATTGCTTTAAAAGATTACATTTGAATAAAATAGACATACATAAAATTACATACATCAAAATACATTACATACATAAAAATACATTACATACATAAAAAATACATCCCATATATATATAAAATAAGAATATACTAATAAAATCTATAATATATTTACAAAACGTTGACAAGTTAAAAAACATAAATTTAAAACATTTATTATTGTAAACAAATAAAGCTAGTTTAAAACATTTGTAGATGTGGCTCTAACAATTAAAATAATAGTTTGTTTGATAGTATATTCTTAAAATAATTTATGCTAGAAACCTTACAAAAACATAACAAAATTCAAATAATACAATTTTTTAAAATATTTCAACAGAATACTCAGGACATTCGATTAGTATTTTTTGAATACTCTAGACATTTTGGTTAGTATTTTTTGAACCAATAGAATTAATTGTTCGTAGATTTGGCGGGTTTTTTGTGTTTACGAATAATCTTTTATTTTTCCACACTAAGATGTTTGAGAACATTTAAGTTTATGTATGTTTCCATGTAAGTCCGTAAAACAAAAGAATTTAAAATTTACAATAAAATGAACTTATTATTTTGCGGACAAACAAGGAAACATACATAAACCTAAACGTTCTCAAAACGACTATAAAATCTGGCCAGTTTTTTGCAACTAAATATTATTTCCGTGGTCAGTTATCCCCGCTTCCTGACCAAACCTGTGTATATATATATATATATATATATATATATATATATATATATATATATATATATATATATATATATATATATATTAATTATTCACCTCCTAAAGCCGAGAAAGCCACTACAATCGAGGAGGCTAATTTAGTGGCTACAACCCTCTCTGAACTCTCTCTCTCTCTCTCTCTCTCTCTCTCTCTCTCTCTCTATATATATATATATATATATATATATATATATATATATATATATATATATATATATATATATACATAAATATATATATATGTATATGTATATATATATATATATATATATATATATATATATATATATATATATATATATATATATATATATATATATATATATATATATATATATATATATATATATATATATATATATATATATATATATATAAATACATAAATATATATATATGTATATGTGTATATATATATATATATATATATATATATATATATATATATATATATATATATATATATATATATACACTTACTAAAGCATGTTTTGATAAGCATTTGCTCACTTTTTCAGTTTACCTTAAGCCGTACTGCTTTTTTCGAAAAAGAAGAAAAAAAAAAACGAAGAACGATGAATAAAACAATTGCTGCCCCATCCCAAACCTTCAGTCGATGTAGCAGCACTCCACTGCGAGTCAGGCTATTTGTCAGTTGATGTATGTACTGAAGCCCACAGCAGCAGGCTATTTCAGTATGACGTCAGATTGCTTACTTTAGTACGCAATACTATTTGAATATATATATATATATATATATATATATATATATATATATATATATATATATATATATATATTTATGTATATATTTTTATATATATATTTAAATGTGTATATATAAGCTACGTGGTGGCCTTGTTCTTCAAAGTTCATGTTTCGGAGTAAGATATTTTATGCTGCTGATTTAAGTGATGTCATACTGAAATAGCCTGCTGCTGGGGGCTTTAGTACATACATCAACTGACAAATAGCCCAAGTTGCAGCGAAGTGCTGCTATATTGACTGATGGTTTGGTATACTCAGTGTTTTTGGTTATATTTAATAACTGGCATCCATTTTTTTAACTGCTTGATATTTTTGGAAATTTGATTAAAAACCCAATTTTTTCAGGTTTTTGTGAAAAGTTAACTTTTGTTGACGACTAAAGGTACAGTTACGATTTTTAAATTTTATTATACAAATGGTATAAAAAAAAAACAATATGATAGTGTTTATAACTTATTAGTCTTTTTCTGACCTGTTGTAACTTGTACAAATTTTTGAAAACAAAATTTATTATTAGTTGTAGTTAATTTTAAAGTATGGTTTGTTTAATATTATTTTAATCTTAGAATGTATGTATAACTTTTGATGTTATGCTGATCTCAAACTACATTTTAATAACTTTTGCAGATTGAAGTTGTTATGGATATAAAAATCACTCAAGCCTTACATTTAATCTGGCTGATTGGTAGTACAGCTGAAAAATTCAAAGCTTTAAAGCTTCGCATGTTGAAGTCTTGAAAGTATTTTTTTTTTTACCATGCCAGTAAAAAAATGAGTTAGAAAGACAACATATATAAAACTTCTCACCTCTGCTGCAAATATGGGAGATGGCAAGAATACCAACCAAAGCTCCAAATCACATTGTTGAACATATAAGAAAATTACACATAGAATGGCAGCAACTGAAAAAACTGATAAACCATAAGTGAGCAACTAGCCAACTTATGGTTTATTTAGCAAATCAACAGATATTTCAGGAAAGCTTGGATGACCTGGTTGACATTGCCAATCAAGATGCAATGTTATTAACCAAAAATGAAGAAGACAGACAGATTCTACAAGCGCAATACGAGAAGATTTATAGAGATACAATGGGAGGTGTGGACAGATCTTTCAATATTTCTCTCAAAGAAGAACATGTAATAAAGTCGAATGTGGCTGTATCAAATTATGCAGCAAAGTCCACAGAACAACCAATGAGAGTGTTGATTTTTATGTTGAAGAAGAAGTCAAAGACGATAGAAGTTCTATTGAAAGCGATTCTGCAGCTGGTATTAGGGATGGCAAAAATCCTGGAAATTTTCACTCCAGGGATTTCGGGATTAAGATATTTATCCCTGGGAAATCCCGGGATTTAATAGAAAAAAACGCAATTGAATACTTACTCATCAAACACTTAAAAATGATTAGTTTAATAATAATATAACTAAAATATTTAATACATTAATGAACCTAAAATTAAGTTAAAAACATGTTTTAACTTAATTTTGTTATATTAAAACTTATCTAAGACTAAGTCTTTAGCACAAGCAGAATGTTCTTTATGTGAACTCACTTTTTTTTTTTAAATAAATTTTAACATAATATTGATTTTATTCATATTATTCTAATTAAAATTGTTACCAAAACAAACAAAAAATTAATGTTGCATTTCAAACAATTAAATTTGTTTGCGGTGAAACCTTGAATTTTTTTTCCAAATAAATAATAGGTTTTATAGACAAATTTGTTTTTAAATGCAACAAAATGAACATTTCAGCAAATAATTTTTAAAATGTTTTAACCACAAATCAGTAAGTTAACTTTAGTGCTATAAATAAAATAAAAAAATTAGAGATTTAGTTTATCATTTATTTCCAACAAAATGAACTAAATAATATTTAATATTATTAAATAATAATATTTATATTATGATAAATTTTATTATAGTAATATACCATAAACTGGGGTTGAATTTGGTCCTGCAGGTGACTTTGGCCCAAGCAAATTTTTTTGTTTTAAAATGGTTTTATATTTAGTACCATAAAGTATGCCAGTTAAATTTTTGTAACAATTTGTGGCAAATTAGTTAATTATTCATTCTAACTTATTTAAAACTTATAAAGCATTTTAAAATTATTATAAATAACGCTTTGGTATGAGCACCAAAAAAAGTTGTGGGAACCTTTACATCCATAGCAGTACAGTTTTTTTAGCATTAGCAGTATGTTGTACATGTATTTCTTTGCACAATATATATATGCACTAAATTAACTTTAAACTATCAGAGTTTGATTCTATCTTGTTTTGGAAGCTTAAATGTTTATATCTTTACAAGGGCTCAAAACAAATAAGGTGAGTCTGCCCCACTAAAATGGGTGACTTTGACCCAGGCTAACTTTACCAAGTGTGTTAAAAAAAAAAGATTTTGTTTTTTAAGTTACATAGGTGCTCCAAGAAGTCTTTACTGTCTTATCATATCATACTGTCTTAAAATGGATAATTAATCAAAGTCAAGCAACTTCAAAATACAAAATATCCTGATCAATATTAAAGATAAGATTAAACACACACACATCTCAAAAAGCACAATGGCTAGCCATTATTTGCATATACAGGAAAAAATATTTTAATACTTAATAGCAAAAAATTAATCTGAGTTCAGCTTTCCTTCATTTTTATCATTTATATTCTGTTCAATCATTTATATTCTTTAATCATTTATATTCTGTTATATAATAAAACACCTAAAAGGTATCCTGAAGTCTGTCTCCATTTTGTGTTCCATCAAACAATCTTAAATTAACTTGATGTTGCGTTCTACACAGTCATTTATAACTGCAGTTGTTGTAAGAGTTCTTACACACATTGAAAAGTACATAAAAACTGGGAAAACTTAGAGATCTCTAATATCAAGAATGGTAGGATAAAAAAAAGTAGAACTGTTCACTGAGAAGGTCTTTTAACTTTGATGTAAGAACAATTTTATTCTGAGTTTCAGGCTTCTTTTAATCCTGATCTCTCAATTCCAAGATATCACAAGAAAGCAGCTTGTTCAACATGTTAGTCATAACTTTAGTTTTAAGTTCTTTATCAGCAAAAGCAAAAACTACATCTTGTGGGGACAGATACCAAGTATGATGCATGAGGCTCTGGTAAAAAATCCTTATTATAGTTGCAAATTCTTTAAAATAGTCTTCTGTTTGTTGCTGAAAAACAATATAGAAGGCTATTAGATCATTTGAGGATAATTAAAAAGCATTTAAGATTCTCAGAAAGAAGAATCCATAAAAAAATAGATTGTAATTGGTTGCAGTCTTCAGATGACCTAATAAGTTTTTCTGTCACAGAATCAAATGATACATTTGAGTAATCTGAATAACCAGGAAGTAGATACAGCCATTAATCTTGCTTAATGATGAACTTCAGGCTTTTTAAATGAGAAGTTTGATAACTCTACTCCTATAAAAAATGCTCACAAAGATACCTGTAATCCCCTCTCAGGAACTTATGAAGAGCTGTAATACAAAAACTTTTAGTTTTTGAGGCAAGTTTGAACAGTAATAAACTGGGCCTAAAAGCAACTTGAGACAAATCAAACTTTACAATTCTCTTAAGTATGTTTAGACTTTAGCAAAGATACACTAATGGTTAATCTATCCCCATTTGTTGAGATATTTCTTTTCTCTTATTGTATTGTTTCAAAATCTTTGCATCAAAATGTACCAGTATTTTCAAACAACTTATTTTATTTAAATTTTCTTCTCTAATTATGTGCCTCAGAATCTACAACATGTGTTTTCCTATTTCGAGTAATTCTGTAATAAAATACTAAACAAACTATTGTATAATCTGACATTATAACATATGAATTATTAGTGAAAAAATAATGAAACTGATAAATAAGTTTTATATACAAGTTCAAACCTGGGTTTTCTTCTAAAACCCAGGTTTGGACTTGTATATAAAACTTATTTATAGACTTGTTCAAAACTTATATACTTGTATATAACTTTTCTTGATTGAAAACAACTTAATTCAAAAATTATCTCAAATATTGACTCAAGTTTAATTCATGCATCATTTATTTTTATTGTTCATCATTAATATTTATTGTTAAGCATGCTTTTATCGAAACATAAATTAAAGTTGTCTTGTTAAAATCAGGTTTATTTCTACATTAATTTATTAGAAAAAAAGTAAATTCACCTAAATAACCTTCTGTTTGAGCTAAAGACTTACGTTTTGTTTGTTTGTTTGTATTATGGACAAAATGATGCCAAACCCGCATATATTTAAATTTAATGCATGATGAATTTTTGAGATATCTAAACGTATAAATGTGTGTATGGTAACTGGTTTTAGGTAGAAAATGTCACTTAGGCTACACTATATTAGAAGAATACCAATTTTTAGTTGAATGATAGACTTCACTGTTTTCTAATATTGTGTGGCCCAAATTTTTTATAAGCTATAGTATAGAATATTAGAGTAATTTTAAAAACAATTTTTTTTGGAAATATAAAAAGCAATGCTCGAAACGAGAAAAATTCCTTCTTTATAGTATAATCTCATTAAAGGCTTTTACAAGTAGAGTGTGGATGTTTATTCAACTGAACTGATTATGGAATGATGACAAAAAAAAAAACTAAAATACTTTTTTTTTCATTAACACTAATAATACTTATTTTTTATGTTTTATTTGTCAAGCCAACAATTAGTTTTTTTTTTTTTTTTTTTTTTTGCAAAGGAAAAAATGAGGTTAATTTAGTGCTTCATTTTCAAAACTTTGTTTTATTAAATTTAACTATTTTGACATTTATTTTATTTTATTATTCCTGAAATGTAACAAACAAAAAATGAATGATAGTATTGAATGATCTTCACTAAAAAAAGTATCAAATAATTAAGAAATAAATTTATATGATAATCAAAAAACATATCTGACTTTTTAGGCATGAGAAATAACACCAGAGAACCTGTTAACAATTACTTACTAACTTTTACCAGTTCTCAGACAAAGTGTTACAAGATGCAGCAATCTTAGCAATCTTTAAAAAAGACACTATTAAAAGAACAAGAGTACAAAATAATGTCAGGATAAAGTTCAAAAGTAAGAACCATCAAATATTTTTTAAATGTGGATGGAATTAAGTTACAAGTTTGTCAAACCTTATTTTGTTCTGCATTGTGTAAGTGCATCGTTAATTATACTACTTTTTGTCTAATAAATACTCAGAACAGCATGTACTTAAGTCACATGGAAATATTTTGTTTTTATTATTTCCCAGACTTCTTTTTCAACTAATATATTTTTTCTGACTTAAAGAATAATAATAACTAATTTATATGAGTAATTACTTTTTATCATTATTCTTGTTTAATTTAAACTTGAAAAAAATTAATTTTCATAAACCAGACTTGAAAAAAAAAAAACTTTCATAAATGAGATATATGCAAAACCAAATATATGCAAACACTTAATTTGAAATACTTAATAGCTCTCTAACATAGAGCTTTATAAAATATTTCTTCTCGAAGAAAAAGTAATAATTTCTTCTCAACAAGTAACAATTTCACTATGGTGTATTACATTTAGAAATGTTTGAACTCGCTATAAATTCTACAAAATTCTCCTACTGTTCAAATTAAAAAATATATTTTTAAGTTTTATTTAAAAATATATATGTTCATACTTTTTACTGTTTGTAAAATTATACCTGTCTAATTAAGCCAGTAATTTATAAATTTTAAATTTTATTTTTTTGACTTTTTATTTTATGGCTTATGCCAATAAAACTTATATCAGTCATAAAGCTTAAAAGTTCTATAAAAAATCTTTTTTTTTCCTACATTTTCTTAATAATACTGTTAAGTTCATTATAGAAATAAAATATTAACCTGAAATCTTAATATGATTGTCCAGATCAACCCTAATGTAATTTTTGGATTTCCATCAACGATATCATGGTTTCCGATATTAGTGAGCTGAACCTATGGTTAAAAAATACATCATGATCATCATTATGATCATCATCACTATCACAATCATCATCATCACTAACATCATAATCATCATTATTACTTCCTTCTTCTTTAAAAAAGTTAAAGCATGCTCCACATTCTCAAGGAAGTGAATCCTCATTCGACCTTTGCTTGGACGTGGCTTAAATAAGAAAAAAATAATAAATTATTCTATAAAAAAAAGAGAAAACCATTTTAAAAAATTATATAAAAACTTTACTAATTTAGTTGCTGAAAGTATTTCTAATAACAGTATAAGTTGGCGACCATCTTGAAAATCGTGATATAAGTCATTAATGTGAGCCTCAACTTTTTGCAAATGAGAATTGACCCATTTTGTAAAAGTCTTTTTTTGGACATTTTCACGTTCACCTGCAATATTATAAATGGTTATTTTTAAGATGCCAATTTTAAGTGGCATTTTGATAAATATTTATACTTAACATGTAACTATTATTACATTTACTAATAAATGAACTTATATTAAATTTAAGCTCATTAATTAGATTATTACAATACTTAGTATATTGCATTTAATTTTTGATAATGGATATTTTTTACTTTACAACTTAGCATACTTTTAACAAATACACAGTGTTAAATATATACATAGAGATACCAGTTTGTATGAATGGTACATGGATCATTCATGCCAAGAGGAGCAAGGTTCAAGAAGGTGGGTGGGTTGACTTATATCAATAAGAAAAACAGTTCCTGAAAATTTCTTGGTTCATGAGATACGGTCATTTAAAATTTCCAAAAATAAAAACTTTAGTAGCAAAAACATGTTTAAATTATACTTCGAAGCTCTATATTTTAAAAACAAAATTTCAGAAAACCTTTTAGTTTTTTTATTACGTGTAACTCTAAACTTACTATAGTAAAACATTGATCATTTGCAAATATAATACCCTATTCACACTAACAAAACCAAGTTTTAATAACACTCGGTTTTAAAACGTTGTTTAGTTTAAACTTATTTTAAAAATATTCCATATCACACTAGAATAAATCTGATTTATTTTTACGCAACCGAATATAACTTAAATTTCGTAACTCTATTAAAAATTCTAGTAAAAACTATTCTAGATAATATTTCTAGTCACGTCAACTTTTGAGTATTTTTTAAAAACATCAATAAAATGGAAAATTTACGAAATGAAGAATTATTGAAAACTTTCTCATATAAAGTTAATTTGCTAAAGTATTATAGAAGACGATGCCAGCGAAGTAATTTTCATTTGCAATTATTAAATCAAATTATCTTCAGCTATATCACAAGACCTCGTTTAGTTTGGAAAAAATCAAGATCTCAAAACTTTTATTTTGATAATATGAATAAGTATTAGACAGAATCTGACTGGGTTACAAATATAAGAATGTCAAAAGAAGCTTTTATATACTTATGTTCAGAATAAGCAATATTTATAAAAACTAAAGACACTAGTTTTAGAAAGACTGTTTCAGTTGAACAGAAAGTTGCAATAACCTTGTATTTTTTCTCTGGATTTTCTGACATTCGAATAATAAGCAACCTTTTTGTCTGGGTCGTTCAGCAGTTTGTCAATTAATTCACTTGGTAACAAATGCAATTGTTGATAACTTGCTAAAAATATATATATCTACCTCAAGAGGTAAAAGAAATTATAAAACAATTTGAAGATATGTCAAGTTTTCCTTTTGTTGTGGGTGCAGTTTATGGATGTCATATAAGAATAAAAGCACTGAAAAAGAATCCAGAAGATTACATTAATCGAAAAGATTATCATTCAATTATTCTTCAAGGTTTTGTTGACAGCAGATATTTTTTCCTAGACATATTTGTTGGTTGGACAGGCAAGTCTCACGACTCTCGTGTGTTTAAAAACTCTCCTTTATACTTAAAATGCCAGCAAAAAAGTTTCCTACTAAGTAATTTCTCAAGAAGCATTGCAGGAAAAGAAATATCTCCTTTAATTTTAGGGGATTCTGCATACTCTTTGAAAGAATGACTAATGAAACCTTATTTAGATTGCGGGAATCTTTCAAGGGAAGAAAAAAGTTTTAACTTTTCTCTGAGTAGATCTCGTGTAGTAGTGGAGAATGCTTTTGGTAGGCTTAAAAGAAGATTCCAATGCATTTCCAAACGCATTGACACATCTGTTGAAAATACTGTTAAAATAGTAAGTGCATGCTGCATTTTTCATAATTTTTGAAAATTCAGCAATCAAAGTTTCTCTGAAGATTGATTGGATGGTATTGATGTTAACATGGTTAAAATAAGTATTGGGAGAAATGATTCTGTTCAAATTGAAGCAAAAGAAATTCGGTCAGCAATAAAACAACATATTTCAAGTTCTATAAACCTTTTTAATAATAATTGAAATGCACAATTTTTCATAAAATAAGGATCTCTTTATTCAAAAAAGGTATTACAAGGTAATAGGAATCTAAATAAATATAAAACCTTTCTCACTATGTTAAAATATCATTGTAAAAACAAATACAAACTTAATTTTAAAAACATAAACCTTTGATAGTCTTAGAAGAGCTAGACAGCAATGTCAATAGACAGCAATGTATATTTGAAATGTGTACAATTTATTTGTAAAAGATGCCAAAATATACCTTTCAGTATACATAGATTCCTTCTCCCAAAAAAAAAAAAAAAATTTGCACAAATTTTTTTTTTTTTTTTGGGAGAACACTGAAAAGAAAACACACTCTAGTCTTTAATAAACAGGGTATGTGGAAAAAAGATAGTTTATCATTTTCAAAAAAAAACAAAAATATAAAAAAATAACTTTTTCAAGAGTTTCTACTTGTTTCTACTATTATATATATATAAATATATATATATATATATATATATATATACAAATAGTATTGAGTACTAAGGTAAACAATCTGACGTCATGCTGAAATAGCCTGCTGTTGGGGGCTTCAGTACATACATCGACTGACAAATAGCCTGACTCGCAATATATATATATATATATATATATATATATATATATATATATATATATATATATATATATATATATATATATATATATATGTATATATATATATATATAACTATACGTTATATATACATACATACATATACATATACATATATATATATATATATATATATATATATATATATATATATATATATATATATATATATATATATATATATATTCATATATATATATATATATATATATATATATATATACAAATAGTATTGCATTCTAAGGTAAGCAATCTGACGTCATACTAAAATAGCCTGCTGCTGGGGGCTTCAGTACATACATTGACTGACAAATAGTCTGACTCGCAGTGGAGTGCTGCTACATCGACTGAGGGTTTGGGATGGGACAGCAATCGTTTAATTCATCATTCTTTTTCTTCTTTTTCTAAAAAGCCATATGGGTTAAGGTAAGCAAAAAAAGTGAGCAAATGATTATAAAAATACGCTTTAGTAAGTGTATATGTATATATATATATATATATATATATATATATATATAAATGTTAAATGTTTACATTTTTTTGATTTAAATGTATATATATAATATATATAAATATATTATTCTCAATTTTTCATTACAACTTTTTTTACATGGAGATTTAAAACAATTTCTCTGCTTCCAAGCAACAAAAGTTTTTAATTAGACAACCTCATGATGTTGTTTTATTTAGCTACGGTTTTTCAAACTCATTTATTTGAAACAAGGATTTAAAACTGGTTTTATTTTTGGTGTGAATGGGGTATAAAAAGTTGGTTTTTAATGGATAAATATACAAAATTAGAAAAATGAAAAGACATTTTTTTAGTTTCTATGTATGATAGGCTTCCTAAATTTAAGAAATTTGCTGATAAGATACAACTCAGTAAGAAATTATAGACACTTAAAAATAACTCTGATTAAATCATAAAAAATTAAGCCTTCAGTTCAAACTACCTAAAACCTAGGATCAACACTGATTTTAATAATAAACTTTTTTTTCTACTAATTTAATAGACTTTATCACAGTATTATTTAATGAAAAAAAAAAGGGTGTTCTTGGGGCTGTTACAAAGTCAGAACAATGAAGTTGGTACAAAATAGTATTTTGTAATCAGTACTAGAAATAAGCCTTAAATTAGGACTGAATTAAACTCTAGGTCCTGTCCATTTACTTTATAACACTGACATTTTCGATCAGAACTTGAAAGAGAATTTTTATTAAATATTTCATCCTAAACAGTGTCCGGTTTTATGTCTGATGCATGAAGTGTCTTTATGCACACAAAAAAAAAAAACATTTAAAAGCTATGACATAAAAGACAGGCTAATGGGTGGATCTTTATTTTATTTATAATCAATGTTGCATTGGAAAAACATTATACAAAGATAGTCATGAAGAAAAATTTACCAAAATCAAGAAAATAAAAGCAAGAAAGTTTTGAGGATTTAACAGAAAAAGATCAAGAACTTGCACTAATGTAAAGTAATTTGTTATTACCATGGAAATGTCTACTTGAATAGATTTGAAACTTTGATTAATAAAAGTATTTGTTGTGATCTATTTAACATAAACACAATATTAAATATTTAAGTATTTAAAAATAAACTGAATTCATCAATTATTTAAAAGATAAAAACTTCTTTAATGTTTTATCATTTTGTTGCTTTTTAGTTAACTCTTTTTTTTTTACTCTGTCAGAGAAATCAGTATGTTGCAAAGGATGTTGCAGAGTAATCAGTATGTTGCAAAGAATGTTGCAGAGTAATCAGTATGTTGCAAAGGATGTTGCAGAGTAATCAGTATGTTGCAAAGGATGTTGCAGAGTAATCAGTATGTTGCAAAGGATGTTGCAGAGTAATCAGTATGTTGCAAAGTAATCAGTATGGTTGATCTAAAACTTGATCATGAGCTTTGTACAGAATGTCAAAAAATGTTCTGTATAAAAAAAAAGAAAAAAAAAAAAGAAGATTATGAAATTGATTCACGTAAAGATAAAGATAAAGAGATTTTAATAAGACATGCATTTCAAAAAAAAAACTTTAATTCAAGCATGAATAGCCTTGGTTGTTCACCTAAAACTATTAACTCATATAGACAGGGTCAGCTATGTAAAAAAAAAAGTGAATCAAATCCATACTGCAACCAAAGAGAAAATAGCAACTGTTTTAGGAGTTTCTCTGAATTTAATTAATGATGAACCAAAGACAAGAGTTGTGTTGCAAAAGTAAAAAAGACTTGGGCTCACTAATGGAATTAATTAAAGCAATTTAATCTTTAAAAGTATATATAAAAACATATTTATATAGGAACATAGCATATATATATATATATATATATATATATATATATATATATATATATATATATATATATATATATATATATATATATATATATATATATATATATATATATATATATATATATATATATATATATATATGTATATATATATATATTTACATATATATAATGGAAATTCAAGTACATCTTTTCATTGATCTTGTAACTTACTTACTTTGTAACTTCTTCATGAGTGTCCACTTTTTTTTAGCTGAAATCACTGTAATAAAATCTATTAATACAGTAGAAAAAAGTTTATTATTAAAATGAGTGTTGATCCTAAATTACAGTTGGTTTGAAGGTATAATTTTTCAAGTTTTAGCTAGAGTCATTTTCAGGAATCTATAATTTCTTACTGAATTGTATCTTTTCATCAATTTCTAAAAATTAGGAAGCCAACCAGTCTTAATTTTTTAAATTCTTTATATATTTTGACTCATCAAAAATTCATTTTTTATATTGGCAAATGATTTTTTAGGGTTTAGCCATTAATCATATATGAATAAAAAGTGTCATTAATAAATATCTTACATGCAAAACAAAAAAATAACAATAAAATAAAATGTAACAAAAAATTCAATGTTTAGTAAGTTTAGAGTTTTAAATTGTATATAATTAAAAAAAAACTAAAAGGTTTTCTGAAATTTTATTTTTACATTTTGCTTTTAAGTATGAATAAAATATATTTTTGCTACTGAAGTTTTTATTTTTGTATAAATTAGAAATTTTAAATAACCATATCTCATGAACCACAAAAGGTTTTATGCTGAAATTTTCAGAAGCTGACACTCTGATTGAAATAAACCAACCCATAAAGTTTTATCAAAATCTGAGATCCATGTTGATATTCTAAAATTTAGGTCTTTTGGCATGGAATGACCCACATTGAGATAGAATTGTTTGAAATAATATATAGAACTATCAAAAAGACATGAATAAATACAAAGGTTATCAGAGTATGCTATTTAATGGTTTACATTCTTATAGTTCTTATTACATTTGACATTATGATTGGATCCATATAGTCTATGTCTAGATAATCATTGAAACAAAATTTAATGACTTTAAGTTTACCTCGAAGGGTAGATATTTTGGATTTCTCAAAAAGTAAAGCAGAAGATTGATTATCCATCCATATATCACAACCTTTCTCCAAAAAAAGATCATCACGATAAATATTAGCCATAACTTCCCCCATTTTTAGGAATCTAAAATAACATAACTTGTTACACATGGTAAATTTATAATTTGTTTGCATACATATAAATGCTAACATACATATATGTCTTATATTAAAGTAAATCAGTAATTGTATAATAATACAATAATAACTGACCTGATTGCAAATAAATGCAATAATAATAAATAAACAATTTAAGAAAGCATCCAATCAGTTTTATGTCATATTTTGGATAACAAATTATTTTTTAAAAAATGTCTACATGTTTGTTTAATTAATTTCATACTTTTTCAAAATCTCTGTTAAGTTTTTGAAATAAGATGGGCAATAGACAAAGTAAGAAAACTGTTTTTAATAACAGTATTGCTACTAATAACAGTAAGCATCAAGAAAATACCCAATTAAGTAAATACCTAAGTAAATAAGAACCAATCAAGTACTAAATTTATTTACAAAAAAGAAAAAAAACAACAACAAAATCTCTTTAACAAAATCATATGCAATATAAATATAGCAATAATCAGAATTAATGTTTTTAAATATTATTTTATGTGAAGTGTTAAAATTTTACACACACAAAATTGAAAAAAAAAAAAAATTAATTATTTTTTTAAAAGTTAAAAAGCTACATGTGCAATGTTTAAACTATTTTACAAGTGAATTAAGTTTCATAATGAAAATAAACATCCTATTTTTTGTCTTTCAATATAAAATGTTTATGTTTTAAATTCCATAGTTTCTAAACTCAATATCCTATGAAAGCAGATGTCAAAATAAACACAGAAAACTCTCTACAATAGAGATTACCTCTGCTGATAGGCTATAATAAAAAAACAGCTAAATTTAAATTTTTATTTTAGCAAATTTGAAACTTTAAAATTAAACAAATAAAAAAGTAGATAAAAAAATATTGACAAAAAAATTATATAAAAATGATAGATATAAACAAAACCAAAGTATTAAAAATTAAAACACTTTATCTAAACTTTTTCATTCTGAAAACTTTTTGTTTTCATTCTGAAAAAAACATTTTCTATAAAAACAACTTATTAGCAACTTCTAAACATAAGAAATAATCTTTTATAAATAATAATATAGCATATTTTTATTTTTCCCCTAAATTAGAATAAAAAATAAAATAGATATGTAATATGGTTTATAATATCAAAAACAACTTTATCATTTGTAGTAACACATAATCTGGTAATAATAAAAATATAGATGAGATAAAAAAAAAAATAAGAAAGAATTAATTTAAAAGAATACTAAAAAATAAACTTAATAAAAAATTGAAAATGGAATAACAATAGTTTTTTTTAATCTCTGCATATTAAAGTTGTTGTTGTTATTAAGTTAATCTCTGCATATCAAGGTTGTTGTTGTTAAAGAAGTTCACTGTGTTGTTTAATATTCAGGGGTTTGGTAGTTCACACAAGATTTTTTTTTTTCTAGTTGAACTTTTGAGCATTCTAGTTTTACTTAAAAATAGTTTGTTTTTGTTATTATAACATCCTGCTCATTTAATATGTAAATCATCTTGGTATGATGTTATATATGTATTATATTTCTTTTTTTGCATTGACACCAATAAAACTATAAGCTCCAGCAATTACAAATGCAAAAATCTAGTTCTGTATTTACCCTGATAATTAAGCTGATTTTTTTTAGCTGCAATCTCAAACTCGCATAATTGACTTTTTAGGGATGTGTACTAATGAACAAATTTATCAAAATGATTCAACTTTATTAAAATATCACAAGAGCAGATTTAAGAGACTTTAATTTACTGTTTATGGTAACAAAAATGCAACTTAACAGACTGGAATGATTTTTATTCAATAAATTAAAAAAAAAATTTGAAGGTTTCAAACCTTTTCCAGTCATCTAAATTAGTTTTTTTTTTAAAAACATAAAGTTTGAAAATTTACCTTTTATAACCAAAATTTAAGATGATAGAACAAGAATGTATTCAGTGCTTTCAAAAAGTATTAGTGCACTTGTAATTTTTTTTATTATAGACAACTTCAAATCAATATAAATTGTAAAGTAATTTTAATTTTGAACTAGTTTTTTTTTTTAAATGAGAGGTAAAACCAATTAAATTTAATTATAAAATGTTTGTCAACCTGCTTTTTTTTTTTATAAGTTAATTAGAATTTTAATGACTACTCAGAAAAATGTCTGAAATTAGGCATGCAAAAGTATTAGCACACTCATTTAAAATGTATTAACATACTTGTTTAATTCCTTTGAGAAAAATTTTTTTGGCTAATTTTTGTTAACTACTCTCTGCTGATTAATAATAGTCAATAAAAAATTTAAGAACCATAAATTAAAGTGTCAGAAATATCATTTGAAATACATTTAGTTAAACCTTTAAAATTGTGCTAACAAAAATATGGGTTTAAAGAGTATATCGATTGAAACAAAGTGGAAAGTTGTTGGCCTGCACAAAAGTGGTCTCAGCAATCAAGAAATCGGACGTCAACTTGAAATCAGTGAATGCAGCGTTAGAACAACGCTCAAAAACTATAATGAGTTTGAAACAGTCAAAGACAAAAGTCACTCTGGTCGTCCCAAAAAAATGTCAGAAAAGGACGAAAATAAAGCAATTATGCTGGCTAGATGCAACTGAAACATGAGCATAGCCAAAAGGCACGATTGGCATTTGGGGCTGCATTGCTAGATCTAGCAATGGCCTGGTGCATCTTTAAACTGATCGCCTTAATCAACATCGATATAGAGAGATATAAGAAGATTATTTAAAGCCATCAATGGACATTTTCCAAGCTGACACCACCTGACAATTTTAACAAGATAACGCTCATTGCCACACAGCATGCTCAATTAAGTAATACGTCAAAGAAAAGCGGTTGAATACAATGCCTTGGCCTGCTTGCTTGTCTGATTTAAATCCTATTGAGAATCTTTAGAGTTGGATGGGCTACAAATTACAAAAAAGCAAGCCCACTAATTTTGTGGAGCTCAAAACGCAAATAAAAGAATTGTGGAATGCCATGCCACAAGAACTAATCACAAAACTTTTATATTCTATGCTGCATAGAATTTTGGCATGCCTTAAAAACAAAGGGGGTCACATAAAATATTAAACTTTCTTAGAATCTATGAAAAACTGTAAGTGGGCTAATACTTTTACACACTTTTTTAATATTGTTTTTTATCACTCTTATTGTATTCTAATTAAATTCAAGATAATAATAAAGAAATACTTTTATATATTTAACAATTAGTAAATCTGCATTATTTTATAAGTTAAAAAAAAATGATCAATTAGCCTTTTATTGTTTTTGAATTACACTCATTTGAAGTTCATTGAGGTAAAAAAAATATGAGTGCTCTAATACTCTCTGGAAGCACTGTATATCGATTTAAAGTTGTATGGGTTTATATTTTCAAATTTATAATAATTAATTAATTCATCGGTATCAGCATCGGTATCAGCCTTTTCACATCCATTGGCATCGGTCTCGGCATCGGCCAAAAAAGTGATATCTGTACATCACTAATATATATATATATATATATATATATATATATATATATATATATATATATATATATATATATATATATATATATACATATATATACATATATATATATATATATATATATATATATATATATATATATATATATATATATATATATATATATATATATATATATATATATATATATATATATATATATATATATATATATATATATATATATATATATATATATTGTAATCGTCATAATAGCATAAAATAAGTAATTATTTTTAAAAATAACACAATGTTTTTTATTCTTGACATGTTTTGTAAAATTTATTTACATTTTCAAAAGATTATTTTACTATAATAAAGCTCTGAAATAAATATTAAAAAATAGTCTTTACAGAGAAATAATAACGAACAAAAATTAAACATAATAAACCAAAATATTTCTTACAAAATAACTCGGTATATAACCAATCAAAATAACCAACTGTCAAACAGATAAATTTATAACATATATATATATATATATATATATATATATATATATATATATATATATATATATATATATATATATATATATATATATATATATATATATATATATATATATACATACAAATATATCAGCATCAGGTCGGCAAAAACTTTGATACAAAGGTCTAACCATAAACATAGAAACAGCATTGATGAATGCCCACCCTAATTCTGAGGGTTGTAATATATATATATATATATATATATATATATATATATATATATATATATATATATATATATATATATATATATATATATATATATATATATATATATATATATATATATATATATTAGTGATGTACAGATATCACTTTTTTGGCACTGTTAGACATTAAACTACTTCAGCTTCCATTGCTCATAGTCATATCTTGATCAAACTCTTCTACGGCTTGTGGTCTTGACAAAATTCCTGTCACAGTTGTACAAAATTGCTCTTTAGGACTCAATTTTCTCTAAACTATTTATTAAGTACTTGACTGATTCTTGTTTTCCTGCCTACTGGAAAATGACATCTGTTGTTCTATTTTTTTTAAAATCTGGTAAACGTACTGACCCCTCCAAATATTGTCTAATCAGTCTTCTTTCTGTTATTAGCAAGGTCTTTGAGTCTTTGATAAACATATTTCTCACATTCCAACTTTAGTCAAATAACTTGCTGTCAGACAACCAATACGTGTTTCAATCCTCTTGCTCTACGGCTGACTTGCTAATTGCTGTGACTTAATGATTTTATCATGCATTAGATGGAGGCTTAGACGCTATTGCTCTAGACATATCTTAGGCTTTCAACAAAGTTTGACATGTTGGTCTTCTCCATTAGCTTGTTTCATATGGTTTATCTGGGAGATTTTTGAGATAATTAAATAGTTTTTTTTCTAACCGCCTTAAAAAGTCATCCTTGAAGGTCAATACTCTTCTTTATTTCCAGTAACTTCTTGGGTACCTCAAGGTTTTATCCTTGGTCCTGTTTTATGACTTATCTACATTAATGATTTTCCTGACAACCTCACATCTAAAGTAGGTCTTTTTTCTGATGACTCAACTTAATACTAATATCTTGACAAAGATTCTTCTCTTTTTTGCTTAAAACAGACAGCCTATCTTGTATCTGATCTTACTTCTGTAACTGATTGGGGCTTACAGTGGCTTGTAAACTCAAATTCCAATAAAACTCAGTTATTTACCTCAAATAACTATTGCAGTACTGTTGACACTCCTATTTTAATGACTGGCAACCCTCTCACTGATTCCTCTTCTTTACATCTTCTTGAATTATCATTTACTACAGATCTTTCATGGAAATCATATATACAATGGATTTCTAAATTAGCATATACTAAGCTTGCTTTTCTTTATCGTGCTCATCTTTTTCTCTTTCCTGATTCCATTCTCTACCTCTTCAACTTTCTTATTCGTCCCTGTATGAAATAAAATTGTCATATTTGGGCTCGTTTTTCTAATGATGCTTTTTCTCTTCAAGATAAGGCCCAAAAACGCATTGTAAACAGAGTTGAACAAAGCCTATCTGCTAAGCTTTAGCCTCTTTTCCATTATCATAAAGATGCATCTCCTTTTCTTTTTTATAAATACTATAATGGTTGCTGCTCAAAGGAGCTTTTATCTCTAGCAGAGGTGTGGAGTCGTAAAAAAAAAGTAACGACTCCGACTCCAGTTGTTGAAATTTTTTGAGTACAACTCCGACTCCGACTCTAACTCTGACTCCAAATCAAAATTTTTGAAAAATTCTTATAATATATTGTGCGATAAGTTGAAATTTTTTTTGAGGTTTAGTATGAACATAAGGTTAATTGAATGTTTTGTACATACACGTGCAATACCAAGAAATATTACTGTCGGAGTTGCAATATTTTTTAGTGACTCCGCCTCCGCTAAAATTGTCGCAACTCCGCAACTCCGACTCCACAGCCTTGATCTCTAGTTCCATCAATTAAAACACATTCTTGCTTGACTTGTCATTTATCAAAGTCTCATTCTTTTACTGTATCTGTCTCTTTATGCTCCAAAAACATTTATTTGTCTAACTTATTTCCCAGCACTTCAATGCTTAGGAACTCTGTTCTATCTTCATGTTTTCCTGACTCATACAACCTTCAACTTTTCAAGTCTTCTGTTAACCGTTTCCTTACTCTATATCTCTACTCTTTTTTTCTAGCAACTCCCAACTTGATAGTGGTTGCTTGCAGCATTGTTGGGAGTAAAAAAGAAATTTAAAAAAACATATAGATAACAATGCCTAAATTGGTTACTTTTAAAGCTTTTGTCTTTAAACAAAAGTCAAAATAAAAATTTATCCAAAAAATTCTAACTAATGCATAAAGTTTAGTTCATTTATTATTTAACTGTTATAATAATGCAGGATAAAAATATTAAAATGCCATCAATTGGAAAATCGTTAAAAGTGGCTGATGCCGATACTGATTCCGATTGTGCAAAAAATGGCCAATAAGGCTGATGCTCATGCCGAATAATCGTTACATCACTAATATATTTGTATATCTCGTTGAGGTTGGACAAAGGTTTTATCATATATTTGTTGACATAAAACAAAAAAACAAAAAAAAAAAACAAGACCAGTATTTCTTTATTTTTTAATAAACAGATTGCCTGCCCTAGTCAAAACTTTCAGTTAATGTAGCAGCACCCCTTGTTCTACTATTTGCATGTTCTACTTATTTCAATCGGAAAGCTCTCTCTGTTTTTCAACAGAACTTTCTGGTACACTATCATTTTATAATGTAGACAAATGAAAATTAACTTTGTTCAAGTTAATATGCTATGTCTGTATGTATACTTTAAACAATGAAATAAATGAGCCAAACATGCTCTAAATAAACATGTGCTAATGCATCAAAAATTGTTTTTATAGAAACGGACAAAAATTTTTGATAGATTTTTTTTTTTTACGCTTTTACAGCAAATATTGTTTCTATCTCGAAAAAAATGCTGATTTTCAGCTACATTTTGTCAGAATGAGGGGGTACTGATGCCCAAATTTTTTTCCCAGAATAGGGCCTGAATAGGTACCCTGTCATTTATATATGTTTGCTGGGTCCTGGGTCATTTCAAATTATCAGGTACCTGGTACACCATGGGGGTTTTCATGCTACCAACACCTCTTTTTCTGTTTCTGCGTTGCCAGGCACCTTAAAAACTACCAAGTACCTTTAAAATTACAAGGCACAGCCAAAAATTACCAGGTAAACCAGCACACCTAAAAGAATTGCCGGGTACCCAGCACATCTCTACATAATTATAATACAAAGTTCTAGTATAATTAGTACAAAAAATAAAATTATCTTTTGTTTTTCAACACAGATATGCAATGCAGAAATATTACTTTCCCTTTTTCGGACGTGTTATATTTTGTAAAGTTTTCTCTCTAAAAAACAATTCAAGCTAAACTAAATTACCAATTAAAGGTATTTTAACCAAAGGGATTATTTAGTATGTTTTTTATATTTCATTTATTATGTGAAATGAATTCCATTAAAAAGGTGCAAGGTTCAAAAAAGAAAAATAATATTTGAAAATTGCTATTGTATTCCGAAGAACAACTGCATGCAACACTTAGAGTTTTAAATAAAGGTGAAAAATTTGTATGTGTCAGCAACAAGTTTAATGTTCCTAAAAGTACCTTATACGACAAATTATCTGGTAAAAACCAACCCAAACAGCAAAACTATGGCTTTAAATCATATCTTGGAGAAGAAATAAAGAATGAATTGATTGCTTGGTTAATGTAGTGCGCTAACAAAAAAATTATGAAGACAGTACAAAAAATAGTTAAAGGGCAAGGTATAAAAACACCATTTAAAGATGATATCCCAAGTAAAAACTGGTTTTATAAATTTATGCGCCGTCATAAGGAATTATCGCGAAAACAAACAGAGCATATTAGTAGAGCCAGATTTCTTATAACTGAAGCATCGATAAGAAAATGGTTTAATGAGGTGCATGAATTATTAGGTGATGATGCACAATACTTTAATCATCCATCTCTTAATTTAGACAAAACTGGTTTTAAGTTAGCACCAATAACTGGAAAAGTAATTGGCATTAGATGAAGAGATGTTTATGAAGAATGCAACATCAGCCATATATATAAAACCTTACAACTCTATTTTGCGCAAATACAAATGACGAATTTGCACCATCATTAACATTGTACAAATATGCTCAAATGCCAAAAACTATTGCTGCTGCTGCACCACTAGGTTGGGGTCTCGGTAAAAGCGACAGCAGCTGGATGACTGGCGAATGCTTTTATGAGTACTTCACAAATGTGTTAGAACCATATTTAAAATCTATTAATACACAATTACCAATATAAATGTTCTTACAACAATTAGATGTGTCAGTTTTTGGACCAATTAAAAAAAAAGGCAGAACATTTGTCAGCAATTTAAATTGGACAACAATTTTAATAAAAATCGTGAGAGAAAATGTACAAAAAAAAAGAGACTAAAACATGTTGAACAATTACCGAGCATTGTAACTTCATCCAAATGGTTATAAATTCAAATAACTAAAGAAAATGCAAAGGAAGGAGAAGATATCAAAAAAAAATTGAACATAAAAATAAAGCTGCTGAAAAAAAAGAATTGAAAGAAAAAGAAAGTCTTTTTTGTTTTGTAATCATATTAAATTTATTTATTTATTTCTTGATTTAAATAAATAAAACTAAAATTAAAATATACAATTTTTTTCATACATAGTAGGTGGAGAATCAATTAAGGTAGGTGGTGCTTCATAAGTTAATATATATTGGCTTTATAAAGCCAATATATATTAACTTAATCATAAGCCAATAATATATATAAAATATAAAAAAAACACAGAAATATACATTTTTAAAGGATTTTTTTTATATTAGTTTCAACATATTCTATAAATGTATGAAATTCTACAAACTTGTAAAATATAACAGTCGTTAAGCCATTGGTATAAATTGAAGTCAATTTAATTTATATGCATTATGTATATACTTACCAAACTTTATTGAATTATTTGTATCAACATATATCCAACTTTGACCACCTTTTTAAGTACATAACTTTATCATACTTTAGTCACTAAATAAATGTTACAGCAAAAAAATATATTTATTTGTATACTATTATGTGTTTGCGTGTGTGTGTGTGTATATTATGGTGACAAAAAATTAAAGTGCTTGAAATTTGACTCTCCACTCTTTATTGCATTCCTTTTAATTAAAAAATAAACTGTGCAAAATATTATTAACATATTTTTATATCTAGGCGTTGCTTAATGAACTTGATATTATCAAATTATAGGGTCAATGAGGAATAAAAACATGGAAATTTATAATATAAATAATTAAATATATTGTTTCATGTATATTGCAATTGAGTTTCATCTTTCGTCAAGATTTTCGTTTAATCTGAAACAAATTTCGCTTCTCCTTCAATTGTGTCATTCACAACTTACAGAGAACTAACAATTTTATGTATTCTCCCTGGTATTTAGTTACTGTACGCAATGTGTTTGAGCAATGTTCAGTTTATAAATAATGTCCAGTGTATTCCAAACACTTCAAATTTTGATTCCCATCAAGCCTTTTTACATGTTTTTTTTTGGCTGGCTTTTCAAATGCAATCAATATTTTTTCTTTAGTTTAGTTATCAACATCTTTGCTGAAGAGAGACTCACAAGATCTTCAGTTAAATACCATAAATGACCTGCAATAGCTTTTATGGCAGATTTAGCCACTTCTTTATCAAATATTTTCAAACTATTCAATTTCTTAATAAAGTCAGGTTATTGTGAGGAGCAGATAAAGAGATGGAAGCCCGAAACCAATGTTCCATATAAATCAAAACTGAAAAAACTGAAAACCGTAGAAGATTCTTCTCTTCATTTTTCGTTAAATGAAATTGATATCAAAACAAGTAGTTTTTTGTTGTTTTTTTTAACATCTTTACTTCCAACAAAGTTGCAAGTAACCACTATTAGAGTTGAAAGTTACTGGAAGAGAAAATATGAAGTTTATAGAGCAAGATAATGATCAACAGATGACTTAAAATATGGCAAATTATATGAATCAGGAAAACAAGATTAAGGGAGAGAATTCCAAAGAACTGATGCTCAAAGGAAAAAACTTGATGAATAAATATTTTTAAAGATCTTAGGAACAGTCACAGTAAAAAGATGAGATTTAATTGAATGACAAATAATACGAGAATGAATTTTAGTAGATTATAGTATTTATAGAAAAAAGAAAAGAAAGGAAGCAACATTACAACAATTTGACAATGGTTAAAGGTTAGCTGCAAGAGCAGGTATAACTATGTTTATAATGCATTTGCACCTTGTCTGAAAGAAAAAGGAGATTATTGGAAGATCCGCTCCAGATATGACAACAGTATTCCATACAAGGACAGATGTGAGATTTATAGAGATAAAGAATAGAATCTAAGGTAAGAAAGTGGCGAGCAAGATGCAACCTTAGCAGATGCTAATCTTGCAACGGATTTGACATATGGTTTCCAAAAAAGATCAGAAGTAAGAGTTAATCCTAAAAGATGAAGGGCAGACTCATTGAGTACATTACTGTTCATAACTATGAGAGAACTAGACTGTGCAATAATGATTAGCTGAAAAAAAATTAGTTTTATCTGAGTTAAACCAGCCACTGAGAGCCTTATGTTGTAGCAGAAATGAGCTCCTTTTCAAGCTCAAATGCCACATCAAACAATCAGGGAGAGTTGGCTTCTTATCAAGAAAAAAATAAATGTTATTAGAATAAATAATAGAGTACAGTGCTTTTGCCATCTATTATGCTTGTTGCATAGTACCAAGAGTACAAACAGTTGTTTCACTTTGACCTGGAGAAGTTTTTCCTTAAAAAATTATCCAGTTGCAAAAATCTTTGTTATTGTTGCAAGATTGTTTTGTTCCTTGCAGCATATTTACAGCAAATTATACTGCCGATGGTACAATTGAACCATACACTTTGAGATCTACATCAGTTAAGACCCATGATTCAGAATTAAGTTTACTCAATTGATCACAAAAATGTTGAAACAACCTAACCTCTAGACCATAATATAGTCCAAGACAAGTTTTGTAAACATGGGATAAAACCAATTTATGATTATGGTATTAACAGGCTGTGTATAATAAAAACTTTCCAATTAACTTTTCCAGCAAGGTACAAGCACCTAAATTTGTACCTGTGTTGTTTAAAGTAGTATTAAAACAGAGAGCTGCAATTTTGTCAGATGAAATGTTCCAATCTTATAAAGCTTGTTCTGTTGCGCAACTTATTTGTTCACCGGTACCTCTATCCAATTTTGGGACTAAAAACAGTTTTTTTATGTCACTAATATGGGTAGTCAATCCACTTCATCTATGTCATTCTAATCAGTTTTCTGTTGCAATGTACAGGTAATGAAGACTGTGGCATGAATTCTGAAATAATTCTTTTTGCAACTTCTTGATGTGCATGTATTGATTCTCAATACATGCACATCAAAGGGATTCATATGATGTAGAGAAATGTTCAATATTGGCACCTAACCCTTGACAAACTGTAGACAAAACAAGGAACCAGAACAATTAGAAATTTTCAAATGATCAAGAGCTTTACAAAATGCTGGAGTAATTACTTGCTTTATTTCTTCACTCCTTTTCAATTTAAATTTTTTTGCTGCTGATGAAATAAAGTCATCTAGTATAATTCACAATCAACTGAACTCATATAAACTTTTCTTTCTTCTCTTTGTAGTATCAGAAACGCCTTGTCTTCTATTGTAATTAATTTTAAAGCATCTTTATAAGCAATAGTAAATAGTTCTTCAATTTCTCGAGAAATAGTTTCTTTATTTCTTTGCTGAGTTTCTGTTTTGCTACTTTTCTTTTTCAGTTTTCCGTATTTCTAAACAAGTTTTTAACATGTATTATAACATGATAACATTGCTTTGTTGGAGTTCTAGCTCTTCGCCAAAATTTTAGAACTTAATCTGTCACAAGACATGTACTTTCTCTTACATCGTTGTTATTTTTAAAGAAAAAAAAAGTTTGTAAGACTTGTCTTTTAGATGGCAATTTGTGCCCTGTGATCACAGCTGAAGCTTGACCAATACTTCATTTTGACTAGTCCCAATTTATTTCAAATCAACTTTGAAAATATTTGTCTAATAATATATAACTATATGTACATACATATATATACATACATATATATATATATATATATATATATATATATATATATATATATATATATATATATATATATATATATATATATATATATATATATATATATATATATAAATATATATATATATATATATATATTATTATATATATATATATATATATATATATATGTATATATATATATATATATATGTATATATATATATATATATATATTTATGTATATATATATATATAAATATATTTATGTATGTATGTGTGTATGTATGTATGTATGTATGTATGTATGTATGTATGTATGTATGTATGTATGTATGTATGTATGTATGTATGTATGAATGTATGTATGTATGTATGTATGTATGTATGTATGTATGTATGTATGTATGTATGTATGTATGTATGTATGTATGTATGTATGTATGTATGTATGTATGTATGTATGTATGTATGTATGTATGTATGTATGTATGTATGTATGTATGTATGTATGTATGTATGTATGTATGTATGTATGTATGTATGTATGTATGTATGTATGTATGTATGTATGTATGTATGTATGTATGAATAATTATATGCTTTAATTAAAATAATGTTTAAGAAATAAAAATACTGTTATTGCTAATTTGTATTTAGTTAATTATTACCGGCGTTAATAAGTGCAAATTTACAACTGCGATATATTTGATTCATTGATTTTCTTTTTACCCCTCCTAATGATTTTATTTTTTAAAAAAATTTGTTTTTATGATTTTACAAAAGTTATTCTTAAGTTAAAAAAATATAAACTTTACTACTTAACCGGTTATTCAAATTTTACAATTTTAACGAATTCACTACTATTTTTGAAATTTTCATGATCTTTTATGATCAAAAGCTTTTATTAGCTATTATTAAGAGCTTTTATGATCAAAAGCCCTATAGACAAAATTCATCATTAAAAAAAAATCTGTTTACGAGAAATTTTCGAAACATAAATTTTCTTACGATGAAGACTTTTAAAATTTTTTTACAAGATTTACATTTTTTTTACAATTAAAACTGTAACCAAAGAACTTTGTTTCGAACTCAGCAAAATCAAAATCTTTTGCAATAGATTCCCGCGTGGTATAATAAACTTTGGTATGATACGGCAAATTCTTTTGATTTTTAATTATTTCCCAATATATTTTTTTAAAATTACGCCTTAAGACAGTCTGGCGTTTCGATTACTAATTATTAATGCAGTTCGATTAATAATTATTAAACATTCATGCAAAAAAGATTTTTTTTTTTCTTTTACTATCAAGGTTTCAATATGTAAATTATATAGATATTGAATATCTGTCAACTGGTTATATAAAAAGTTACCAATACCAGAATTTTTATAAACTAAAAAGAAATGCGAATCAGTTTTTAAGATGCCTTTCGTTTTTACGTCTTTAACATTTTAAACTCTTTTATAGATGATGATGCAATTACTACGTCATTAGGAGAGTCATTAAGAGAGCTCCATTTATTAATTACTTTTACAGAGTAAAGGTTTTGACAAAGACCATGAGTATTATCTTTTATCACATTTATCTTCTTTTTTTTTTTACAATTTAAAGACATTTATTAGATCTCCACGAATTAGTCTAATGTTTCAAGTATTTGTACTCAGAAGTGTCAAATAACCATAATGTCCAGGAGTGCAAATCCGCGTGATTAGCATACAGCGTATCTGACAAATGTAGCCAATTAATAAAGAGCATATAAATTTTAATCTCTATTGTTGACATTACAAAGAACAAAAATAAAACTCTGTATGCCAAAATGAGCCCAATATCTGTTGAAATAAAAAAATATAACGTTTTCATCTTCTCCTGTATTTTATGTATGTAATTTTTTTTTTTAATGTTTAAATGACTTCATAGCTGATGAAGAAATTTATTGTCGGGAATAGTGCAAGTTTGCGACGGGTATTGCTCAAATCCGCGAATCTACTACAGGTAGGTAGCGCACTACAGAAAGTTTTAAAGTGAGTTTTTACTCATCCGTTAAGGTGAGTTTCCACTCATCCGTTTTTTCATGGAGAATGGAAAATGGAAGGGAAAAAAAAATCACGTGGGCATGCGTATTAAAAGTTTTAATTTGTCCGAAGTAAACTACGCATGCTCACTTGATTGTTTTCCTTTTCCTATCCCGTTCCCGTAGAATAAAGGTGAGTTTCCACTCATCCGTTTTTCTACGGGAAAGGAAAAATAATCACGTGAGCATGCGCAGTTTTCTTTCGGACAAATAAAAACTTTTATTACGCATGCTCACGTGATTATTTTTTTCTTTCCTGTCCCGTTCCCGTTGAAAAACGGATGAGTGGAAACTCGCCTTAACGGATGAGTGAAAACTCACTTTAAAACTTTCTGTAGTGCGCTACCTACCTGTAGTAGATTCGCGGATTTGAGCAATACCCGTCGCAAACTTGCACTATCCCCGACAATAAATTTCTTCAACAGCTATAAAGTCATTTAAACATTTAAAAAAAAAAATTTAATTTTGAATTAGTATGAACATAAAAGGGCTTTAAATTTAGCAATAAAAAAAATTGCAATAACTATAAATTAATGCTTTTAATGCTTAGACAGTGTAATACTAGCGTTATAATGCTTGGATAATAAAGCGTAGTATAGCGTAATATTTTATTTTTACTTGCAAACCTATTAATTCAAAGGCACCGGCAATTTTTTATAACTGAAGTTTTTCTAAAAGGAGCTGAGACCATTTTGTTCAGAATTAAGTATTTAATATTCGAATTCTATATTGATAAAGGTACAAATCCAGCTGTTATTATAAATAAAAAAAATTGTTTATTATCTTTATTTACGATTACAAAATTATTTCGATTCACAAAATGCTTCGCCTGATATCAGCCAAAGTATTTTTTAATTATATTTATTATGACAATCAGTCTTTTTTTCCTTCTCAAAACATGTTAAATATTTGCTTCTTTCGGAAAAATACTCTAATTCTCCAATACTTCCAATTCTTTAAGCCTTTGTTTAGTGGTTAGAGTGATAAATTTGATCTTTTTGAATTCAAGATTGATAAAGAAATAATAATTATGATATTCGCTCTCAGAATTTATAAAAATTTTTCTATTTTCATTTTTTAATAGCCTACTTGGCTAATTTGAATAAATACTTGTACCAAATATGGCAACTTATCAAACAATTGCAAATTTAGATGTAGATGTTTTTTGTTATACAATTGTAAGGTGGATTCTAATTTAAAAGTTTTTTTCTAAAGGGGAGTTAAATTATGGCTGCATTTTTCAATTTTTTACGATGGAGAGCACAACGTTAAGCTAATTAAAATCTCCGTTTCTCCTGCATCAAAAAACTAATTGAGTTTTTCAACAAATTCAATAAAAAAAAAACTAATAAACTTCCAACTAACTAGTTCTGTACCCTTGTTCAACTATCGTAACTGCAAAACAGTTTTAAAATTATAAATCATGTAGACTACTTACATAAATCATATGATTTATGTGAGTAGCCTACATGTTTGAAAAGAATATTATTGATATTTTAAAATTATTTTGAAAAGTATAATTTTACTATTGAATTCTACAAGGTTCAATTGTTTAAAAAACATTTTTTCAAATTTTTCATATTTTTTTAAATTTTTTACCAAAATTAATGGCTGGATACCACCTTAAACTAGTTAATTTCAATGAAAAACACTGGGTAATTTGAGCATGCTCATATTACACAAAAACGCCATCTTTTAATAAAGTCAAAACTAAATGTTTCTATGCGTTGTTTTTCAAACAAAAATGGGTTAGATTTTTAGCTTATATATTTTTCTTTATGTCAAAATGGTTTCATTATTTTAGCACCAAAATTTCGCGCCACAGATTTATTCAACGCAAAAAATTTAACAGCGTTTTAATTCGATGATAGGCGCTAATTACTGCATATATATTTACGCTAATTATACTGATTTCTATTATAACCATATAAAGTCAATTCAAAAAATACAAAGCAACGTCAACTTCACTGCTTACATCTAAGAAATCTTTAAGTATGCATATATTACGAAGGTGCTCATATTACCCTAATCTACCCTATTTTCAAATGTAAATATCAAAAAATTCGTATTAAAAATATTTAACTAACAGAAAAACTATAAGATACAGATAGAACTCTTCAGAGCCAACAACCTCGTGGGGCACGTGCCCCACTTTTTCTCTAAAGCACCTTTTTTTTTTTGGAAAATTCTAGATATAGAAAATTTTTTTTTCAAAATAGAAACTGTGCCCCTTCCCCCCCCCCCCCCACACACTTTGAAACCCTTGTTGTCTGCCCTGGAACTCTTGGCAGATTTAAAATATCATGACCATATTTTAAATTATAATTAAAGTAAACATTTTTTTCTTAGTCCGTGTTAAAAGTAAAACGATTAGAAAAATTTTTATAAACAAAAAATAATATTATTAATATTTTTTTTTTGTTTATAAAAACCTTTCCAATCGTTTTACTTGTAGCACGGATTAAGAAACGAATAGCACTAAGAAACAAATAGCACGGGGCAATAATTCTGTTGACGTAGATCAGTAATTTTATTGACGTCGAACATAAAACTATTGTTATTGTTATTAATAGTAACAATAGCAATAGTTTTATGTTGGACGTCAATAAAATTACTGATCTACGTCAACAGAATTATTGCCCTACGCTAAATGATTTTTTTTTTTTATCGCTAAAATTACCGCACACCAATCTTTGATTGTAAGATTAAAAATGACGTAAATAAAAAAGTTTGTAGAAAATTATAGATACTTTATATTGAACATTAAAAGGTTGGTAAGATTGGAACTTAGCTTCTTTTTAAATTTTAATGCTCAAACTCTTTTCATGATCAAGAAAGAGTATTAAGTTATTTTTAAATGTTTTGTAATTTTTAATGTTTTGTATTTCTAAATGTAACAAAACTTAGGAATGATCAACAATTTACTTAAACGATAAACGATTAACAACCTAATAACGATTTTTGTTTATTGCTGCATGTGGATTAAGTCATCATAAATTGAAAATGTAATTTAAAACGTGTTAACACAGAGCTTACACAAAATTGTGTACACAACATCCACAACAACAACAAAAAACGTTACCCTCAAATATATAGAAGCTTTCTATCAGTGGCGTTGCGTGGAAAATTTCCACGGGAGGGGGGAGAGAGATACAATTTTCCTAACTGGTTAACATAGATTACCCAACTGTATTTTTATTTTAAGAAATCAAATTCTGTCCTATTTACAAAATCTACAAATAATTATACTACACTGCTCTCACATTTAATAATTGTCGATTATCAGTATTTGTTAACTTGTATTAACAAAACATAGCTTGCTTTACATATATACAAAATAACTAACTCAAAAAACGCCTAAAAGTTCTACTGATTTAAAGAAATTATATTAGTCCCAAAAATCTTATAAGTTACATATCCAATAAACTTTACAAACCATTGTGGCAGCAGATACAGCAGTTTAAAATGTTAGGGATATAAAATAATACAAAGTAATAAGGAAAATATTATCGAAATTTAAAAAGAGTACTAAATTGCTTTACTAGAATTGTTTCTTTGTTGAGGAATTTGACATACGACAAAAGGTTGAAACGTTAGTAGGGCTGCAAAATTTCTGGAAACTTCAACTCAACTTCAAAATTTTCCCAAAATTTTGGAAATTTTCAAAAAAAGATAAGTTATTTTACAATTAATGGGGGAAGTTTCATGTATTAGTTAGGCAGTTGTTATGAATAATTTTATGGTAAAATATTGTAAAACAGATCATACAAATTTTAGAAAACCCTCTTTGATAACACTTATTTTGCTATTTTTTTGTGTTTTTTTTAATTTATTTTTTATTGTTTTTTTAATATAACTATGAATAACAACTAAGATCATTTGTTTTCAAAAATTTTATAAAACTGTTTTATCTTGTTATTTGCTATTCATATTGTTGTTCATTGCCGTATTTGTCAATATCTATTAAAATGACCGTCAAATTACTGAAAACTGTAAAATTATATGTCAAAAGGTTTGATATAAATATTTGCAGTATTTTACAATTTTTTCTTGATTTAAAGGCGTTATTAATGAAAAGCAAAAAGTAAGGAATTTTTTTTTTGCTAAATTAACTATTTAAAAATAAATTTAACAATTAAAACAAAAAAACTAATGATTTTGAGGTCATAACGTCCACTGCTATGTTTAAATAAGTGCGTTTAAGCCGTAGCGCGTTTGCCTCAGAAACTAGAGATCCGTTGTTCAACGCCAGCCCTGGGCAAGTTTTACAAAATTGGTAAGGAAAGGGGCGTAAACTTCCTTTCAAATTTGCTTCTGCGGTGTTCTGTGATAAGACCGTAAGGACATCTTGGGGCACCAAAAAAAAAATTTTGGTCTCAATCGCAACCTTGCTACAAGGTTGTGCACAGCCTTGCTCTCAACCTACCTTGACAAACCAACCTCAACCTAACTTGTGGTCTCAATTGCCACATGTGGCAATCGAGACCAAAACCTTGCTCTTATCAAGGTTGTGATTTCAATTTCCACAACCTTGCTAGGAGGCTTTTGATTTTATAAATCAATATATTAAAAAATCAGGGAGGGGGGTACGTAAAAAGTATCGTTTCTTAAAAATTAAAGTAAAGAGGTTTTTAAAAACTAAAATTCACCCAACTTAATTGTATTAAATACCCGACTAGCTAACTAAATTCGTCAAAAAACCGACTATAACTTAAAAATCATCTCCTTTGAGGGGTTAAAACATCCCCTTCCCCCGCACACCCTCTCCCTAAAATTGTCTTTGTATGCAATATGTACAGATAAAAAATCTTTGTTTCTTTAAAACACTCTACAAAAATAATACACGATAAAATTCATTAATCTAAAAAAGACTTTATTCTTTGTATTTTTTTTATAAATATTTTACATTGTAGTTGAGAGTAAAAGAAAAGTAAAAAGAGAAGTTAAAGCTAGATATATGTTATACAAAAGCTTTAAAGACAAGCTAACGCAGAAAACATCTACTTTTGTTGTTTTACAATAGTAATGTAAGTAAAAGTAACATTTAACAACTTGAGCGTTTTATTGTTTTTTTTTTAAAAATGCGTGGTTTGTGATTGACTAGAAAATTTTGACTAAAAGAAATGCATTTTTTGCATGTGGGTCATTTTTTGCATATAAATTTTCCGGAAATTTTCAACCTTGAGCGTGCGCATAATATTTTATCTTTAGTCTATTATTTTTTGTTTACTGTTTGATCTTATTATGATCTTTTTTCAATTGAACCTATTTAACAAGATGTTCGGGGTTAATTCCTTTACAAAATTTTTTTTCTCACTTTAATAGCATAAGACTATCCAATCTCTCATCGCTCATTGTTGTCTCAGATGTAATTTTACAATCTTGAGTTGACTGAAAGAACGCTCATTTAATGCTACACCATAAGCAGCAGTGTGTACAAAAATGAATATTTTATGGGCTTGATTCAGTATGACCTTTAATTTCACTACATGGTACAAAATGTCTTGCAGCATCTTAGCTGGTGTTCTTTATGACATAAAATCTTCATTCTCTTCTTCTAAATAGATATCTATCAAAATTTCCATCTGGCTTTTTAGCACATGAGTGTCTGGAATTTGATCCTTATATCCAGGCGGTTTGTTTGCTTTTATTAAGGTTTCAATACTCAAATTGTACTTATTTAAAAAAAAAAAATTTTGGTAATGGGGGCAAATATTTCCTTTAGAGCCGCAGAGTTTTCGGTTAAACCAATGACTATAGAGTCTATGACCTTTTTCAGTTCTTTCTGGTAAAAAAACTTTCATCTCAATTGTTGTTAATCTATTATGTTAATCTTTCTGTATCAATGTGTAATTTCCTAGAAAATATCACTGCACTTTCAATCAAATCATTCATAGCATCTGTGTCGTTACTGATATTTTGTTGGTTCTTGACAGTGCTTTCAATTACATTAATACTGTCAATGACATTGAAATTTGGACTTTATAAGATTTCTGTTAATATTTTTATCTTCTTAATAATATTCTTTATAAAGAAAAGAGTAACAAAATCAAAAGTTTTTATTTTTTTAGAAGCCCCTATGCCTTAGTTCTCGTGTTAGTATTAAAAATCTTATTATTTGAGACGCTCCGAAGAAGATCTATAACCTTCTTTAAACACCAATTGTATAAAGAGCCTTTGAACTGACTTTGCTTGTGCTTGTGCTCGTGCGGATCTTGTTCTAGACAGGTTTACAAGCTGTATTGCTTTGTCAATATCTTCAAGTTTTTTGTTAAATGACTAAATCTTTTTATACTTGATGTAAAGAAAACATGCAACTGTTTGAGTACATTAAACAATTCTCGTATTAAAATATTAACATTGCAGGCGTTATCAAGAGCAGTGTTTGTTCTGTGACCTCGACAAGGTATGTAGGGCACATTATGGCCAAATTTTTCTGCTATATATTTTTGTACTCCCCGAATATTGAACTCGTGTAGTCATACGACTGAAAAACCATCTTTGATTTGTCAATGCCTTCTTTATGTAAAGAAGATAAAACTAGCTCAGCCATCCATTTTCTAGTCTTTTCAGTGCATTCGACTGATTTCAAAATCCTTTCCCAAATCTTACCGGTTCACTGGCCGTTCTCACAACTATACTCATTATGTCCTTGTGCGACATATCGAGAGTAGTGACGGCCATCACAGAAAAAAATATTGGAGCAGTTAATTTCATCAATGATTTGATTCTTCAACTAAGTTTTAATTAAACTAATCATTTCATTTTGAGATAATGGATTCATGTATATCTTTATCAACTCGTGACTATCTTTAATCCAGGCTTTTAGTGTGGGATTGTGGTGAGAGATAAGATTCACTATTGCAACAAATTTAGCTTGGTGAGCATTGTCAGATTCCTTAAACGCAGCCCTTGGCTTCCTAAAGTCTATTCTGCAGGCCCGTAGCAACCGGGAGGGGGAGGATGCAGCAGGGACATTTTCCTTCCCCTGACCCCCGACCCCCCCCAATAATTTTTCAAATAAATAATTTTGGAAAAAATGGGGGAGGGGGGCAGTGTTGGATATATGAAATAGTTTTAAGGACCTTTTTTTGCTCTTCTATCAGAGCTAGTCTCTTGGATTTATCAATAAAGTTATCTATATTTTCCTTTTTCATAAGAAATTGACAATATTTACTCAATGCAAATTTATGTGCTTGAGAGGTAAAGTGCGTCTAAAGCTTCCCAAGTTTGTCTTCCCCATAGCTTTTCATCTTGAATAAAATCTTACCTCAATATCCAACAATCTTCAGTTTTTCTCTTTTTTCCAACACTCTTGAGGAAAAGGCAGCATAGAAAACAAAACGTGGCATCCTTCTGGGTGCTGTATTCTAAATGTTCAAACTCTTTGTACCTCTGGGGATTAAATCTATTTTTACCGTTACTTAGGAAACTAGACAGTTTTGGTTGGTGTAGCCCTATTTGTAGCAAATACAATTTTTGATGGTCCTTCATTGTATGTGGACGTAAATGGGTCGTGCAGCGCTGGATTAAGGATGGAGGGGGCTTGGGGCTACAGCCTCGGGCCCCACAATTTTGGGGGCCCCTATTCAAAGTAAAAGATTTTTTATTAACTTTAAAATTAAATCTTTTATTAACTTAAAAAAGCCAAAATTAAATTTACTAACTTGTCTAATTGAAAACAAAAACACAAAAATAAAAAAAGGCTGTCAACAAAAACGCTGCATTAAAATTTGTTTTCCGGTATTGGATTAACGGAGGTAATTTTTTGTACTTCCCCGCAAAGGAATTCTTGTGTGAATACATATAAAAGTTGTAACTGTAAAGCTAAACTTGCGAAACATTTAAGAGAAAAAGCTAACAGCTTAACACTTTTCAGATTATACAGTCATTATTAAGAAAATAAGAAAATATAAAAGTGGAGCTTCTAAAAGGAGATTAAAGAAAGAGACAAAATTGACTAGTTTTTTTATCAAACCAAATCAATATGCAATTTCCACAAACTGTAGAAAATAGTAAAAACGTGCCAGGATTCCACGGAGTTCAAAGGACCAGAGCATCTATATTATCGGTCTCTCAAAATATTATCGGTCTCTCAAAATATTATCGGTCTCTCCCCTTTCTCTCATGCCCCAGAGATTTTATTCTTTGCAATAACAGCGCATACAACGTATCGCAAACTGGACGTTTTATTTTAGAACTTTCAAGTTTGAACATAATGGTGAAAAAAGAAACTTAAAATAGTTAAACATTTTATTTATTGTTCATTCTCAGAGGATTATCATTTCGCGGATCAGACGAAAAACTAGGATTTTTGGATATATTGAGCTATTAGTAAAATTTGATCCTTTTTTTGCCCAACACTTGATAACTCATGAAACAAAGGAAAGAGTTGTACCTTATACTTATCTAAAGACATTTGCGAAGAACTCATATACTTAATACCCGCCGAGGTTATGGACTTTATAGGTGATATGATCATCCTTAAGTAAAATGTTATAGTATAATTTTTTTATTTACTTCAAACATAATTTCTTAGTTAGAAAATTCAAATTTACAAAATATTTTTCAATCATTATTGATTCTACTTTCGATGTGTACAAAACGGAAAACCAGTTAAGCGGTTCTTAGCATTCATTACCATGCATTATTATTTTGTAGTTTCCATGCTTAAAATTGTTTTGAAAAAGTTAGATTAGTATGCAATCAACATTCAAAATTGCCGTGGCCAGTCATGCGACAATGCCAGTAATATGTCTGGAATCTACTTTGTTTTACGAGCAAGAATTAAAAAGATCAACGTTCTTGCCGAATACATTCCATGTGCAGCTCACTATTTGAACCTCGTTGGAGTGAGTGCAACGGAAGAATTCAACGGAGCTGCTATTAATTTCTTTAACTTTCTTCAAGAAATTTATAACTTCTTTTCTGCATCAACGCATCAATGTCTTAAAATCAAAGTTCCTTGCATCAACCCATCTTAAAGTCAAAGTTCCTTGATGGAATACGTGTTAAGGTTCCATAAACTTTCTCACAAACTCGTTGGTCTGCTTGTGCTGATGCTTGTTTAGCAACTGAAAAGAGTTATTTTATTTACAAGGTGATTAAAACTTATTTAGAAAATTAAATAAAAACATATTTTATTTGTGATTGTACATACTTATTAACATATTATTCTATATAGGCTCTTCTTAATCTTAACGACGATCAGAAAGCAAAACAAAGAGCAGAGCCCTTCAGACTTTTGACCAAAATGGAGCAACTCCCAAGAGCACGCAAGAGGCATGATGACGATGAAATTAACAGTGTGAAAACTACAGTGTTTTCTGGGCAATCTCAAATGATTTCCAACGTTAATGAGATCACGGACAAACTAATGAAAGATCTAGATAAAAGAAAAAAAAGCCTATTCCGGATTGAACTCTCTTTTTGGTTTTCTTGTGAATCTTCGCAGCATGGGTATTTTGGAGATTACTTGCAGTGCACAAAAACTTGTTGACCGATATCCCACTGGTCTTAACTTTCACTTATTGAAGGAATATCTTCATTTTAGGAGTAACGTCTTTCAGATTTTTCTATTGTTCAAATAGAAAACCGGTTATTGAATTCCATCGACCTAAAAGATATCATATCTGCATTTGCAAGCTTAAAATGCAAACGAAAGGTGTTTTAAAACCTATACTAAACGCAGCGTGTTTTTAATAATAAATAACGCGAGATGCTCGTTTAAATACAAAAGAAAAATAAGCCATAAAGCCATAGCGCCAACCATAAAGCCATAGCGCGACAATTACAAAGATTTTTTTATTTAAAACCGCTGTTAAACTTGAATACTAGGAGGCCAACAGGAGCCAGTAAGCCTAAAGTGCCGGAAGGCCAAACATATTCAACCCGGCCCTGACTTTATGGCCAATACAGTTAAAGGAAAATGAATGTATAAAGTATTTAAACAAGGGGTATGCTTTTTTCAAAATAAAGACTCTAATTTTAATCTTAGAAACGAATGTTCAAAAACCAGTATAGGTTTTATTCGGTTAAATATTTTCAAAAAGTGATGAATAATGGCGAAAATTGTGATCGAAAATCGGTAATGTTTTCTGAATCCACTGGATATGTATTTTGTTGTTTTTATAAATTGTTTTCAACCGATTACGACAATGTATTTGTCAAAAATCGATTTTACAATTGGAAAAAGCTGAACAAACATTTTTTTGCCACGAAAATAGCGAGAAACTATTCAATATATGATTAAGTGGATAGAATTTATAAAATCAAATACTCATATCGATGAATATTTGGGGTGACTTAAGTATTCCTGCCAATGTTACCCCAAACTGAAATATGCGTTTAAAAAAAATGCTACAAAAAAATTGTAAATGCTTTGTATTTAGAAACATCATAAAACACACATGTAAAAATGATACTATGTATGGTTTTACTTATCTTTTGATTAAAGTTTTTTAGCAACGAAAAAACTAGAAATTAGTTTATTTTATGCTCTCCGTATTTTGTTGTTTATTTTCACTTACAATTATGTGGATAAAAATAGTTATATATGTTCAATTAATATCAGGCTACAACATCTGTTTAACATTAATATCAGGCTACAACATCTGTTTAACATTAATATCAGGCTACAACATCTGTTTAACATTAATATCAGGCTACAACATCTGTTTAACATTAATATCAGGCTACAACATCTGTTTAACATTAATATCAGGCTACAACATCTGTTTAACATTAATATCAGGCTACAACATCTGTTTAACATTAATATCAGGCTACAACATCTGTTTAACATTAATATCAGGCTACAACATCTGTTTAACATTAATATCAGGCTTCAACATCTGTTTAACATTAATATCAGGCTACAACATCTGTTAAAATAATTTAAAGAATAATCAACCGGTTCTAGTAAAAACATTTTATTTAATACATGTCAATGTTACTCACATGTCAAAGTACTTACTTTGCGTTACCTTACGGTGGATCACAATATTTTGCTCTATAAACTTAAACATTACGGAATAAACAGCAGAGTTTTACAATGATTTCGAAGCTATTTATCAAATTAAAAACAATTTGTCTATTATAATGGTATATATTAAAAAAATTTTTTAGAATTATTCTGTGATGTTTCGCAAGACTCTATTCTAAAATTACTTTTGTTCATGATTTACGGTAAATGACTTCTAAAAAGCCTCAAATCTTTAAAGCATCATGTTTGCAGATAACACCAATTTGTTTCTCTCTAATAATGACGTTTACAAACTCTATTCGACTAATGACGTTTACAAACTCTATTCGACTAATGACGTTTACAAATTCTATTCGACTAATGACGTTTACAAACTCTATTCGACTAATGACGTTTACAAACTCTATTCGACTAATGACGTTTACAAACTCTATTCGACTAATGACGTTTACAAACTCTATTCAACTATGAGCGATGAACTGCAATAAGTATCAAGTACAAAGATACATATGTAACAAATTAACTCTAAACATAAATAAAACAAAATGGATTCTCTTTCACCCTCTCTCCATCAAACGTTCCTTACCCACAAATATGCCGCAAATTTTTATTGATCATGTTAAAATAAAAAGAATATTAATAAACTTTTAGGTGCTTTTTTTTATGAGAACATCACATGGAAACAACATATTATCTATATTTGCACTAAAATGTCTAAAATATTATTGAAATCTTATATACGGCCAGAATATATTTAAATAAAAAAAGTTTATCATAACTTTATTTCCCATTTGTTTACAGCTATATAAATTATGCAATTACTGCATGGTAGTAAATACAAAAGTAAGTTTTTACTGCCGTCAGAAAATTTTTTACTGACATCTTTACTGCCATCAGAAACACGCTATGCGATTCATCAATTTTTAACGCATGTTTTTGTATGTATGTATTTGTAAATGTATGTAAATGTATTTGCATTTAATCAAATGTATTTGACAACTTTTTAAGTATTATTAATCCGCAATCTTCTTTTTAAACATACAATACCACTCTCAAATCTCCTAAATACAAGTGATAGATCAATAAAAACTCCTTACAAAAATTTAAAAAGTTACTAAAAAACAATGTTGTCTAGGATTTTATAATGCAATCAAAAGATGCACGTTTAGATTTTAATAAGTTGCAATCCGCCTTAAATACTCTAAAAAACAACAGAAATGCGGGCTTTGATAATATCAGTAGCTTTGTCGTAAAATTGGAATTTGATATAATTCGACCATCATTGCATCACATCTTCAATCTTCCATTGAATTCAGGTTTGTCCCAGATAAACTAAAAATTTCCCGAGTCACCCAGATTTATAAGTCCAATTTATAAGGAGATGATTTTGATACTACGAATTATAGACCTATATTAATTTCATCATGCTTTTTCAAATTACTTGAACACGTTATCTATAATAGACTTTACAGTTATTTGATGGAAAACAATTTTTTATACGGTAAACAATTCGGATTTAAAAAAACCACTCCACCAACCACGCACAGAACTTTTTGATGTTTCAGATATGATACTTTCGCGCATTGTGCAATCTCCACACTTAGGTATGCGACATAAGGAGCCCTTCCAAAAAATCATGATGATGGAGTCTTGGGACTAAAAAACCCTAAAAATTTTGCCCCTCCCTCCAAATCAAACGTGAGGGCACTGATGTAGTAAAAATTTGTTATCTTAAACTAAATTTAAATTTATCGACAGATTTTAAATTTTATTCTGGAATAGTTATGCAATGTCCTCATAAGAGGGAGGGGGTGGGTTGTAAAAAGAATAATTTTCTTTTCAAAATGACAGGTTCAAATCATTTGACATAGGAGTTAATGCATAAAATACATTTATAGAATCTTTTATAGAATTCACAAATGCGAGTTCTATAAAAGAACATAATATGTTTTTTTATAGAACTTGCATTTGTGAATATATTTTATGTGAATATATATATAATACATATTATGTCTTATAACAATATTGTTTATTGAATTTTTACTGAAGAAAGATCAAATTAAATATAGTAGCTATATCAAAATTGTTTAACATTGTGGATTTTTATATAAAACCTTATTGTTACATAAACAAACATAAATAAGGCTAATATTATCTTTTCATATGAACAATAATTGAATCGTTTATTTCAGAAAACATAAAAGAGCGCCTTTTTTCAATTTTCGGAAAACTAAAAAAAAAAAATTCCAAATCATAAAATTGGGAAAGATATTGGCTCGGAAAAAAATGTAAAGTGTTTCTTATTGGATTACAAAAAAAAAATAATACTTGGAATAACTTTAAAAATTTTATTTTTTATTCAAAACATTAAAAATTTTTTTTTTCAAAATTTCCGAAAATAAAATCTTTTTTTGATATGCTTCTTAAATTTAATGTGTTGTCAGCTATTAATAAGCCAACGCGAGTGTTAAAAACTTCAGTAACAGCAATAGCCAATATTCTCATTAATAATTACCTGGAAATGGATATTGAAACTGGGACTTTTATGACTGATATTAGCAATCACTATCTAATATTTATAAAAGTAAGAAATTTAAAAATCACATTTGATTGTGAACTAAAAGTTTTAAATTTGAAAAAACGCAATCTAAGACTAGACAAGAAACGTGGTCCAATGTGTATAAAGGCCTGGACACTAATAAAGCTTTCAATAGTTTTTTAGATAAATTTCTAACTTTTTAAATAAATTTCTTATTTCCTATTATGTCATTAATGACATAATGGGAAGAAAAAATTATATTCAACTTCTTTACCAAAAAGAATTAATACCAATAAAACTGGCATATCAAACAAAAAACAAATCTCGCAAGAATTTAACAAATATTTTATAAACATTGGTCCAAACTTTTCTAATAAAATAATTCCAACATCTGATTCATTTAAAAGCTATCTAAAACCTACAAATAACGCTATTATGTACGATAATGAACTTAACTATAAAGAATTCAAAGAAGCGTTTTCCTCTTTTAAAAAAAAAAAAAAGCACCAGGTCTATCTTATATTTGCATCCAAATATCTAATGATATAGTTATCTGCAACAAAATCAGCCTAAGCAGACCTCTGATCCATATACTAAAGCTCTCAATAACTTCTAAAATTAGCAAAAGTAATTCCTATATTTAGATGTAATGAAAATTCGGACATTAACAACTATACACCTATATCAATACTTTCTGTACTTTCAAAACTTTTCGAACGTGTAACTTATAATAGAATTTATATTCACTTCACTAAAAAAAAATTATTTTACCCTAGCCAGTTTGGATTTCAAAAAAATCCCTCAACAGAACATGTAATCATTGAATTAGTTGATCAAATAACTCTGAATAACTCTGAAGTTATTAGATTCTATTTTTTCAGTTTTTTATCTTTATTTAATTTACTGATCAGCCCAGCAGTTTTATGCCCATTAGACTTATTAATATAATATCTATATTCTATCGAAAGTATATATAGGGGCTCTTTGAAAAGATTGCAATGACGTATTATCATCTTCATCTTCTTTGAGCTACTGTCTGTTTAATTTTTTATTTTGTAAAGATCATTGTAATAAGAAAAGCTTATATTTTATACTGATTATACAAAAACGGTGCTTTTTGACAAAATTTTACTATCTTCTTTGTTTTACGAACGTATTTTTTCTTTCTTGTATGAATGCATTTTGATTATTTTTGTTAAACACCAAAATAAATGAAATACAAAATTTTGACTATAATATTAGTTTTGAAAAACAGTTGTAAGTAAAAAACACATTATCTTTGTGTTCAATAATATAGATAATATAGGAAAGAAAAAAGTTGAAATATCAGTTAAATGAGGAATAAAAAATAAAGTAATAGTCGAAGACAAACCGGATAACATAAAACATATTGTCTATGCATTTAGAGTAGGGGTGTACCGATGCCTACTTTTAGCCGATGCCGATGCATCCGCATCGACCCTTTTTTACTAATTGGTAAGTTAGGGTTTTTTTCAAAAATATTATTAACGGTCTGATGTTAATGTTAACTTTAACTATTGGTTGTTTGCTAAAAATTGCTTAATGCTTAGTTGCTTTGATCATTGTTGATTTATTTTATATATATACATATATATATATATATATATATATATATATATATATATATATATATATTATATATATATATATATATATATATATATATATATATATATATATATATATATATATATATATATATATATATATATATATATATATATATATATATATATATATATATATATATATATATATATATATATATATATATATATATATATATATATATATATATATATATATATATATATATATATATATATATATATATATATATATATATATATATACAAAGTTTTCTGATGAGTCTTTGTTGATGAAACACAATGTAAAATGAAACAAATATTTTGTTAAGTAATTTTCTACTAATTTATATATATATAATATATATTTTTATATATATTTTTATTTTTGTGTTTTGCAAAAATATAACTATTATATATATATATATATATATATATATATATATATATATATATATATATATATATATATATATATATATATATATATATATATATATATATATATATATATATATATATATATATATATATATATTTATATATATATATATATTATTATTATATATATATATATATATATATATATATATATATATATATATATATATATATATATATACAAAGTTTTCTGATGAGTCTTTGTTGATGAAACACAATGTAAAATAAAAAAAATATTTTGTTAAGTAATTTTCTACTAATTTATATATATATAATATATATTTTTATATATATTTTTATTTTTGTGCTTTGCAAAAATATAATTATTATATATATATATATATACATATATATATATATATATATATATATATATATATATATATATATATATATATATATATATATATATATATATATATATATATATATATATATATATATTTATATATATATATGGAGTAATCATATTTTTGAAAAACACAAAAATAAAAAATCTGAATTTTCAAAACAACCAACATCGGTCGATAGTTACCAAGATCGATGCGTAGGCAGGCCGATGCCGATGCATTGCTATACCCCTAGTGTAGTCCCCAAGTCTATTATTTGAGTTTTATATACATACAACTCTAACTATTGCGCCACGACTGCTCATTTTTTAGCGCATATTTCAATATTTAAGCGCATATTTTAATACTTCAATATTACAGAGCATGCACCACTTAAGCCATCATATTATATACCAATTAAAAGGTTTTCAAGTAAATAATTATATTTTGAGCAAATAATGTTTATTTAATTAGATATTAAAAATTAGTTTGCAAAATAACGATTTTAGATAAGTTCAAAAGTTTGCGGACAAACTAAAGTTTTTACCATTTTCCCCATAAAATTGCTAATTGGTTGATTTTATAAACAAATACTTTGTGGAAATAATTACAAAATAAATACAAACTTTGTTTATGAATGATTGAGATCGTGGGATCTGAAAAATGTATCTCATCTCCAGTGAAAAAATTGATCTTGAGATCAATTTGAATAAGAAATTCGTTTCGTGAAACAGCACAGCTTTTCACGAAACGAATTTCTGGAGTTGATAAGTCTGCTGTAAGACAAATTATGAAGAGATATGAGCTTACTAGATCTACAAGGAATAAAAATCTTTATTATGTTCGGATCAGATGGAATCAGGTATATTTGACGTCCAATAGATATAAGACATCAAATAGGTACAAGATACGATCCTAAACACCTATTGCCTACCGTAAAACATGGAGGAGGTATTTTAATGGTTTGGAGATGTTTTAGCCAAGATAGAGTTGGTCTGCTCCATAGAATTACTGAGACTATAAATCAAGAAAAGTACAAAGATATATGTATTATATTGCCTTATGCAAAGGAGAAAGTGCCTCAAGGATGGATATGCGAACAGGATAACGATCCAAATATACAGACATCCCAATCACGTGACTTAAATCTAATTAAACATATCAACAATTCGTGTTACTTTATTTTCTTTTAATCAAACGCTGCGGGTCAAAACTTGAAACACAATAAAAATAATATAGTTTGTATAAAATGATTTGCAGTAAATCTAAGGTTACACTTGATTTTGTAAAAACTTTCAAAGTTATTAAGAAATTTATGTTTGCCATAAGTTTCAGGCCTGTTGTTATCTTTCTGAACGTTACATGTCTTAGAGATTTGTTCGAGACAAGTTGGGTTGCCCTGGACACGTAAGGAAAAAATAGATTTTGCACATTTATTAACAAAGACAAAATACCAAAAGACTTTTTTAAAAGTATAAACCTTTACTCATTGAACTATTAGCAAAAAAATAGTTATTGTGTACCTTAATAATATATAAAACATAAAAGAAAAGACATATTTTTAAAATTGGAAGGTAGCCCCGGACACATTGTTTAATCACAATTTTACCTCCTTTTTACCCGTGTGACACAAATAGGGTAGATAAGGGTAGTATGAGCACCTTAGTAATATGAGCATACTTAAAGATTTCTTAGATGTTAGAAGTGTAGTTAAAGTTGCTTTTTATTTTTCGAATCGTCTTTATGTGGTGATAACAGAAAACAGTACAATTAGAGTAAATTTATATGCAGTAATTACCAGCTATTATCTAATTAAAACGCTTTTATATTTTTTGCTTTGTTAAAATAATATCATCACGCATGAATAAATTATTAGTGCGAAATTTTGGTGCTAAAATAATGAAGTTAATTTTTTCATAAAGAAAAATACGTTAGCTAAAAATCCAATTTTTTTTTGTTTGAAAAGTAATATGTAGAAACATTTTGACATTATTTGAAGATGCCATTTTTGTGTAATACGAGCACGCTCAAATTATCGAATGTTCTTCGTTGAAATTACCTCGTTTAAAGCTCTAAAATAGAAGTGGATTTAATTGCTTTTTAAATAAAATCAAAACATAAAAAGATTTTTAATAATCTAACAATACTAAATATTTTTCTGTAATTTAAATTCAAAAAATATGAATTTTTATCGTTTAAAAGTTTGAGTTGATAAAATTGAAAAAATAACGAAGTAATTTTTTTTGTGGAAAACATAGTAGTATTGTTTCATCAAAAAGTGGCTTGAAATTTGAACTTTTAATGATAAGTTTTGTTAATAACGAGCCATTATATTCCAAATATTAGTTCTATTTGTCAGGTTGGTATTTTTTACATAATTTATATTATTTTTTTGAGCTAATTTTAAGTGCTCATAGTAATATGAGCACTTTTGCTACTTTTTTTAAACCTCTTTTTTTTAAAAAAAGTGGATTACAAGTAGGGATTCCTAAAAATTGTTTATTCGCAAATTTTTCGGATCCAGCTTAATTATTTTTGAAAATATTCCAATTTTCGATCAAGGTGCTCATATTACCCTCACCTACCCTATAATATAAAATTAGTTAGCATTGGACTGTTCTTAACACATTAAAAAAAAAAAATTCTTTTTTAAAATTACTTCATGCGCTGAAAGATATATGCACATATTTTTCAATAATTTCTAGTGATCATTAGAACTATTTAAAACTTGCAAAAAATTCTAGCCTAATTAGGGCTAGCCATGATTATGCCTGAGCTCATTCCTTAATAGGATTATCCCCAAACGTTAAAAAATCTAAAAATTAAATACAAAATATAAGTATAAAATTGTTCTAACTTCTGCGTCTTACTCTTTCTCCAACCACTTCGTATTTTTTACTGTAACATTCCTCTATTTGTCCGATTGTTTTAAAGATGAAACTTTTCGGTGACCAATAAATCCACTTAAACAATTTGTCTAAGTGAATTTGTTTCATTTTACCTTAAATTGTTTATTTGCAAAACTTGTTGTACAGTTTAAGACATTCTTCAACAAAATAACTAAAGTATAAACTTAATGAATCAGGCTCTTGAACCAATTGAATATACCATTTAATACTCACAAGACAAAATTCAAATGACTTTTGCCAATAATGACATAAACTTGTGGTGCTTTTACTTATGCTAGCACCGTCAATGTTTATTATTATTTCAAGGCTTTATTCTTATTTTACTGCCATCATCTAAATATGTTTGTTTTCTTGAAGTGGTTGTGTAAATCCTGCTCTGATTCCAAATTGGCTGTAATAACCTGGAGGAATTTCAAGTACTACTACTCTATCTGTAAGAGTTCTTATTTAGGCTTTACATGTTTTTAGCAACTCATTAGTGAAACACAAATATGCTTGAAAAATACAGATACTTTCTTATCAACTATAATAGTTTATTGGTTGATCTTCAAGGTAGAGCAGACTCTACAACAAATGCTGTCAACTCTTGTCTAATTTTTGCTTTTTCGTTGCTTGAAAAAAAGGTTGTTACATCTGATGAATTATCTGGTAAAGGAGATGGAGGTGTTTGAGAAATTAGTGTTTGGGAAGAGGATGGTTGGGAAAGTGGTATTTGCAAAGGCTGCAATATTGGTAAAGGTAAACCAATAAGTTGATGGAGAGGTACTTTAGTTTTCAAACTCTCAAAATCTACACTACCACTCCTCAAGTCTATCAGAGTTATTCTCTATTCTAGCTCGCTCTATTTAATCTCTTGTTGGCCTGTGAGCACGTGATCGCTCATGAAAAGAAATTCTCTTGTGCATATTTGCTGCAAAAGAATTGTTTTATTTTATTATATTATTAATTGTTTTAACAAAATTCTGTCACATTACAACAAGCAAATCACTAACAAAATTCTGTCTCATCACAACAAGCAAATCACTAACAAAATTCTGTCACATTACAACAAGCAAATCACTAACAAAATTCTGTCACATTAAAACAAATTTTACAACCACCACTAATTTTATATTTAGAAACCGCATAACATACCTTATAACACAAAAAGTCGATATTTTTCTTCAAAATGAAAAAACTGCGGTTTCTCTTTTCAGTTCAATTTTAGTTTTCGCCTATTAACTACTGTTTTTATATATAAAACATTTTAATATGCGAAATATACCATATGCTATATAATACATTACAGCAGCAACCAATGGTAGGAGAAGAAGGGAAGCAGAGTTTGATACCTAATAGTTAAACGTAAAACCTCCAAGATTATATGAACAAAGTTAGATTGATAGCTTAATTAAAACCATTACCCTTTTCTTTTTTTTCTTTCAAATTTAATATTACAAAAATGAAGCACGCAGCGCAAAGCGCACTCAATTTTTTACCTAAATTTAACGCAAAACACCTAATTATACGACCTTATATTCCGATCTGAAGTTTAAGGCTAATAAAGGTATTTAGTTATCAAAATATTTTCAGCTCTTTGGATGCAAAGGCCCTGCCTCCTAAATCTGTCTTAGATTCCTCCTAGATATAATTCAACAACAGTGCCAAATATTTCCGAACGAAATAATAAATTTATACAACAATTTATTCCTTGTTTGGGTAAAATAAAAGACTTAAAACTTAATATCGCAAGTGTGCTTTTTAATTATAAGTGTTATAACTTGTTATATATATTATTATGTATGCATTATAAAATAGGGGACATTGAGAAAGTTAAAACATAAACATTTATGCATCATAACCTTTTTTAAAATTAAACTTTCTTCTTGTCATTCAAGTTTTTTATTTTCCTAATGCCAAACCATGTCTATTCTGTAAAGAATAAGCTTTTTTGAAATTTCAGAAACGAGCTTTAAAGCACGCTCAACAGGTTGAATGTGTAATTGAAAGTCCCAGCCAAACAAGGATCTAGTTTGTATTCAATCGCATGATGAAGTTCCATACCAGATAAGCTCTCAATATTCAAATTTTTGAACTTTGTTAACTCTAATGCCACCATAGATTTTATCAACTGGGGCAGCTGGAGGACTGTCTTGACATTTTAATATCAGCCTAACTGCTCTAGTTCATTCATCTTCCAAATCATCGGCAAGGAGAAATAAAGTTTTCTAGGAGAAGATAATAAACATTTCTTAAAACAACAGGTAGTATAATGTCTTACATAGATTAGTTAAAAGTTTTTATTCTTTTCAATGTTGTGTTTAAAACTCTTGGTCTTTCACTAAAGTTTTTAGAATTTTTAATTTCAAACCAAGTATGATCATACTTTGTCTGGATGTACTCTACAATATCATTATGAACTGGAGTAGGTTGTTCTGTTCTTGAGTACAAAACTAAAATTTGTATCGTTAATGTTAGCCACCTGGCATGATTAAACTGACTAATTTTATAATAAGCAAACATTGGATTTATAACACCTAAATTTACATAGATATTTTTCCATTTTGACAATAAATTTAAATTAGAGTAATAAATTATTTAGAGTGTTAAATTAATTGATTCACACTGTGAATCAATTAATTTTAAAAAGTTCCGTAAAATAGTATAAAATTCATTAAAATTGTGCTATAAATCAAAATTCAAATGTTTGGTTATTTTGGCTTTAACTATTTGTTAAAAACTCATTATATTAATATTCAAATTTTTATTTGCACGTATTTTTATTTTTACTAAATTACTTTCCCAATAAAAATTTCAATTTCATTTGAGGCGAAAGTTTTATGCAAAAAAAAACCTTTTTCCAGGTTAGTTGTAAATTATGAATGTTTGCTTTGTTTTTTGTATCTCGAAATATATCAAGCTTTATCGCAACAATGTCATCAATCTTTGCATAATACAGGTTTTTTGATACTAATTTTAAGTGCTTTGGAATCGAATTCCATTTTTAAATCATATTCCATTTCACTAAATAAATGCATAATTCCATTGTAATTGAAATCTGGAAATACTTTCATCAATAAAGGGTTGTTCTGTTAAACTTAAACTTTAATAATCTGCCATTTTTATATATATATAACATTTTTTTTAACTCATTTTCATTTATTTTTATAAATGAAAATTTAAAAAAAAATATTGTACCATTTTTAATCCTCTTCCTCTCTTTACTAATTCTTCTAGTTTAAAAGCATTTGAATGGCTTAATTTTTTATTTAATCCTCTTCTTTTCTTTACTAATTCTTCTAGTTTAAAAGCATTTGAATGGCTTAATTTTTTATTTAATCCTCTTCTTTTCTTTACTAATTCTTCTAGTTTAATAGCATTTGAATGGCTTAATTTTTTATTTAATCCTCTTCTTTTCTTTACTAATTCTTCTAGTTTAAAAGCATTTGAATGGCCTAATTTTTTATTTAATCCTCTTCTTTTCTTTACTAATTCTTCTAGTTTAAAAGCATTTGAATGGCTTAATTTTTTATTTAATCCTCTTCTTTTCTTTACTAATTCTTCTAGTTTAATAGCATTTGAATGGCTTAATTTTTTATTTAATCCTCTTCTTTTCTTTACTAATTCTTCTAGTTTAAAAGCATTTGAATGGCCTAATTTTTTATTTAATCCTCTTCTTTTCTTTACTAATTCTTCTAGTTTAAAAGCATTTGAATGGCTTAATTTTTTATTTAATCCTCTTCTTTTCTTTACTAATTCTTCTAGTTTAATAGCATTTGAATGGCTTAATTTTTTATTTAATCCTCTTCTTTTCTTTACTAATTCTTCTAGTTTAATAGCATTTGAATGGCTTAATTTTTTATTTAATCCTCTTCTTTTCTTTACTAATTCTTCTAGTTTAAAAGCATTTGAATGGCTTAATTTTTTATTTAATCCTCTTCTTTTCTTTACTAATTCTTCTAGTTTAATAGCATTTGAATGGCTTAATTTTTTATTTAATCCTCTTCTTTTCTTTACTAATTCTTCTAGTTTAAAAGCATTTGAATGGCCTAATTTTTTATTTAATCCTCTTCTTTTCTTTACTAATTCTTCTAGTTTAAAAGCATTTGAATGGCTTAATTTTTTATTTAATCCTCTTCTTTTCTTTACTAATTCTTCTAGTTTAATAGCATTTGAATGGCTTAATTTTTTATTTAATCCTCTTCTTTTCTTTACTAATTCTTCTAGTTTAAAAGCATTTGAATGGCCTAATTTTTTATTTAATCCTCTTCTTTTCTTTACTAATTCTTCTAGTTTAAAAGCATTTGAATGGCTTAATTTTTTATTTAATCCTCTTCTTTTCTTTACTAATTCTTCTAGTTTAATAGCATTTGAATGGCTTAATTTTTTATTTAATCCTCTTCTTTTCTTTACTAATTCTTCTAGTTTAATAGCATTTGAATGGCTTAATTTTTTATTTAATCCTCTTCTTTTCTTTACTAATTCTTCTAGTTTAATAGCATTTGAATGGCTTAATTTTTTAGATGGTATTGCAGATCCCATCATCATTCTATTTATATTTGTTGTGACTTCATTAGATAGATTTTGAGCGAGATCGTTAGCTCCAGATTCAACTAAATTTGCAAGTACTTGTTTACTCTCAGGTTTAAGCTTTGAGTTTTTAATCAACTTGTTTCCTTTTTCTACTATAATATCTTTAGCAGTAGAGATTGCATTTGTAGCTAGTTTTTTACCTGCTACTTTTGCAGCATCTATTGCGGTTTTTCCTAAATCACTAGCAATGGCTTTGTTAGCTAAATTACGTGATATTTTAAGTACATTATTAATCGATCTATTATTATATTATTAAGTAAACCTCTAAAAGGACTAAATATACCACTTCCATCGACAAAATGCTTTTTAAAAACTCTTTTCTCAACAATTAAAATTTTTATTTACCTACTATTTTTATTTAATTTATTTCTAATAAATGCGGATCACTTATTTATCTCTAAAGAGATCTAAAATGGTTAGTCAACAATATGAAGACTATCATACCAGATAATGCTCTAACAAAATCTGAAGATTTTGCTCTGTTATATACATTATTAATATCATCAAATATACCACTTCCACTAACAAAATGCTTTTTAAAAACACTTTTCTAAACAATTAACATTTTTATTTTCATATCATTTTTATTTAAATATAAAATTGTTCTGTATTGATTTATACTCTTCATTATTCAGTAAAACCTTGACGTAATAATTCATCACAAATTGAAGCAGCCTCATTTCTAACTCCAGTATTACCTGCTTCAAATGCTGTTATAAGCGTATAAAGCCTTTCAAATAGTGCATCTGGATCTCTAGGAAGAAAGATGACTCCGTTTCCAGATTTTCCAGTTATCTCTTCCCAAATGGGTTTTATTATCTTATTGTATTTTTCACTTCTAGATCATCTAGGTTTTCCTGGACATTTATTAGAAGAAATAGCATCATCATTTTTATAATTTTCAAGATCATCTTCTTTATATATATTTTTATCAGGACTAGCTTTTGTCAACAATTCCCAAAGACCAGTAGTTTCAATATATTTTTTATTATCAATAGTTATATCATTATTATTAATTAATATTGGTTTTTTTTCTATATAAAATTTTCCATCTTTTGATTGTATACCGAATGTAGTATCTGCTGCTTTCTTATTACTATATACTGACTGTAGATAATTTGTTGCTATAGTTCCTAATGAAATTATTTTGCTATCAAGTTTCATATCAGATTTAACATCTTGTTATTTCTTTAGTTTTAGGCATACCCATTATTGCAGGATAATTTGATAGAGTGATAGCTAAATGATCAGTTTTATTTTCTAATTTAGACAAGTTTTCTTTTATTCCAGATTGACTATCGATAATAGGTTTATATAAATTACCCAAGTCATACTGTAAGTCATCATGTCCAAGCTTTTCATTTACTGCATCTTGATATATACATTTTTTCAATCTTTCAAGCTCTTTAAAAGCTTCATTTCTTTTTTTCGGATCTACAATATCTAAAAACGACATTTTTTATATACATTACATTTTCTTTTAACGTGTTATCATGTTTTTTACTATCATAAACCATGTTTTTTAATAATACAAATTATTTTAAAGTATTTATTATTCCTATACTTTGATTATTACCGAATGATCCATTTTTCGTAAACCTACTATTTAACACTTCCATAGTATCTTTATGACCTTTCTCTTCGCCTTGTTTAAATATTGATTGTTTAGTTTGTTCATCAAGTTCTACTTTAGGTTTCGTTCTAATTTCTTTAACCATGTCTTTAAACTTTTGAAGTTCTCCAAGTATCATTTTAAATTCTACGTCATCGATTTTACCATCTTCTTAAGTTGTAGAAATAGAATCTCTTATAGTATTAATTTTGCATCAGCTAATACTTTAATCTTTTCATGCTTTGTTGCTTTTATGTTTAATTTTTCAATAACTTGAGATCCTATTAATGATAATACACCTAATGCAGCTTCTTCAAGTGCAATAGCCACTGGTGCTGCTATTATAGTTGATAAAAGGCCTATACCAACAGCTCCAAGTGTCATAGTGCTTGCTAGTAATGAATTATCAACAGCGAAAATTATTCTTGAAGCTCTATGATATTTTTTACTCAATATAGCTCTTTCTTATCTTTCTTCTTCTATTTCTTTTTTAATATCTTTTATCTCATCTATTCGCCAATTCTGAGCTGATAGTGGTGGAGCAGTTGTGGTGATGCAGTTGTGGTGGAGCAGTTGTGGTGATGCAGTTGGATCCAAACTCCAAACTGTCTAAGATCTGGATAAAAAGTTTTACATTCTTTATTTTTGCACTCTTCATTTTTATTGTCTCTATTATATTCGATTTTATAAAGAAGTATTTTTATTTTAAATCAGTTTAATATGATCTCAATTAATTTATTTTATTAAATCATGTTTACGAGTATTAGATTGATTATCTTGATTAAGTAAATTATCTATAAATGAATCTCCTATACGTGATAATATAGGTTTAATAAAGTCTTTATCTTCTTTTGGTTTTTCTTTTGGTTCTTCTTTTAGTTCTTCTTTTGGGTTAACATTTTTATTAGGTCCCTTTGGGACCAATGCTTTGCTAGATCCTGAAGGGATCAATGCTCTGCTAAATATATAACTGATTATATTTATAATTCCATTATAATATAAAATATAGAATAAACAGTTTCGTTTTTCAATTTTTTTATCTTCTTCTTCATCATTATTATATAAAGTTACTACAATATCATCAGCAGACTCAGCTATTACAGAATTAATTAAGTTTAAAAATGGTTTATATTTTTCTGTAAGTGCAACTAATACATTTCCTTCATGTATTTTAACTCCACACTTTAAAGAAATGTGCAAATATGTATTTGATTTTACTACGAAATTTTGCTATGCAAATACTCTATATTTTTTACTATTAACATGAGTTGGAGTGTGACCTAAATTCTGATTATATATTAAATCTGTTTTTTTTATTTTGCTATTTTCAATATTTAGATACATTTTATTCATTTTTTAAAGATGTTTATTTATTTATATCATTTTTAAAAAAATGAGTTACAAAATTGTGTGCTGATGAAGTAATTGATTATTGTAAACCTGTTCATTATCAAAAAATGAGAATTTGTTATGATATAAATAACGAAGCACTAATAATTGAAACACCAAAATTATTCTCATACGGAGTTTGTGAAAATAGAGATCCAAAAACGAATAAACTGACTGGATATTCAATTCCAGTTGTTTGTTTTAATGAAATGATAGGAAAGACTGGAGAAGAAGAGAAATTTATTGCAATGATTCAATTTATTGAGATATTTTGTAGAGATAAAGTCAGAGAAAAACAATTAAAAAATAAAGTGAAGAATTTTAATACTGACAACTTAAAAATTCTAAAATGTAATGATAATAAACCTTCTGTTATTTTTGCTAAAATACCGACGAAAAGTAAAGATATTAAGATGAATATTTATATCTGCAAATGATGATGGAATTTCAGGACATAGTATTATTACAAAAAGATATTATATTACTGGATCTTTAAGAATTGAAGGTGTTTATATCGGATCAACGATTTAATCTATACAAGTTAAATTAGATAATGCAGTTGTTTATTAAAAATAAAGTAAATAAATTATAAAATGATTTATAATAATTTAAATAATTATTAAAAATATAAAAAATGGATATTGAAGTACATAAATATAAATCAAATCTCACTACATTTCAATTTGATCTTATTATTGAACTTAATAAAACAAAAAAATACAAAATGGCATTTATAAGATTAGAATCTATTCACTACAGCGTTTCATCTCAAACAAAATGCTTACATATATTAAATAATCTTGTTGATGGTAAGATTATCAATGGTAAAAAAACTAGTATAATGCATACATTTCTACCTATTACTCGTCCTTCAGGAATGAGTCTTGTCGAAGAACCGAATTTTAGAAGTTATTTACCATTAAAAATAAATACATTTACTAAATAATATTTCTGAAAACAACAATAATTTTACTTATATTATTTATGATGCAACTACTAAAAAACTATCGACAGCTGATCGTCATATTCGAGAAGGGGTCTATGAACTTACTTCGATCAATAACTGGATGCAAAAAGAATTAGTTGCTTCTCAACTTCCTATGAATTCAATTACTTTTGTAGAAAATACAACAACATTTAGAGTTATAATGACTATTGCAACAAATTTTGCAGTTGATTTTACAATTGAAAAATCAATCAGAAATCTTTAAGGTTTTCAAAGTAAATTAAATACTGCAGGTGTTTATGAATCTGAAAAAACATTAGATATAAATCATATTAATACTATACATGTAAAAAATAGTATTATATCAGAATCTTATTTAGATAATTCACCTAGCAATATTATTTATACATTTTACCCCTCTGTAGCTCCTGGAGCTAAACTTGTAGAAAAACCCAATGTTCCTATTTACTTACCGATAACTGTAAAAGAAGATATTCGTGATATGGAAACTTCATTAGTTGATCAAGATGGTGATCTGATTGATGTACAAGGAGAAAGAATAACAATGAAATTTCACATAAGAGAACAAACTTCTAAATGTAAGAATCTATTCTAAAAGAACAAGTAGCACTTCTAAAAGAATTGATAAATATTTAAAAAAATAAAAAATAGATTAAAAAAAATGTGCATATATAAAAAATGACAGATTATTAAAATATTAAAGTTAAACTTTCAGAATATCAAAAGAATAAAATCAAGAAAGAACTTGAGAATGATTCAAAAAAAATTACTATAAAATTAACTTTTAAAAATCTTAATAATAAAAATGCTAAAGATGTAATAGCTCTAACACATAAACAATTAGAAGAAGTATTCAATGCATTTAAAAATAGAAAAGGTATAACACTTGAATTAAATGAAGAAAATATAATGCATAACTCTAAAGTGGAAGGTGGATTTCTACCTTTACTAGGATTAGTTGGAAGTTTTTTAGCTTCAAAAATTTTCTCTGCTGTTGCAACAGGATTATTAACAGGAGTAGGTGCAGCAACTGGAAATGCTTTAGTTAATAAAATTGCTGGTAATGGTATTTTGTATGTTAAAGATGATAAAAGATCTATTAAAGCTAGAAAAGTAGGAAAAGGATTATTAATAAATGAATGGAAAAAAGGAAGATATTTACGAAAAGGTAGGAAAAGGTTTAATATTAGGTGAAAATTCGCCATTATTAGGTTGGATTCTATAGACTTCTCCATGTTTCGTTAGATCTCGTTAGAGATCAATGCTTCGCTAGATCCCGAAGGGATCAAAATATAAATATATATTCATGTAAACATATATTTCAATTACTATTTAATACAGATTTAGGAAAATAAAAACAATCAAAACCATTTCTATATTTTCCATTCTTCACATCTGATGATAAATCAATAACAACAAATTTATGTAGTTTTGACGAAACTATTTTATAAAAATTTTTAAACTCCTCTTTTGACATATCATTTGAAACATGATCATTATAAATATGATTTACATTTTTTGAATCTTGTTTAAACAAGCATATAAAATTTGCATTTTCTCTTATAGTTCTCCTAGGTAACTCAAAATAATTTTGTGCCAAGTAGAAACAATCTACATTACTATGTCTTCCTCTTATATAGTATTTTTCACATTTGTTTTGCTTGTCAATTGTAAATCATCAAATATTATTAAATTATTTTTAGTAAGATGAAGATCTTCTGATTCTGAGACATCATCTGCTGTTTCAAAAAATTGACACTCCATATCTATTTTCTTTTTTAAATTTTTTGAATGAACTTCAATTACAAGCTCGGGGCTAACATCCATTTTTTCTATTTTATATTGTAAATTTAATAGTTTAATAATATCTTCTTTTGGTACTTTTTTTTCAAAAGAACTTTTTAATATTTTGTATTCAGGTTGAAAAAGAGATTTTCCAAAAACTTTTAATTTATTATGGTCTAACCAACCAGGTCTTAAAAGTAAGTTTAATAATAGAATTGTTTTTCCACAACCTGACTTTCCTACAATAAGTCCTCTTATACTTCTTGGTAATAACTCATTATTATGACGACTATTTTTATTTACATTGTATGACAAATCTAATACTTCCATTTTCTTATATAAAGAATTTTTTATATCGTTTTCAGAGATTTATAATTAAAATGTAATAAAAAAAATAGTAAGTAAATATAAATGTACTGCCTTAAATGTAAAAGTAAAACAGATACACTAAACTTACAACATGCTGTAAGTAAAAACAATTGAAAGATGCTACGTGGAAATTGTGCTAACTGTGGTACAACAAAAACTCAATTTACAAAATGAACTAAACGAGGTGATTTAGTAGAATCACTTAATTCATTTACAAAGAATAAAAAATTACCAAGGGCAAAATTTCCTGGCGAAATGCATTTACCTGGTATGAATTTTGCCGGACCTGGTACTAATTTAGATGCAAAATTAACTTCTACTGATGCATATAAAGAATGGAGTAAGCCTGTAGATCGAGTTGATAATGCAGCTTATATTCATGATCTCGTTTATAAGCATTTTCTAGATAAAGAACATAAAAATTTAGCTGATAAACAAATGATTGAAGAAATGGATGCTATACAAGATCCAACACCACGTGAAAAATTAGAAAGAAAGATTATAAAACCTATCATATCTGCTAAAGCAAAGTTTGGATTAGGTGTAAAGTCAAAAAACTACCAGCGATCAACAAAAAAAGCAAAAACCTGAAATGGACTGATAAACTTGCAAACGAACTTCATAAGCCTGTTGTAAAACATTTTAAAAAAAGAAAAGTAATTTCAAATGGGATTGATGACATATGGGCTGTTGATTTAGTTGACATGCAAGCTTTTTCTAAATTCAATGAATGTGAAAAATACTTATTGAGGGTGATAGATGTATTTTCAAAGTACGGATGGATTGTTCCATTGAAGACTAAAACTAGAATTGAAGTTGCTCATGCTTTCAGTAAAATATTTAAAGATAGAAAGTGTACAAAAATATGGGTAGATAATGTCTTGGAATTTTATAACAAGCATGTTAAAGCATTAGGAGTGCAGCTCTACTCGACTGAAAATGAAGAAAAAAGCTGTGTAGTTGAACGTTGGAATAGAACAATGAAAGAGAAAATGTTCAAGTACTTCTCTGCTAACTCTACTAGAAAATATATTGACGTTTTAGATGAAATGGTAAATCAATACAACAACACAAAGCATTCTTCAATTAAAATGACACCAGTTGAAGCAAGCAATAAAAAGAATGAGAATATAGTATTTCTAAATCTAAATGGAAAAGTGAGATCAAATCCTTTTAAACCCAAGTTTTCAATAGGTGATAAAGTTAGAATAACTAAAAAGAAAGAAGCGTTTGAAAAAGGATACACATCAAGGTGGACTGAAGAGCTATTCACAGTATCACAGATTCAGTACACAGATACACCAACTCATAAAATAACTGATCATAATGGTGAAGAAATACAAGGTACTTTTTATGAACAAAAACTACAAAAAACGAATCAAGAAATATTCAGAATTGAAAAGATTATTCGTAAACAAGGTAAGATATCGTTAGTAAAGTGGTATGGATATTCTGATACTTTTAACTCATGGGTTGATAATAAAGAATTGAAAAATCTTTAAATAATTATCTTGTATATATAAAAATCCAAAACTATAATGTAAATGTGAATATATGCGTATCAGCTACTTCTGGTCATGCTAATACAAATACCACTATAACAACGACTACTTCATCTTGTAGCAAGATGAAGTAGTCGTTGACAAGAAAATTCCGCGACGACAAGAAACGAAATTAGCACTAATTTAAAAACTGATTTTTAAATTTAAAAAATTTGATTTAAAAATTTATTTCTTAGTTATACAATTTATACACACTATAGATTAAAATGAACCATATATTTAATTAAATATATGGTTAAAAATATGATTGAAATTAAAAATGAGCCAGAACCGACAATTCTCTACTACTAAGGAGGCGTAAACTTCCTTATTAAATGCTCTTCCGCGGTGCTCTTTGATAAGACCGTAAGGACTTTTGCGAGCACCTTAATAAGTATAAAAAAAAGTATTGAAAAAGCGTTTAAATAATTTTATTGTTTATATGCTTTGTTAACAAATATTGTATTTGACGCCTCTAAATCTATGGCCGGCGCGATGGGGAGGAGAGGAAAAGTGTGACACCCCCTTCCCCAATAAATGATTTTTTTGTTCATTTAGTGACCCTTTTAAACAAGTCAGTCGGCTTATGTTGACTAAGCAGCCGGCAAATTTCGAAAAGCAAAGACTTTTTTTTTAAGTCGACAAAAGTTGTGATGGTATCCCCCCACCCCCACGTTATTTGAGGACTCTTAAGAAGTTTTTTTTTTTTTTAAGGATATTTTTTTTTTTTAAGGATATTAAGGTTTTTAAGGAGGGGTGGGATATATATATATATATATATATATATATATATATATATATATATATATATATATATATATATATATATATATATATATATATATATATATATATGTATATATATATATAAATATATATATATATATATATACATATATATATGTATATATATATATATATATATATATATATATATATATATATATATATATATATATATATATATATATATATATATGTATATATATACTTATATATATATATATATATATATATATATATATATATATATATATATATATATATATATATATATATATATATATATATATATATATATATATATATATATACAGTATCGGACAAAACAAGTGCAACCAAATAATGCTAATTTAGTTTCTTTATATAAAAGTGCTGCATTTTTTCAATTTAGAGAAATAACTATGCAATTGTTTAGAGACAACGTTCTTCAAGTTTTATTCATCACAAAGTTCATTATTTGTACACAAAAATTAATGAGTTAATCAAAAGTATTAAAAAAAGTTGATTTCCTTCTGGACAAAACAAGTGCAACTCCGCTTGTTGAACCAAGCTGTATTTCGCTATTAATATTTTGTGGCGAATCCTTTGTTGTCGATCACAGCCTTTCATCTTTGAGGCATAGATTCGATCAAGTGATCAATGAAAATTTGTGGAATCGCTGCCCAGGCCTTTTGGATTTGTTCAAACAGTTGATGCTTATTACGAACACCTTCACAATTAATTCTGCAGTTGACGATCTCCCACAGGTTCTCAATAGGTTTGAGATACGGAGAATGAGGCGGCCAATCCATCACAGATAGGTGGTTGTCTTGAAACCACTGCTCGACTAATTTTGCAGTGTGTTTCGGATTGTTGTCTTGCTGAAAAACCCCGTTTATTGGCATATTCCATTCAGCATGAGGTAGCATAACATCTTTCAGGATATTTTTATACATGAAACGGTCCATTATTTCATTGTTTCGATGTATTGGACCTAGACCGTTAGCAGAAAAACCAGACCATTACACTGCCTCCACCATGCTTCACGGTCCTATGGCAGTAACGTAAATTGAGGCGTTTTCCCGGCTTGTCGACGTACACGGCAAATGCCATCGCTCCCAATGATGTTGAACTTAAATTCATCACTGAACAGGACAGTTCGCCATTTCTGCACATTCCAGTCAATATGAGATGTAAAAAACAGGAGTCTTTTCTTCTGGTCCTTTAGTGAAATCAGCGGTCTCTTTGCAGGGCGTTGAGAAAAAAATATAGGTTTAATAATCCCTGGATTGCCAAAAGATTCAAAAAATCATCCAAAACTAAACAAAAACTATACATAAAACATCTAAAAACAAAAACACCAGCTAGCGAAAAAATTTACAAAGCTTTACAAAAATCTTTTAGAAAAAATTCAAAAAAATTTAAAAAAAAAATACTTTTCAAAATTAATTAAGTTAAAAATGACTCAAAAGCACTTGGCTAGTATTGAAAGAAATTACTGGAAAACAAAAAACATGCACAAGCTCTTTGCCACAAATGCTTTAAGTCGATACTAATAGCTTGTATGAACTACAAATAATAGCTCATAAATTCAATAAATATTTCACTGAAATTGGATCAACTCTGTCAAGTAAAATACCAAAAATTCAAACCTCATTTTATGATTATTTGATACATATTGATAAAAATAATCATTTGATGAGTTTGAAAAAGCTTTTAAATCTTTTTAAAAAAATAAAGCACCTGGTGCAGATGAAATAAATGGAAATATTGTATAGATTGCTACGAACAATTAAAAAATATTCTTTTTAAAATTTTAGAGCATCTATCCATCAAAGTATTTTTCCTGAACGTTTAAAACTTGCCAGGGTTACCCCTATCCATAAAGAAGGCGACAGATCCAATATCAGTAGTTATCGTCCCATCTCTGTTCTTTCTATATTTTCTAAAATTTTAGAAAGAATTATCTTTAATAGGGTATACAATTATTTTAACTACAACAACTTACTTTATAACAATCAGTATGGTTTCAGAAAAGGGAGTTCAATTGAACATGCCATTATTCAATTTATACATAACATCTCTGAATCTTTTGAAAAATCCCAATGTACACTAGGTGTTTTTATTGACCTATCAAAAGCTTTTGATACGGTCGACCATCACATTTTAATCCAAAAAAATAAACATTATGGCTTAAACAATAGAATCTTAAAATGGTTTGAAAGCTATTTAACAAATCGAAAACAACTTGTTTATAGTAATAATGGTCAGCAAAGTGAACCCCTGAGCATAACCTGTGGTGTTCCACAAGGTTCTATTCTCGGACCACTACTATTTTTAATCTATGTAAACGACTTAAACAAAGCTTCCAAATTGAAAAGTATAATGTTCGCTGATGATACTAATCTTTTCTTATCCCATACTGATATTTATGAACTCTTTTCAACTACAAACAAAGAACTAAATCATATTTCAAATTGGTTTAAAGCTAATAAATTAACTTTAAATATTAACAAAACAAAACGGATTACATTCACTCCTGCGCAAAAAAACGTTTTTTACTAAGTAATATGCCTCAAATTTATATTGATGAAACGATAATAAAAAGATATACTGTTATAAAATTCTTAAGTGTTTACCTTAATGAGAATATTACTTGGAGAAAACATATTGATCATATAAGCACAAAAATTTCCAAAAATATTGGCATTTTATACAAAGCCCGAAATTATCTAAACAAAAAAAACTTAACCCAACTCTATTATTCATTTATACATAACTATATAAGTTATGCAATCATCGCCTGGGGAAGTACGGATAAAAGTAAATTACAACATCTTTATCGCCGTCAGAAACATCCAATCCGCGTAGTTAATTATGCGGATCGCTTTTCACATTCAAAATATTTTTTTGATTATATGAAGGTTCTAGATGTTTATAAACTGAACATATTTAATGTCTTATGTTTTACTTTTATATGGAAAAACGATTTATCTTTATTTGTTTTTAACGACCTTTTTTCTTTAAAACCAATAAATAAATACACTTTAAGAAAAAATAGTTTTTTCAATGAACTTTTGTAGAACTAAGTTCAATCAATTTTGTATTGCATAACGTGCACCCCATCTTTGGAATAAAATAGTATTACCAAATTTTGATCCTTCTATTACTCTTCCTGTTTATAAAATTAAGTTAAAAAAATTCATTCTCTCTATGGACAACATTCTAAAATTCTATTAAAAATGTATGTGAAATGTATTTGTTAAATCTTCAACTTATTATATATTGAAATGTGTTGTATTTTGCTTAATGTAAATACGTTTCTATATATATATATATATATATATATATATATATATATATATATATATATATATATATATATATATATATATATATATATATATATATATATATATATAATTGGTTAGCAACTCTAAAAAATAATTTTATGAACCACCCTAATATATATATATATATATATATATATATATATATATATATATATATATATATATATATATGTATATATATATATATATATATATATATATATATATATATATATATATATATATATATATATATATATAATTGTTATTTTAGGTGCCCCAAAAAGGCCTAACGGTCTTGTCACAGAGCACCGCGGAAGTGCATTTAACCAGGTAACCAGGAAGTTCACGCCTCCTTCCTTACTGTGACGCGAAAAAAAATATACATAAATTAAAAAAATTTATATATAATATATATATAT